>WMHX01000043.1:117728-602682 GCA_013420875.1 Thelonectria rubi
CCCCCCCCCCCCCCCCCCCCCCCCCCGAAAAGAGGACGTGTAGCGGTAGATCGATGACACCTCATCCCCCTCCCCCAGGACGTGCTATCCCTGAATAACTGTTCGTACAGTGCAGGCGCGGGCCAGTGGTGTTGCGCGTGTACTCGCTGTACTCGGTACGGATGGCAAACTCGAGTGTGTGGTGGGAACCCGGCAACAGAAGTGATGTGAGACCCCAACGAAAGGAAACTATCTAAACCGCCATGCCTGATCGGCGAGCGAGACATGTCCGCGGCCGTTACGGGCCTAGCCCTGCAGCCAATCGCCGGCTCAGCTCACTAGAGACTCTGCATTCTGCTCAATCAAATGGATGCATGGGGCGCAACAACAAGCCACGGGAGGAGTAAAAAAAAAAAAACTTACACCTCGACACGCAGGACCGGCTTTCCTTACCTCAGCGCTAGAGAAACATGGGCCGAGACATTTCATTCCAAACCGTTTGAACATGAGAGGGGGCAGCTAATCAGACAACATTTCTCTCCCGTCAAGGTTTTCGCTTCCCAAGCAAGCCCTCGACCCCCATTGGACATTGAACGTCCCGGCTGCATAGTGGGAGCGAGCCAAAGATGTGAGTGTCTCGTCATCCCGCTCAGCCCGCCCGCCCTACCGCTTTCTGAGGGGGGGGGAAGTCTCCTTCGTCGTATCACAATGGACGTGGGCCCTTTTCTTTCAAAGGATATCTCGATCCGTCCATGCCGCAACCAAACCTCACATCTCCCCCCCTCCCCTCCGGAACAGGCACCCAGCAATAATAGCCTCACCGGACAACAGAAAGCCCCAAAGGCATTCCCCGTTGTTGAATGGGCCAGAGGGGTACTTCGTACACAACGCGCCCGAAGCTCTCCCATCTTGCCAGGACAAACCCTGGATATATGCCCAGATGCCACAACTCGGCCGTTCTGCGCAGGAGGCTACTGCCGGCTCTCGACCGAGCAGAGGAAATCCTTTCTCTTCTGATCTGACGCGGTGAAACGGGGAGGAGGAGAGAGAGAGAGAGAGAGGAGGTGCGTGATGGGGAGTGGATCATGATATGAAGCCAGAAGGATGAGCTCTTGCATACTTTGTGGTTGCATCACTGTGGTGAGAGGAGAGGGCAACGTACAGTACAGCACGGAGTACCATTTCTCTTTCTCTCCCCCCCCCCTTTGCTTTCATACACCCGCCTCTGTTCATCACACCCCCCGAGCTGTTCACCCGGCCGAGCATCTCATCAATGGACTAGCCCTCTTGGCATCCACTCAGTTCCGGAAAGCCATGCGCCCACGACTGCCACGCCTCCGAAGCCAAAGAGACGCCCCCGTCGCCGTCGTCGTCCTTCCTCCCCCCCCAATCCCTTCCCGTCGAAGGATATATATTCTCGTGGTCCCCCTCTCCACGATGCCTCAGTTCCCCCAGCACAGCAGAGCACCTCGACTGCATCCCCAAGTCCCCTTCAAACCATCCTTCGCAACAACATCCTAAGCAGGAAGAAAAAAAAGCAACCATGAGCCCCCCCCCGACCTCGTCCACGGGTCCAGCCCCGGCTGAGCACCGTCACCTCCTCTCCAGCCCCATCAGGAACCTCTTCGTCATCCTCTTCGGAGAGTTTTGCGGAACCTTCATGTTCCTGCTGCTGTCCTTCATCGGCGCCCAGACGGCCATCCTCACCAACAACCCGGACGACCCGACGGCTCCCCTCCAGGCCTTCAGCCTGCTGTACATTGCCGCGTCCTTTGGCACCGCCCTGGCCGTCAATGTCTGGATCTTCTACCGCGTCTCGGGTGGAATGTTCAACCCAGCCGTGAGTAGCATGTTGCCCGTCTCCCTTGTAAGTCCTACTGACCAATCAATGCCTCGCAGGTCACCCTCGGTCTCGTCCTCGTCGGTGCCGTCAAGCCCCTCCGTGGCCTGGCCATCTTCCCCGTGCAGATCGTCGCCGCCATCGCCGCCGCGGCCGTCACCGACGGTCTCATCCCGGGACCCCTCGGCGTGGCCAACACGCTGGGCGGCGGCGCCAGCCGCACCCAGGGTCTCTTCCTCGAGATGTTCCTCACGGCGCAGCTCGTGCTGACCGTCTACTTCCTCGCCGTCGAGAAGCACCGCGGCACCTTCCTGGCGCCCATTGGCATCGGCATCTCCGTCTTCATCGCGCACATCGCCGCCACGAACTGGACGGGCACCTCGATCAACCCGGCGCGCTCCTTCGGCCCGGCCTGCATCGTCGGCTTCACAAACTACCAGTGGATCTACTGGCTGGGACCCTTCATGGGCTCCTTCCTGGCCTTTGGCGTCTACACCGCCTTCAAGTGGCTCGAGTACCAGACGGCCAACCCGGGCCAGGACGCCGACGCCGACGACCTCGAGCGCCAGGGGCACTTCTCCGTCCGCGCCGACGACCGGGCCATGCCCCCCGGCTCTCGCCTCGACGACATCCCCAGCCCGACCAAGCCCCGCGTCATCCGAAACGACAGCGTGATCGACGGCCAGATCAGCCCCGGCGTCTAAGTTTGCTCGGACTTGGTTGTGAAGCCTGTTGTTGGTGGGACTTGCACGGAAGTGCAGTCGCGACATCTTATGAAACAAGAATCTTGGTACACGATGTTTGATGAAAACAACCCGGAACTATATGCATGGACATTGTCAGCGTCTATCACGGATAGGACAGATTGTGCGTGTGAAGGCGAAGGTGAAGTGAAGGTGAAGGTGAAGTTGTGAAGGAGCATTTTCAGTGCCGGCATTGAGCGTGTGAACGACGTACAATCATTTTTCCTCTTTAATAATACAAGTAAAACTTCTCATGACCCAGACACTTCCATCATTCGTCCTGTCCACGGCGCGTCATCATGAGTCCCACGCCCGCCTCGCCCTCGTCGTCCCGTCGACTCGCCGGCGCCGTCACCCGCCACAGGGCCCTGGCGCCGGTCCAGAAGACCCAGGCCATCAGGAACAGGAAGTCGAAGACGGTGAAGATGTAGATGCCGTCGGCCAGCACCATCATGGCGCCGCCGCCCCGGTACAGGCGGCCGAGGGCGGCGCTGATGGGGCCCGCGAGCACCAGGTCCAGGAAGACCATGGCGGCGATGGCGAGCAGGGCGACGAGCCACAGGGCGCACAGGGCCAGCAGCGCCATGGACCCGCGGCGCGAGGCGTACAGGAACTCGTGCCAGCGCGTGGTGCGGTAGCTCGTGAAGGGGATGTAGTAGGTCAGCTTGAAGAGCAGGAAGGCCTCGAGCGAGAGCGCGATGAGGGCCAGCGCCACGGACCAGAGCAGCGGCTTGGACACGGTGCAGAGGTCGAGCGCCGCGAGGAACCCCAGGAGCCCGGCCCAGAGGGCGAAGCCCGCGATGCGGAGGTTGGTGTTTATCACGGGCGCCCGGGACGACATTTCGGGAGAGTTGACGAGGTGAAGAAATGTTGTCGTAAGCCCCTCCAACGTCATGGGAGTTGTCTCAACGTGAAGCGGGTTCGGCGTCGTCATGCCTGCGACCCCCTGTCGGTCTGTGGCTGGAACATTGTGGCGCACGCGTCTGGGAGCGTTTCAGATGCAAAACGCTACTGGGCGACAACTTGAAGCCGCAGAAGAAGAGTGCATCACGAAAACATGCAAAAAGAAAACATGCAAAAAGAAAAGTGTTTGGATATAGGAAAAGCCCAATGCGGGGGTCGAACCCGCAGCCTTGAGATGTGTGTGCTCTATTAAGAGTCTCACGCTCTACCGATTGAGCTAACCGGGCTCAATCTCTTGTTGTGGCCGTCGAGCTGGTATTTGCATTTATATGGTTATGGTGTGGGTGGAGCTTAGGGTAAGTCTTCGCCCACGACTGCAAAGGGCTCGTACCTCTTGTCACCTCAATGTAACTTACTACTATCTATAAAGGCTTGTCTCAATGGTTCTAGGGAAGAAGAGACAATAGTCATCTGCTGCAATTTCATTAAACTATCACCAAATAAAAGGAGTATACGGAGTACTAGGACTAGACCAACACCACGCATGTAGCACCGTCGGACTTGGGGGATGCAAGGCTGGGAATCATCAGAAAGGGAAGGGGTTTCCCCAACTATCCAGACCTCTTCACACCTCATGAACGTTGACAACATCTCCATGCTTGTCGATAGCAAGCGCCTTCTTCGAAAGCGAGGCCTTGACGGGATTCTTGGCATGGAATATTTCGTCGAGTTCTTCTAGCTGTTCACCATGTCAGCAACATCACAATCGACGCAGGTTCCAAGGAGACGAGGAACTCACAGTACGGCCCTTGGTCTCGGGGATGAAGACGTAGACGACGGCAACCTGGATCACATCCCAGATGATGAAGACAATGTACGTCTTCCAGCCGATGTCGGCCATGGACACTGGCCAGGCAAACTGGTTCAGGAGACCGGCGACGTTGACCGCGAGCGAGGAAAAGGCCATTCCCTTGGCTCGCATCTCAAAGGACAGGATCTCGACGGGATACAGGGCCTGGAGTGGAGTGATACCAAACGAGTAGATGGCGCCAAAGATGAAGATCATGGCCAGCGCCGCCTTGGAAGCGTTGTGGTCCGCGTATATCGGGTCGCCGTTCTCGTCGTCCCCGGCGTACGACTTGGTGAACTGAGACGTAGCAATGGTCATTCCAAGCCACACCACCACGCAGCCCGTGAAGGAGAAGAGGAGCAAGGGGCGACGGCCGATCCTGTCCACGAGACAGGCTCCCAGGATGGCAAAGACGAATTGCTGGCAGTTGTTGATGAGCGTGATGTTGGCCTGCTCAATCATGCCCGTGTAGCCGGCCGTGTCGAGGACGGAGCCGAGGAAGTAGGAAAGCACCGCATTCCCCGCCCATTGGCCAAAGATGGAAACGATGAGGTTGCAGCAAAGACGGTAGACGGCCGGCCGGTTGCGGAACAGCGCGCGGTAGTCCCACCAACGCTTGTCGGCGCCGTCCATGTCCAGGAACTCCTCGTACTCGTCGAGCTGCAGCTTGACCCAGATGGACTCGGGGTTGCCCTCGCCGTGGTACTTGACCAGGACTTCCTTGGCCTTTTCCTTCTTGTTGTTGACGTAGAGCCAACGAGGCGACTCGGGCAGGAGCATGCAGAACAAGACGATGAGGCCGGAGAAGAGGGCCTGAAGCCAGGTGATGAGGCGCCAGGAGTAATCGCCGCCCGTGTTGAGGCCACCTCGTGCGGAACCGGCAGAGATGATGGATCCGCTGAACCAGAGCGTGTTGTACATGGCTAGGAAGAAGCATCAGCAACCATAACTACCGCAGACGGGCGTTGCTTACCGCCGACTACACCTCGGAAGGCCGGGTGGTTGATCTCGACGACGTACATGGGACCGGCAGAGGCGGCAATGGAGACGCCGAAGCCGAGAAGGAAGCGACCGCCCATGAACTGACCCATGCCGTTGGAGGTTCCCTGAATGACGGTACCAATAATGATGACGGCAGCACCAATGAACATGCCAACGCGGCGGCCGAGTCCGTCGATGGAGGGGCCCACGAACGGAAGAGCGACGATGCCACCAATCTGGTACATGGAAGAGACGATTCCAGCCCAGATGCCATCATTGTCCAGCACGTACTTGTCCTTGAACCACTTGTTCTGCAAAAGATTGTTGATGAGGCTGCCGTCGTAGCCGTTCATGGTGCTGCAGAAGAAGCCAACGAGGGAGAAGAGGTAGATGAGGATCATCTGCTTCGACCACGGGTTGGGGGGCTCCTTGAGCATGGCCTCGTTGAAGGCCTCGTTGCCCGACAGCACATGGACCTTGACATCGTTCTGCGCAAGTCTCAGCGAAACCAAGCTTGCGATGCGGCGGAGCGACATACCTTCTCGTCATTGACGACGGGCTCTTGGCCCTTCGAGTCGATCTTGTCAGACATGGTCGTCGTTCAACTTGGGGCGTGTTAGTCAGTCGAGGGCGATGATTGGCTGTTGAAATGCGGGCTACCCGACTGTAAGGTATGCTGAGACGCTCTGGGGGAGGAGAAAGAACAGACGATTCGGGGAAGGGCGAGGATATTTATTCGCAATGACAATCCTTTGCCTCTGGGACGTCGAGGCAATATGGATATACGGACGGATCTCGATTCCGACAGCCATTCAGCCACGGGGGCTACAATGTCTGAATCCAGGGAGGCCACAGCCAGGCGCACGGCACAGGACGCGAAGGCTCGCGAGAACACCCCATCAGCTGCTGCTCGTTGGCGGGACTTCGGAAGGAATCACCGTTTCGTCTGCTCCCGCTGGACACTGTCTTTAGCGCCACCTGCAAGGATCGCGGCAGCAATGACCCGATACCTAGATCAATATGGATGTGAGTTGGGGTGTGTGTGCCAGGGGCTGTTCTCGACCACGTCCCCCGGCTGCTCAAGGCGGCAGACGTCCACTCGAGTGCTGTGGATGAGCACCGTACTTTAACGAGTTGCTGTTCTCAACGACAACGAGTCCACCGGACCATGATTGGACAGATATGCCAGTGTCGAGGAGACGGCTGCATGCTCTCCCTCGCTTCACATCCTGGACGTGTCAACCCCTTGAACCCCAAAGGGATTTTGGTCAGAAGAACTACTGACCGGGTGCATCATACACAATGATTTTCTTTGAGATGTCCCTGAGTCTCTCACAAAGTCACCAGAATAACCCGTGCCACTACCAAGATTGCATCAACGCGTCCTAACACCCGTGTTCAAAGACGGAATGTTACACATAGAACCCCTACTAGAGTCCCTACACCCATAACGGCAGAGGACTGCCGCGCAGGACACAGACATTTGGCAGTTCAAGTCGAATGCTTCACCGGCGCCAAGTCTCGATTAGGTCGAGGAGACCATGCCTCCGAAGACAAAAGGGCCTGATTCGGAAACCGGACCGGGCAAAACTGGCGACCATGATGACCAGCAATCGTTCCCAAACCAGTGGGGCATAAGGCGATGGCCGTGCAATCATTCGAAGCAAGAGAATATTGAGGTTATGGTCTGCTGCCCTCACAAGCGAGAAAAGGCAGGCGAGTGTGGAGGCCTTGACTCTTGCGTACCCATGTCCAAAGTCACCCATTATGCCCAAGATGGCGCGAAGTAGGGACCTTGGCTTCGATTGTGGTATTGGCAGTATTTGCATTTCTCCATTAGAGAGTCTGTAGGGCTCCGCGTTTAGTCTGGGGTCGTCTTCATCGGTGATCAGCCTGACCCACGAGTCTATCTCGCCTTCTGTGGAGTTGACTCGGGCTGCCCCGCAAGCACACCTCTTGAAGTCTGGCATAGATTTGGGCTTGGACTTGTCTGAGTTGACCCTCGTGCGGATGGGATGAAGGCTGGAAGCTGCCGAAAAGAGGTCCTTGAAGTGATGGGCTTCTCGAGGCGCATCGCAACAGTAGCTCTTGGAGCTTCGTCGCAGAGTTGAGAGCTGTTGATGGCCCCTCAATGTCATCCTGAGTACGCTGACAGACCGTCAGTTGATCGGAGGGAACATTTCCCGACAAGCCAGCGGCGGAGCCAGCATGGCTGTTATCCGAAAAATGGCCTTTCCTCGGCGGTACTCCGACGGGCCGTCATCGCGGCACGCGAGCGCCAGCAGATGATGTGACGAATCAGAGACCCTGGGAGCTTCCCCAGCTCTCCTCGTTGACGAGTGGCTGCCGAACTTGGACGCTGACAATCACAACCAGCTCACCGGGAACGATCTGGGAATCAATATTCGTGATCTGCTGTTACCTTGATCATTCCATCGCTGGGTCTGAAGTTTGTTGGTGGGCAAAGCCTTGGACTCACTCACCTTCAACCGCCCAGACGCCCTCTATATGCCGGTGCTCTATCGGGTGGAACGGGCGCTGTCCCGGGATCCTTGGCCCAGACGTCTTCAGTCTCATGCTTCACCTGAAGTTTCCAATCGTTCGGCCAATGGCTTGCAATTGATCTAACACGACTCGCATGCAGCCTGCCTCGTCACCTGCGGCGAGTGCTCTTGTCAAGCCCTTGTTGCGGATTGATGACTGCTTGGGCTCGGACAAGGACGATCTTGTCGAATGGCTGGTTGCCTGAATTCTCGACCCGATGAAAACCGGTGTCTTCACCACGTCCGCGCGATGCATCCTCCTTCCATGTGACCGGCTGCAGCACGTGGAAATGGACAGGAAAGCTAGCAGATGGGGGTGGCGTCGACTGGCAGGCTGAGCTGCAGACATTGGAGCCTTGGGCTTTCATTTGACGCGACACGCGACCATTGGCGCCCTTACATGGCTGACAGCAACCGGATTCGATCATGGCGATCGCCGTTCTCCGGTTGCGGACTGTTGGTGGGCGTCCAAGGGCTTCTCCATGCGTTAGGTGAACCTACCACTCTTGTTTCCGGATGCTGGTGTAGAGCCTAGTGAACCGGATTGTTAAGAAGACGCTTCATGGTCATAATCAAGCGAGTCCTGCCTTGATATGCCCTTTCAGAAAGATTGATCGACTTACACAGATAACGAAGATGGATGAATGAGGGGGAGCTGCCGGAGAAGCGTTGATGGCGCAACTAAAACCGTGGGGAAAACTGGGGAAGCATTAGCATTGGGCTTCCTTCCCAGTTTGGAAAGCGACGGGTCACCAGGGCACGTGATGGGATTGAAGGGTGCACCTGCCTCGAGTTCCAGGTTGTCTCTTCACGACTGGGAAGGGGCGTTACTGGGATGGTAGGCAAGTAACAGCTGTCCATCTCAACACCTCTAGGATACCTCGAAAACACACAGCTCCCGTCTGCTCGACAGCGTCATTGGGCCATTGGTTGCCTCGCCTCGACTCCTTCCCTCTCTCCTGACGCTGAGGCCTAACAACCCCACACATCCGTTCGACCATTTTAAACTGGTACCAAAGTCTCATCAGCGGCAGCGGCGTCGGAAACCGGGACCTCGGCTCTCCCGTTGATGGGATGCACGACGAATATCTCGAAGCCTAGGACTTTTGCCTCATTCAGGCGGCCCATCCTCGAGACTCGACGACTCCTTCCCTCGTGCGAAACCGCGACTCAACCCAACGCCGTGCGACGCCAAGTCCTCAGCCGTCTACGGAGTACTCTTGAATACTAGCGACCGCAACGGAGCCGAAGTTGGGCGTCTGGGCCTTGCAAAAGCGTCCGCTTTCCTCCGAGTGGGCCGTCTGATCTTTTGACGCCTGCGGGGAATTACCTTACCTAAGACTCGCCTCTCGCGACCTTTCAGGTTTGCCCATCTTAGCACAATTTCTCTCACGAGACCGGAGCCAGGACCAAAGAAGACCTTCTGAACTGAGACGCGAGTCGGACAGACGCCCGTGGCCAAACATGTCGTCCGTCAAGGCCACCAAGAAGAGTGCCTTCTCGTGCGAGCCGTGCCGTAGACGCAAGGTGGGACCCCTCAGTCCTGTTTCGGACTCTGAGGCTTTGCCTTCGCTGATGGAGGTGTGCTGACGACTTGCTGTCCAGGTCAAGTGTGGCGGCGAGCAACCCATCTGCAACCGATGTTCCGCGAGAAAGGACGACTGTATCTACAAGCTGTATGACTCCTCATCCTTCATAGATAGCACCGTCCCTATGCTCGAGCAATTACCTGTCGCGCATGAACTCACATTCTCTAGCAACCCGACGCTGTCCTACACCCAGCGGCTCGAGGAGCGCATCAAGGAACTCGAAGACCAGCTTGCTGCGGCCAAGTCTGCTCCTCCGTCCATTGCCGCCTCAAACCACTCTAGCCCCGGCGTCTTCAATGGCTCTGAGCATCATCGCACCGGCTCTCACGTCGATGAGCATGGGCTGACCCGGAGCTTCATGGGCTTGAAAATTGACGACAAAGGGGGCATCACCTACCATGGCCCAACCAGTCTCTTCCATCTCCCAAGTGATCGTGACGCGCCCCAGAATGAACTGCTCTCGCAAGTCGATACCGACGCTCACAGAAGAGAGCGGCTGGTGACGAATGCCTGGCACCAGCGTGCCATGGAAAATCTTTCCGATATTCCGGTAAGCGTGAGATGTGACTTGATCTATTCTAATCGGCTCATTCATTGTCCAGGAACCATTTCAATATCTTCTGAATGTTCACTGGTGTTGGATTCAACCTCTGTTCAACTTCATATACAGACCAGCCTTCACTCGTATGCTTACCCAACGCACTTCAACCGTGAGATAATCTAACATGCCATAGGGGACATGCAGTCGATGGGTCCATACTACTCGCACACGCTCCTAAACGCCGTTCTCTCGCACTCTATCCGTTGGGGCAAGAGCGATCCCTCGACGAAGCGGCTCCTGGAACAGTCCTACGATGGTGGTACCGTTTTTGCAAAGCATGCTCGCAGCATGTTGTTTGACGAGTTGAGCCGGGGCGTCAGCTCCATTCCCACTGTCCAGACTCTCCTGCTCCTGAGTGCGCAGGAATGTGGCCATGGAAACACTACTCAGGCATGGATCTACAGCGGACTGGCCTTTCGCCTGATCGACCATCTTGGTATCTGTGTGGATGGTCAGCGGTATCCCGGCTTAGTCCACTTCTCTGACGAAGAGGTCGAGATCCGACATCGCCTGTTCTGGAGCTGCTACTTCTGGGACAAGATGATCAGTCTCTACCTCGGTCGATCCCCGTCCATGCAACACTCGCTTGTTTCTCCGCCGCAAATCATGTGTAAGTGCAGACTCCCCCACTGCTTGGTAGCTCGCTGACAGTATCAAGTGGACGACTCTGCCGAGAATGAGCTTTGGGTACCGTTTGACTCGCCCCATGGGGCAGACTGGAAATACCCACCTGCGACAGCTCACTCGACGTCGTGCTTCATGAGCACATGCCGCCTTTCGGTCATCTTCAACGAAATTCTCATCCACATGTACGATCCTCTCTTGCAAAACACCGAGGTAGAAATGCTCGAATGCCTTCAGTATCAAGATCCGGCCTTGAGACAATGGTGGGATCAGCTGCCGCCTCATTTGAAGATTGACCCATTGGCTCTACCAGCTCTTGCGCCACCATCTCACATCGTGACTATGAAGTAGGTCGCCCTCTTTTCTCTCACGCCTCTGGCGGGCGTGCGGCTGACTTGTTTACCAGTGCTCTGTACCACACTTTCCGAATCCTCTTATTCCGGCCTATGCTCTCTCGTCAGGTGCACCCTGAAGACGAAGGGCCACACCCGATGCAGAACCATCTCGTCGAGTGTGTCACATCAGCTACATCCATCATCGCCATTTTCGACCTCTTCTGTCGTACATTTACCATCAACCACTGTGTCTTGTCACTTTCATACAGCTTGTATATTGCAGCGACGATTTTCCTTTTGCAGGTGCAGGCTTCCCCCGAGGATCAAAACGCCCTTCGAAAGTTGGACTTTTCAATCCAAGCATTGCACCGGGCCAAGTTTGTCAATCCGGGTCAGTCGTGAAGCTCCATCACATTAGCGTTTACTAACGAGCACAAAGTTATCTCGAGTGCCCTTTCCTTAATCACCAGAGAGGTGGCGAGACTCGGAATCAACTTCGGTATGACACAACAGCAGCAACCCCCGCAACCGCAGCCGCAGCAACACCAGCAGCAATCACCGCGAACTCCAACCAGCCCATCTGTGATACCCGATATGCCTCTTCCCGAGCAGATGTATCAAGCCCCGCCTGAGATGGGATCACAGCCAGTGCCCAACGAGCAGGAGCAGCTATTCCAGTCTCCGTGGGCAGACAGTTTTGGACAAAACATGAACGTGGATCGAGGCGTGTTCGAGGCCATGTCCTCGTTTGAACCCCTTAGCGTCCGGGTCGGCGCAATTCATGAATCCGGCAATCAGGGGACTTTTGGATAACGAAGCAACGCCCGCCCCGTTGGACCGACCAGGGCCGGCTGGTCGGTCCCAGTCAGATCGCCGTCAGGTCCGACCTGTCCCGGCGGCGATTCACGGCCAAAGCCAGCGCTGACGCGTGCACCTTTGGCCTTCTGGCTCTCCAAGACTCACATCGGCCGCTCCTCATGACGCGACTGAGATGATGTCTCAGTGTTACTGACAGGCAGGGGCCACGACCCAGCTCCGGTCCGGCTGGACGTGAACGACTGCGGATTGCAGTGCGAATGGCCAAATGGTCAAAAACTCCGGTAGGCCAAACTTCAAATCTTGTCTGAGGATGCAGATGTGGTCAAGGTAACGTACTTCACTTTGTTTGTCTAGAAAACTGATACAGGCTCCCCTGGTTGGTTCAGGAACTTAGCAAGCTGACGAAAAAGTCATAGTCATCTTTGTCAAGAAAAAGAGTTGGATGCCGACCAGAGTCAAGTGTAAGAACCGTACGCCAGAGCACATGAAAGACGCGGTCCCGCTCATGGTCGGTTGTGCTCAATCGGGAGCGAGTCGGAAACGAGTTCATATTCCTGGAGGCCAAACGCTTGGCTGGGTGTATGGACAGGATCAGGCATACTACATGCAATGTTGCAGATCTCGGCTGTCCAGGTGTGTAAGGTGTATCTTCGCAGTCGGGTCAGGGCGGTCATCAAGGTGCTTGGGGAGGAGGGAACTTGGTTTACGCATGGAAAGGGCTGCCCAGGAGGCACTCATCAAAGGAAAGCAAAATAGTACAATCTACGGAACACCAATGGTATGTAGGTACTAATGTACGAGCACGCGAAATGTTGGTAGTTCATAGAAAGCCAGTTTCGAGCAAGGGATGCTAACCTCCGTGCCAAGATCCGAGATCGGAGGGAAAATGAGTGGGCGGCGCATCACAGCAATTATACAGCTTGCGCCCGCCCATTCGACAAATCAGGTAGAGACCAGGCACATTTGAAGGCAGTTGGAATATGTATTTTTGCTAAAAGGCAATATGGGTACATGGAATTGATATGTATTCGCAGGTCACGACAAACAATGGACGAGCTTTTAGTGAAAAGGGGGGTATCATTGGACATCCGTGTCAACTCCTCACAACATCCCACAGGTCCTCGGCGTTCCCGCGGAACAGCCTCTCGCGGAGAAAGTCGTCGTCGCCGCACCAGTCCAGGACCGTCTCCATCCACGGGCGGATGTCCAGGCCCTCGTAGCGGGTGTGCGGCCAGTCGGTGGCGAAGACGATGCGGGAGGAGCCGGCGAGCCTGATAAGCTCCTTTGCGACGGGGTCCATGTCGGCGTAGTCGGGGACGAGGCTGGTGCGGTAGGGGGCGGAGAGCTTGACGTAGGTGTCGGTGGTCTGGAGGAGGCGCACCAGGGAGGGGAAGCCGGGGAGGCGGTAGGGGTCGGCGGTGGGCTGGCCGTCGAGGAGCGGGTGGCCCATGTGATCGATGCAGAAGCGCACGTCGAGGGCGGGGACGATGGGCTCCAGGAGGGGGACGAGGGGCATGGGCAGGTAGATCTGGACGGCCCAGCCGAGGTGGCGGACGGCGTCGGCGTACTGGTGCAGGGCGCGCGACAGGCCGTCGGCATCGACCTCGCGCTCGTAGGATTGGATGTTGAGCCTCACGCCGCGCACGCCGAGGCGGTGCCACTCGCGCAGCTGGGCGGCGGTGACGGCTCCGGGGTCGAACTGCACCACGGCGCGGCCCCTCTCGGGACCGAGGGCGCGCAGGGCGTCGAGGGTGCACGTGTTGTCGTCGCCGTAGATGGAGGGCTGGACGAGCACGATGTTGCGGATGCCGACCGAGGCCTCAAAGGCGAGGGCCTGGGCGAGGGTGTAGGTGCCGGGGCGGTAGGCGGCTTCGCGGCCGAGAGGGTACGTGTCGGGCTCGACGACGTGCATGTGCGAGTCCCAGGCGTCGGGCGGGATGCGCTGGGCGAGGGAGCGCGGCGGCGGCGCCGACGACGAGGTGACGGTGGAGGAAGAGGACGACGGCGAGGAGGACGAGGAGGAGGAGGGAGCGGCCATTGTGACGGCGGTTACATGATATAGTCGTCGAGGACGGCGGTGGTCGAGAGGGTTTTGGTTCAAAAACGGACGGGGGCGCGGCGGGTCGACGGTGGAGATGATTGATCGAGCAGTGGTGGTGACATTGGGCGGCCTCGCACGACGACGTGGCACAGACGAGAAGAAGAAGGCGTCGCGGGTCGTTCGCGTCGGGGACACAGCGTCGCCTCGCAGGCGTCCGTGACGGCTTGGTCGGAGGTTTACGGCGGCGACGACTCCGGGCGTCCGGAGGGGGTGGGCCAGCGAGGGAGCTGGAGGCATCGTCGGAGGCGGGCGGAGGGCGCCTCTTCAGGAGCCCCAGTGGCGGGGGGGGACGGACATGACGGCTGGCATATTGTTGCCGGAATGGCGTGAGCGGTGACGGTGCGAGGAGGAGGACGAGGGCGGGAAGAAGAGAGGAGAAGAGAGAGATAAAAAAAAAAGGGAGAGACAAAAAAAACGGAGGGTGGTTTCCTCCTCGTTCTAGTTTGATGCTAGAACTGTTGGATTGCGGGGGAGACGAGGCGATCGTGATAAACGGGTAAAAAAGACGAATGGCCTCCACGATCATTGGCGATGGCGCTTCGGAAGTTGGCCGAATTCTGTCAAGGTGGGAAAAAGAGACATGCTTCGTACGTGAGGGAGAGAAACATGGACGCATCGTGAGATGCTTGTTGAGGCGTTGGGGGTGCAATGGGGGCTTCGGCGCTCGGATGGTTCGTCCTGCAAGGGAAGGGACAGGGGAGATGCATATGATGCCATTGCTGCCTTGTGCCGACGGCCCGGATCAACAGGTGCATGATTTCTTATTCATCAATGGATATGGAATCGGTAACCAACCCCTAAAAAGAAATTGATTCCTGCGTATCCCGCGTACCGGTATTTGTCATTACGGGAGCACATCAACTTCAATATCCGTTACGCGGGCCACGGCTCAGCCTCTTCCGTGATTACACATCACAACCCATTGAGAGGGCTGTGCGAAACAGCCAACCAACGAGGCTGATGGCCGCCAATTTGATTTGATTCCAAAAGGTGCATCCAACAGCCGGTGCTAAGTGTATCCGAAAACGGCCTAACCAACCCAATTCCATCGTCATCAGCGCCGTCGGTGACGCAGTAGAGGCCAGCAATTCCTCCGAGGAGAGACAGAGACACCCGGGAGGCTTGGAAATGGCTTCGTTCCCCCTCGTGAGACGTTGAGGCCTTCTCGGACACAAGAATATATATTATCCTCCCGCCTCTCCACGACAAGTCTCTCTCCTCCTCCATAACCAACCATCCTCGTCAATTCCGACCCCCGCACACTTCGCCGACTTACACACCCCGCATCTCCATCCATCCATCCTCTTCAACAAACCAATTCCCCCCCCAAAACGCCTCCAAAGATGCCCTTCTCCCTCCCGCCCTTCGTCGCGCGCCTCGTCCGCCCGTCGACCCAGTCCACGCTGCTCTCCATCGCGCCCGACGCCCCCGCGGCCTCGTCCTCGCCCGTCCCGCCCAACGCCCAGCGCTGCACCGTCGCCGCCGGCTGCTTCTGGGGCACCGAGCACCTGTACCGCAAGCACTTTGGCGGCGCCGCCGGGGGGCTCGTCGACGCAAAGGTCGGCTACATTGGCGGCGACCTGGACGACCCCAGCTACCGCGCCGTGTGCGGCGGCAAGACTGGCCGTACGTCCCTTTGCCTCTTCTCTGAGCCAGAAACCGCCTTGCTAACATGACCTAGACGCCGAAGCCGCCCAAATCATCTTCGACCCGGCAAAGGTCTCGTACCGCCAGCTCCTCGAGTTCTTCTACAAGATGCACGACCCGACGACGCTCAACGCCCAGGGCCCCGACACGGGCCCGCAGTACCGCTCCGCCATCTACTACCACGACGCCGAGCAGGAGAAGATCGCCCGCGAGGTGACGGCCAAGGCGAGCGCCCAGTGGTGGAAGGGCCGCGTCGTCACCGAGGTGGCCCCCGCCGGCAAGTGGTGGACCGCCGAGGAGTACCACCAGCTGTACCTGGACAACAACCCCATGGGCTACGAGTGCCCCAGCCATTACCTGAGGCCGTTTCCTCCTCTGGAGTGAAGGGGGTTGGTTGTTGTCTTTGAGCTGAGGAGGAACTGGACGAGAAGCACTAGGCTGGGTTAATTTGCCTTGATATTCATCATGATTCAACGAACCATAGACAAATAAGAATCTTTTCAGACTCCCTCTCTCCAGTTCGATTACCATAAAACAAGCAGAACCTCGTTTTTATTACGCTGGCCGACTCTTCGACGCTCACAACTCAACAGAGATGAGCAACAGTTTATATCAGATAGTTTCTAGAACTTTTTCCTCATTATTTATACACGTCCTCGCCGGATCGAAGCATGGGCTCAATTGGAGAGGCCGATTCCAACTACCTATCCCGAAGAGAGGAGTTTCATTAACCTGTGACTACCATAGTCTGCAGTTCCCTAAACCAAATCATACACGCTGGCTTCCATCGCCCATCCATCTGCAACCACTTCCCCCCTCGAATCTACTTTCGTCGGTTCTGCTGCATCATCAAGATCTGGACCATGCGGATGAAGATGTTGAGGAAGTCGAGCTCGAGGGATATGCTCTCGTTGACGGGGTCTCGGCGGATGACGCCGGCCTGCGCGAGGCGGGCGTGGTGCAGCACCTTCTGGACGTCGTACAGCGTGAAGCCGCCAAAGACGGCGAGACCGCCGTACAGCCAGAGGTTCTCGGTGAAGGCGAGTGTTCGGACGGCGGTGGCGGGGATGACCAGAGGAGCGAGACCGGAGGCGGCGACAATGGCGGCGCCAGCCAGGAGGGGACCCCCAATGTACAGGTACTTCTCCTGCTTGGCGGTGGCGCCGACAACAGCCAGACCACCCATCATGGCAACCGTGTAGAGGCCGGCGCGGGCAATGAGGGCCCCGGGCACGAAGGCGAGAAGAGGGGCGACAAAGGCAGCCTGGGTGGCGTTGAAGGCGGTCCAGAGAGCGTACTTGGGGATGTAGCTGTTCAATTAATTAGCAAGCCCGCCTCTTTCGTTATGGGAGGGCAAGTCCGACACTCACTTATCAGGGCTGATGGATCGGGTGCCAATCATGGTCGCAAAGCTCAGCGCAAGGCCTCCGATGCCGACAACCCAGGGGTTCGTCACCATGATGCGGTACACGAAGCCGGTCTGGACCATTTGCCGGGCAGTCAAGGCGATGATGCCAATTCCCAGGCCGGTATGCAGAAAGGTGTTGTTCAGGTACTCGCGCTCGTAGACGGGCATGCCGCCGTCGTCGCGCGTCTCGCGGTTGAAGACGGCATTGATGGCGACGAGGGTGCCGCCGAAGACGGCGCCGCCCACCAGCAGCCTCCGCGTCGTCGTCTGGCTGGCGCCCGTGGCCGTCTGCTGGCGCGCCGACTCCTGGTAGTACGAGCGGGCGCCCGCGCGGGACGATCGCTGGAAGGCGCTCCGGGTCGCCGTCGACGACGAGATGCGCGAGGTGAAGAAGCCGGCGCTCGGCTTGGCCGGGACGTGGAGGTTTCGAACGGCGCCGGCGGAGCGCAGGGTCGACTTTGAGAGCTCGGGCAGGCGCTGCGCAAGGCGCGCAGGGCCCTGGCGGATTGTGAGGGTAAACGACATGGTCGAGATTGGTGTGTGTCTGGGTGATTATACAAAGGAAAATAGGCGATGCGGGGGACGAGAAAAGCCGGGCATATTAAGAGTCGAGGATCCGACCGAGGTGGAAAGCATGACGTTGATTCGGAGGGTGGAGCTTAGCTAAGTCCGACGTCACGTGCTGGGGCTGGAAGTCGGTGGAATTTTCCCGCGTCTCTTGGTGACTCAGTTGGTCAGCACCGCGATAATTATTCGTAGCCTCCGCATGCGAGGCTCGGATTTAAGTCATTATCGCAGTGGGAATTCATGAGAGCCGGCACCAGGAGCCAGTGATGGCCATCAATTGTCACGAAAATACCAAATAGCTGCTAATAGCCCATCCATTCGGAGATAGCCATCTCCCCGTGTATTATCGCTTGGCCACCGAGCACCTAGAGAACTTCATCAGGGTATCTCTGCAGTTCGTCGTACATCATAGGCCCCTCCCTTCCTGCTCTACCCAGTACAATACAATACAACATCTACATACGACCTCGTGGTATATGTCATCGCCATCCGCTCAAATTCCATATGAGATTCAACACACCTCGTTCCACCCGACCTTGTCCCGTGAATCTCCTTGTGACGCCAATGTTGTATGATCCAAGACACTCATGAAGCTCCACGAAAGACACCTGTCCAAAATTGCCACAACGTTCCCCCGATTACCGTAGTCCGCCAGCTCCCTTCTCCACGACAAATCTCACAGGTCGTCTCGCCCTTCTCATTCTCATGCCAAACGCAGACCGGGGCATGTAGCTTTGAGAGGTCAACATGGCAACGCTCATCGTCTTCGGGGCTCGAGCCTGCTCCTCAAACGCTTCTGCGAGTGTGATGCTCTCGCCAGACCCGTCGTTGGATTCAACTTCAACCGGAGGATTCCCGCCCCGATCATCGAAACCCCAGCTCGCGACGCCGCCCGCTCGTAGCCAGCCTTCCAGGTTGCGGCATTGGCTCACGTCGATCCAGTTGATCCGTCCACAGCCGTTCAAGACGTTTTCGACGCCTCTCCCGGTGACTCGGACACAGCCACGCACGCTCAGGGCCTCCAAATCGTTCAGGTGAAGCGCCACGCTTTCCAGACTCGCATCGCTAACAGCGCTGCCGCAGAATGCGAGTCGGAGTTCCTGCAGCTTCGGGAGACGAAGGGCCACGACTTCGGTGGCGGTATCAGATAGGGCGCAGCAGAATGATAAATCCAGAGCTGTTAGGTTCTTGGCCGAATTGACCAGTGCCACGATTGCATTATCCGTCAGATATGTGCAGTCTGCAAGGCAAAGTCGGGTCAGCTTCTCGAATCGAAAGGCGGCCCACGACTGGAAGCCTCCATCTGTAATCGATGTACAGCGGGTGAGGGAAAGAGATTCGATTCGATTCGATGCGTGAGCGGCGAGGTGGGCCATGGATCGGTCGGTGATGTGCTTGCAGTACGAGAGGTTCAGGCGCTTCAGCTTGGGGCATCCTATCACAGTGCCCGGCGGTGGCATGTTTTGTATCTTCTGTTGCTGCTGTTGATGACCCTTCTTCGATTTCGCCGACGAGTTGGAGATGACGACCTGCTTGCTTGGCGGAGGGGGGTTAGGCACAACCCATCCGACCACACGACCAAGCAGGTTATCTCCAACCTTGCGACAGTTGCTCCAGTCCACTTCTTCGAGGCCTTTGGCGTTTTCACTCATTTCCAAGATCTGGTTCGCTGAAACGTCCCAGACCGACTTCATCCTCCACTGAGTGACATTCTTGCCGCACTTGCGCCACAAAGCTGCGAATCCTTCGTCCGTAATATGGAAACAATTGTTCAGATCAATCGTCCGCGCTCGAGTCCCAATAAAGGGGGCAAGAACCTTGATGATCAGTTCATCGCTGATTCTGCGGTTATATATCGACAAGTCAACGTATTGGCAGACTTTGGGGGACGTGGTCAGGAGTTTGCGCCAATGCGAGCTCACGAGACGCAATTGAAAGAGTTCTCCGATATCGACAAAGTTGAAGATGTATATCAAGATCTCGTCTGACAGAACAGGTCTGTTCTCAACAAGCGGTCGTCGAGGTAAGGTCTTGACTCGCTTAGCAGGGAAGTCCTCTGCATCATCTCGCTGGTCAAAGGCAAACTTGATGGGCGTTACCTCTGCTAGTCGGGATCTGATCCCGTTTGTGGCAAGTGGCGATGCTTCCGTTGGGGGCATTGGCGGTGCTAGTGAGTGACGCCGACGATTCCTGATGTTTTCCATGTTGACACTCAGGAACGGATCTGGATCCTTTGGTTCCATATTTGCAGAGTCGTCTTTGGGCGGGGAATTTGGTTTTGGGGCGTTCGAAAAGGTGAGATTGGGCAAAGTCGCTCGTGATGGTGTTGTCGGGGTCGGTGGATCAGACTTGTTCGCCTTTGCCTTCCCGTCGGCGTCCACCATGTCAACATCGTCGTTTGGCTGATGGTATCGCTGATGGGCCGTCTCCTCTACCTGCGTCTTAATGTCCGGGGGGCATCGCCTCCACAATTCGTCGAGAATGGGGCCGGGAATGATGAGGCACTCGACAGTAGTGATGGCTCTCACCGTCGCAGTCCGACCAGGAGACAGCCCCAAGCTTGCTACCTCTCCAAAGTACTGCCCAGCCTTCAACCGCGGTCTTCTTTGGATTGTGCGACCGGGGGCTTGTGAAAGTTCGATGGCGACAGGCTCGTCGTGTATCACTTCTGCTTCGCCGCGGACGATGAAGAAGATTTCGTTTCCAGGGAGACCCTGACGGACCATATCAGTAAAAGGAGCATATGCTTTGGGTTGAACGCTCAATCCGAGAAAATGCAGGATGTCGGGTGGGAGTGTGGAAAAGAGAGGAAGCTCCTTCAGCGTCTTGCGGATGTTAACCAGGCCACTCCCCAACGCACTGCCAGCTGCAGGATCCTCGATGATGCCGGGACTGGGAGACTTTCTCTTCTTCGCGTTGATGACTGCTCCGTCCTTGATAACTCCCCTCTCCCCCATCGACACTTCGCCAGGGACTGCTTCGCGAGAGACGCAATCCAGCTTGGGCGACTTGAGCAGTTTGCCTCCCTCTTGCCGTCGTTTCTTGAGGATATTCAAGCGCTCCTGGGCTTCTTCTCGGATGGCCTTTTCCATTTCTGGGAATTTGGGCATGACAGCATGCAAGTCCTCCTTCTTGAGAACGAGCAGCAGACACTTTGTGCGGGCAACGATGGTGGCCGTCCGCGGCATCTGCATGAGAACTCCAATCTCGCCGAAAAATGCTCCAGGTTTCAGCTCTGCATAAACAGCCTCTCCATCGCGCGATGTGACAGCAACAACACCACGGACCAGCCAGTACATGGCCTTTGCGTCATCGCCCTCGGTGATTATATGGTCGTTGGAAGCATGGATCTGCGGCTTCACGTGGCTTCCGATGGCGACGAGAAAATCCTCGGGAGCCGACATGAAGAGGGGGAACGACCTCATCCGGTCGACGAGATCCAAGGGCATGTCCCGAATGGTGGAAGCTGTGAGCGGCGATGGCCGGACCGGGCGGGCTGGGTTGGTTTCGACATTGAAAGATCGAATGAGCGAGACGGAATCTGTCGAACCAGTCGCGCCAGCAGCCTGTTGGTGATGAGCGAGCGCTCGATACGGCGACGGCGAGCCTGGGGAGCGACTCCTCCTCATGATGACGGCAGATTGTACAAGGTTTGGCAGATCCTATGTGCCCAAAGTCGACCACCAAGCAACAAGGCGGCCCGCAGCCTCTCCTCCAGCAGGTCGTCAGCCAAAGCTGCACCTAAATGCCACGTCTGGCGTCTTCGATTTTTGTATGAATCCTCGTCAATGGGAACCGCAAGGCGCTGGGACGGGCAAACTGAGGAGTCAGTTGCGAGCGGGGACAGATCATGCCCTGTTTCCAACGTATCAAGGCGGAGTCGCCGCGCAGAGACTCAGAAGTACTATCTGGAGAGGGCAAAAGTTGGATCCGATGCCGACTGCATAAGAACGGAAAGACGAAGACACGGGTGTTGTAGTGATCGGCAGAGGGCTCGGGACGGTTGGCGGCGAGGTGTGAGAAGACGTGAGCAGAAGCTTGCAGGTCGCACGAGGTCCCGAGCCGGGGTTGACGTCTTCGCCGTCGCACACGAGGAGGGTTTTCGGGATCGCGTGGGCGCAAGGTCGGTCGTCCGAGTGCGATTGCGCGAGGGTAGTAGGCTTTTTGGGCGTGTCAGGGGACGGCGAACTGAGACGAAGTTTGGGAGAAAGACGGTGGGATGGGTTTACCTGCCAAGCGTGGGCGTGGGCGTGGGCGCGGGCGCGGGCGTGGACGCAGGCTTGAGGATCGAGAGGCGCTGAAGATGCGGTTTGGGAACAAAGGGTGTTCCTGACGATCGAGGCTGGCACGATGGCTCAGATTAGCTCAGGGCCTCAGGCAGGCAGGTCGTCAAAGAAGCTGAGGATCCGACTGGGAACAGTTTGGGATTGCGAATGGCAGAGGTTGCTCACTGACTGGATCCGCAAAGGAAAAGATTCCAGTCGCGGAGGAGCGTCGACCGCCACACACGCCCACGCCCACGCCCACAACAGCGAAACCTTTCCACACCTCCTCCTCCTCACTCGCACACACCCATGGACGCAACCTGTGAGCTCGATGTGGGGTAACGCTTTTTAGCTGGGCGGGCAGTGCCGTCACTCACAAACAGCAGTGGCAAGGTTGAGCAGGGGGGGGGGCGCCAAGAGAGGGGTGAGGTGAGGCCAAGGAAACTGACGAGTGGCCGAGTGACATTCGGAGACTGCGGCAGCGGCAGCGGGCAGCGGGCCTTTTTTTTTTTTTCTTCTGTTTCCTTTTCGTTTCTTTTCTCTAGTGAGAGAGATCGATGATGAAGAGATACGGAGTAGGTGGACGGGTGGAGGGAGGGGTGGACATGGTGGAGTCTGGAACCTGGAGACGAGAGCAAGCAAGCAAACAACTTGACCTGGGCCGAGCAAGCAGACGAGGAGACGGTGAGAGCTGGAAGAGCTGGAAGAGTTTGTAGTTAGAGCTTGTCCAGTGCCTCGTTCAAGACAGAAAGGAGCTGGCCTCGGCCAGAACAGACGGGGAGACGCAACACACGACCACATTCCCAGCCAGACTGCGTCGACCAACCCAAGTCGGCAGCGCAAAGCTCTCGGGTTTCACGATGGCACATTCGACTCAGGGAGGGTTCCATGCCGCGTCAAGCTCGTCGAGCTCCAGCTTGCAGGTTGCTGCAACGCCATGCAGTGCGGCAACGCACATACAGCGCGCGGAATGGTGCAGCGGCAATGAAAGCGGCTGTGCCCACTGTACCTGCCCGCGTACCGCGTCGACAAATTGGGGGCGTGCTTTCCAGTTTCGCGCTCCAGCTCGCTGGACACATCCGACTCGTCTGGGTGCGTGCGGCGGCGACGGCGGCGGGAGTGAGAATGCGCTGGCCGCTGGGTTGTCTGAGTCTCAGGCCCCTCTCTCCTTCCCCCCCCCAGAGCGGCCCCAGGCGCAGATGACCGAGCCTGCACGGACCATCTCTCGGCCCCGCGCCTGCTGAAGCTTCCTATGGTCCGTGCGCCAACCATGGCTGCAGGCGCGACTGGGGACCTCATCAGGCACATGGATGTTGGATGGCCCTGGCTTTTCGTAAATGTTGAACTGGGAGAGACCTGTCCACTTTTGATCCATGGGGGCATGGGCTTCAACAGAGACAGAATCGCCGTGGAAGAGAAGGCTGGGCGCTGGAAGCCGGGGGCCCTGTTCGCCAGAGTTTCGCAACCGAAACCCGATCCTTTCCCAGCTCGCGTTGCTCTGCGTCGATCCTGATCGCCCAAGATCCACTGCTCAATGAGACGTCGATGACAGCAACCCGGACGGCTCGAAGTAAAGTACTGACGGCTGGGCTTCGAGATGCTTGCTGTTTGATAGACCAGCGCCTTCATAATGCTTCTTCATTCACACAAAGTCAAAGAGGGCAAGCAAGGGGCGGAAGCGTGTCAAGAGTCGGACAACGGCCAGGTTCCGATCCGGCCAATGGCGCACTCAAAGTCAGAAAAAGACCGCTAATCAGCATCAGTGCACGTCGAGAGCATATACGGATAGTCCCTCGCTAGGAACAGCGGCAAAAACTCCCGTCCTTCCAGTCGGATGAGCATGAGACGTTTCGCCGCCTTTGACCCTGTTTCATCCTTGATCCAGGCGACCAGACGGGATGCCTTGGATTCGCTCCCGCTCGGCCAAGGGAACCCACCGGTAAGCACTGCAATAATTCCTTGGCCTTTACACAGCAAGTGCAGGTAATTAGGACGAGGTAATGAGCCCCTATTGAGCTTGCAGTAGTTCTCCGAGCCTGCCCGGTGACGGGAGGCTGCTAATTACGCCGGTCTCGAAGCCAGTTTTGTTTGTCTGGACGGGCTTCCAACCAAATAAGCCGTCGGGACCTGGTAGTCGCGTGCGTCGGTTTCGGCTGAGTAAACTCTTCCAAGACAGGGCCGACGGGCATCCAAAAATAACCACATCCGACAGATGAAACGGATCAAAAATTCTGTCAGGCGAAAAGCAAGGACAAAAAAAAAACCACCCTGGAGGTCAAGACTCCCGTCCCGTCGCCGCCATCACGGACCAGCTTCCAACCAACGGAGAGAAAGAAACCAAAGTGGAAGACGCCATGACCAGCATCCCGTCATGCCCAGCATTAGAAGCCCGCTAGAAGACGCTATGTAAAATTGCCTTGCAGCTTCCGCGCCCGGATGGCTTCCAATGTTTCTTTTCGTTTCTTTTTCTCGCCCGTTTGCTCGTTTCTTTTCTTTTTCCGTCCGCTGTTCTTTTTTTCCCAGCCGCACTATCCTACCCTTGTTTTATTTTGCTTTAGTCTCCGAGCTAGGCGGAGTCATCTTCTTCATCATCCATGACAGGGCTTCCATCCCGCATGAGGAGAGCTGCAACAGGTCGCCGTCGCAATTCATTTGTTTCCGTCCCCTTTTCATCGTGCTTTTGCCTCTTTCATCTGAACTCCTTCTAGGCATTTGCCGAATCCGCTTAGGGCCAAAAGGCTTCCCTACGCTCTATTACCCACTTCGTCATGGCAATTCATCCACATGAGGCCCGATGGCCCAAACACCTCAAGTCTAGCCTCACCTGAAGGACCTATCCCGCAATCAAACCGCTCCTAGACCCAACCTCTACACTAAGGCCAGGCGGGTGACTCTTTTCGATCTCTAGTGTGTGTTTGCCGTGATTGCTTCGAGATGAGCTACAATCCGGGTGAACGACGGTGGATGATGGGTTTTCGACGGACCTTTTTAAGACTGTAACTCGCAACCTAAACGCCAGATTGGCTCCGAGACATATCGAGTGTGCCACATAGTATCCCATTCTTGCCCTTGGATGCAACCATGGCTAAGTCGAGGTTTTCAGAATCAGACTGGACGTCTAGGGTAGCCCCCCCCCCCCCTCCTCCCGAGCATGCAAGAGTTGGATGGAGTTCAAGACGAATCCTCGATAACCTGGCGCTGTAAATGTCACTTCAGGACGGTGCTCGAGATCCCGGCTTTGCATGCTACTTCATAACGTGGCTATATCTCCGTAGCGGCTATCCCACTGTCCAGTTCAATACAAGATCCCAGGCCTGACTGTCTCAAGACCCCAGGCACTTGTAGACCACCAGGCGGGTAATTGCATACCTTAGCTACCTATCCAATATCGCACAAACCCTGGAACATAACAACAGCCTCCCCTCCTACAAAGACTCAACCTCGAGCCTCTTTAACCACTCCCTCGATCAGAGTTTGCAGACCTCACCATGCCCCCATCACCGCGAGAACACCACCGCATCCGTCGCCTCGACGAAAAAAGCCCACACTCCCCCAAAACCCGCAGTGCTCCATTTCCGCATCCGAACTTGAACCTGCATTCACCTCGGGAAGCCCATTCCCAAACATGCCGCTTACCTGCGGGTTTCCTCGTCTCAGTTCGGCACAGATGGCAGAGGGACCAGGGTTACCAGAGAGGCCCGTCGGATCCGTCGGCAGTCAGTGAAGATGTCGAGGTTCTATCGCGAATATTTCCCAACATGTATACACAATTTATCCATCCATCTATCAATCTATCTGCGACGAACCAATCCGCTCAGAAATTCCAATATGCAAAAATTACGGGCTTTTGACATGCCGTTGCTTTTTTCCCAAAACGCCAAATGTTCAAAATCGGAAATCGACGTCCTCCCATACGCTCGAAATCATGCTCATGCCTCGTCGTCCCCCCCCCCTCGTCAGTTACGCAAAAACGTCTTGAAAACCTGCGAATTGGTGCAGTCCTCGTAAGGGTAGCCAATCTCGCCAAGGAACTTCTCCAGCTCGGGCACCTCGCCGTCCGGGCACAGGATGCCGGTGACAATCTTGCCCACGTCGCCGCCGTAGTTGCGGTACTGGAACAGGCTGATGTTGAACTTGGGCCGCAGCGTCACGAGGAACTTTTCGAGCGCGCCGGGCCGCTCGGGGAAGGTGAACATGTACAGGCGCTCGTTGGGGACGCCCGACCGACCGCCGACCAGGTATCGGATGTGACTCTTTGCCAGCTCGTCGCCCGAGAGATCCGTCACGGCCATGCCGCCCGTCTTGATGCGGTCGAGGAGCATGGCCAGCTCCTCGGATCGCTGGTCGGCCGGCGCCGTCAGGGACAGACCGATGAGGACGTTGGCCACCTCCTCGCTGGAGTAGCGATACGAGAACTCGGTCACGGCGTGGGGCATGATGGTGTTGATGAGTTCGGCAAAGGATCCCGGACGTTCGGGAATCTGGACAGCCAAAAGCGCCTCCTTGCCTTCGCCCAGAGAAGCGCGCTCGGCAACGAACCTCAGTCGGTCAAAGTTCATGTTGGCTCCAGAAGTGACGGCAATGAGGGTGCGTTTCGAGTCTCTCGAGGGGTTCTGCGCAACGTACTTTTTCAAACCGGCAATGGACATGGCACCGGCAGGTTCTAGACCTGAGCGAGTGTCATCGTACATGTCTTTGATGGCGGCACAGATCTCGTCGGTCGAGACCTCGATGACGTCGTCCACAACCTCCTTGGCAATGCGGAACGTCTCTTCGCCAACAGTCTTGACCGCGGCGCCGTCGGCAAATAGGCCGACCTCCTTGAGCAACACACGTTCGCCCTTCTTCAGGGACTGCGCCATGGCGTTGGCATCGTAGGCTTCCACGCCAATGATCTTGACGTGAGGAGCCATCCTCTTGACATAGAGACCGATACCGGCAATCAGACCACCACCTCCACAGCAACAGAAGATGGCCTCGACCTTGGCCATGTTGACCTGGCCGAAGAGCTCGTTCCCGATGGTACCCTGGCCGGCAATGACATATGGATCATCAAAGGGAGGGATGTTGATGAGCCCGTCCTGCTTCTCTCGTCTCGCGCACTCGTCCTTGGCGGCGTCGAAATCGGCACCGTGCAACACGACGTGGCCGCCCAGGCGGGCGACGTTCATGTGCTTGATGCTGGGGGTGGCCTCGGGCATGATGATGGTGGCGGGGATCTTGAGCTTGCGGGCGGAAAAGGCGACGCCCTGGGCGTGGTTGCCGGCCGAGCAGCAGACGACGCCCTTCCAGCTCACGGCGGGATCGAGGTGGGCCATCTTGTTGTAGGCGCCGCGCAGCTTGAAGCTGAAGACGGGCTGCTCATCCTCGCGCTTGAGCAGCACGTTGCACTCGAGCCGGTTGCTGAGGTTGATGGCGGGCGTCAACGGGGTGACCTTGCAGGCCTCGTAGACTCGGGAGGTGGCGCTGGCGATGAGACGGAGGTACTGCGGAACAAAGAAAGGTAACGGTCAGTCGGTTCCGAGGCATGCAGGCGTTGTTGTGTCACTCACATCGGGGTAGCCGGTGGGCAAAAGGTACTCCTCGGGAACAATCTTCCTGATGCGAGCACGCTTCTCCTCGGACGGCGTCGACGGGTTGATGGTGTACTCGGTCAGGGCCATGTTGGTGGTGGGCGTCTGGGGCCTCTGCTGGCCATTGGTGCCGTTGACGACGCCATTGACGGGCAGGGGAGGCGCGGGAGCATCTTGGAGCGAGGGCATCGTGAAGCTGGGACGGCGCGGGTGTTGTTGGAGGGAAAGATTTGGGGGGGAACGAAGAGTCAGAGCCGAAGAATCAGACGTTGAATTTTTGTTCCATCCGGGCATGGTAACATGGCACTTGGACGCGACGGATTCCCACGTGGAGGAGACCTGGACTAAAGGCGTGGGCCGCTGCCAATTTGCAAGTCGACTGCCCGGTGCGGATACGCTAGCTGCGGCTTCACCGACAGAGCTTTGCACTGGTTTGGCCAAGGCTAGAAAACGGATGGAAATAGCTGAGAAGATGGGGGGGAAGAGAGTCACACGCTACGAGAGCTGTTATGGCTGAATGGCTCAAACGGACGAGGAACAAGGCGAGGCCTGCTCCCGCCCGCCATTGAAGGAACATCCAGCTTCCATCAATCGCTCAATTGCATCTCGGCCATGTCAAAATTGTCACGTCCAGGTCCATTCCGTGACGCTCCGGTGGCGGGGTACGAAAGCTCGTCTTCGACCTGGCGGGGTTTCGATATCGGAGGGCGGGCGCCACAGCTGCAAGGGGTCCAACCCAACCAACGGCCCGACATTTGTTTTGGCAACGGCGTGAATGCTTGATTGGAGACTGGTGGATGTGCACGTAGGATGTGAAACGGGTCATTGTCGTACTGACATGTACTATATGTATGAAGTGTCTTGATATCGTGCCATGATGCTGCTACCTACTTCCATCTCCGAGTACGAATACACCAAAACTCCAATGCAAGGTCGTTTGAGGAACATGACAAAAACCCACTCGTACTCTAACCAATCATTGCTTCGCATCAACTTCGTCATAGGCAGGTGGGGGAGGTCCTGCGCGTCCCAACTCC
Organism: Thelonectria rubi; assembly: GCA_013420875.1. Lineage (NCBI taxonomy): Eukaryota > Fungi > Ascomycota > Sordariomycetes > Hypocreales > Nectriaceae > Thelonectria > Thelonectria rubi. Next base: position 146,134 of record WMHX01000043.1, read on the forward strand.
TGACTCTCCAACTCGGACATATAAACGCCCTGTTGTTGATGTTGATGATGATGCTGCCGGGGCTGCTGTGGCTGGTGATATTGGTATTGTTGTTGCTGCTGCTGCTGCTGATACCCCATCTCCCTCATCTCGAAGCCACCGTCCGCGTTCGAGTATCCTTGACGGACACCCACGGCAGGCTGGTGCATCACCGACCCAAAGGGCATAATCTCCCCTCGACGCTCAGCTTTGCGCATGTCGCGCTCTGCCCTTCGAATATCGCGCTCGGCCCGATGTTCGGCTCGCTGCAGGGTGCGTTCTGCACGGCGATAGTGCTTTTCCGCCTTGCGGCCCACGACGGGCGGGCGCTGCATGGCAGGAGGAGGAGGAGACATGTGGTGGCATCCTGCACCCGTAGGTGGCTGGCCGTAGGGTCCGGCATAGGAGTTGACGTGGTGGGGGTTGTACTGGTGGGAGTCTTGGGGACGCTGATGGTCTTGGGAGTCGCCCAGGAGAGGGCCGAGCCTTTTGGCGACGAGTCTTCCGATGAGAGCCATTGCAGATGTAGGTTTGTGGAGAGATAGGCTCAAGATGGGCGAAGTCGGAGTTGAATGAGTATCTATATCTGAGGAATACAGAAGAAGTGTTGTGAATATCCCTCTTCTTTGGATATCCCATCTTTCTTATATGCTTCATCCTCCCTCCCACACCCAAAACAGATCTCCATTCGAGAACAACCAGGCCTCCAAAGTGGCAGTGCTTCCTCGATGAATTTCGAATGGGTTTCTGAAACGGGCTTGGCGCCCACCCGGAAGCCCCGGCCGCTCTCCACATTTCCGGGGGCTTGCAACCACTCCGCCGGCTTGGACGTCAAAGAGGTGACGTTTGGCATTTGATTTGAGTGATGCTGAATGCCGCAGCTCGGATATCTGTGCCGGAGGAAGCTGACGCCTGATAAACGAGAGCGAGTGCGATGTGTCTTTGACACGCGCCGCTGTTCTAGGAGTCGCCGTTGTAACGCCGCCTGTCCGGTGAAAAAAGCAACAAATTCTATATGCTGTATGGAGGGCTGTTGTTCCCTCTACGAAACCGACCTCTAAAGAAAATCTACCCTTCTCTATGGTGGCCGTGCCTTGTCGTAAAGTCTCTTCCGTCGCTCATTAATACGACTGCGAGATCTCCCAATATGCCCTCAGCAACGCAAGTCCACCAATTTGCGTCTCAACCGTTCGACCCCGTCCCCGCGTATTGGGATCATGCTGGCCCGGCCTCGGCCCGGATTCATGCTGGTTTCTGTATCCGTCCTCCGTCTCCGGGGCTTCTTGGAGCCCGCGACGCAATGGCTGCTGGCCCGACGTCGGCTCCAACACGGCCCAACCCCCCGTTCCGGGAATCCAGGGACGGTTGCCTCCCCAAGTGTCGTCTTCTGGTGTGCCCTGGTTTCGATAATCCGTCGTGTTCGCCGCGTTGTGGTCGATGCCATCATTGTCGAGCGTCACCACCGCATCGAAGAGTCCTGCACCCCACCACATTCCAAACCGTCCCTCGTCGTCACGAGTCCCCAGAGCTGCGAGGACGTTGTGCTTGATCCAGCCCAGGTACGCGCTGCAGGCGGTGGCATGGGCCGTCTTTACTCGCTGGTAGCCACGCTGGTCGACCGTCATGTCGTCTTCGACCCGGATGGGATCCAAGGGCGAACAGAATGTGCCCAGGTGATGGAAGAAAACGCCCTTGAAGGACTGGCCATCCTGAGAACATGTGCCGCTCGCGTCACACTGCTCTTCAATGATGCCTCCCCGACCCAGCCCTCTCCAGGGCGGTAATCGTCCAGAGGGAAGCGCGTGCAGATCGTCCATCGGTTTATTGTCCTGGAGGCTCCATCCGGTTGCCTCGATAACGGACTGGATCAAGTCATGACCCTGCTTCAAATATGAAACCCTTCCGCTGACAGTCCACAGACCACGTTGGCCCGTGAGCAAGACGCCCTGGTTGTACGTGTACACCATCTCGTCTCTGACGTCGCATTTCGTGTTACCGGGTCGCCTCCTGTCAATGTGGTAACCGTCCACAAAGAGGCCTTGCCCATTGGTCATGTTTATGCCCATGAGCCAGTCGTAGCCAAGCAGTGCGGCCTCGAGGTGCGCAGGGTCCTTCTTGGGAAATGCTGTGTTTGCAACCCACGGAGAAGTGAAGTTGTCCCCGGGGAAGTACTGGTACATGGAAATGGACGCTGCGATCCAAAGCTCGTTGGTAATGGCGTTCTTGTAGGGATTGAGTCGAGGATTCCACACCATGCCGCCGTCGCAAAGCTTTGTCTCCCAGCCTCGAGAGCCGAGGTTCCAAAAGATGCGCGATCTGTGGGCAAACGACGAGAACCAGTTCTCGCCGTGCCAGGGAACCGATTTCATAATCTCGCTGAGGCCCGTCTCGGGGCCAATCTCGATAGATTCGCCTCGTGGGTAGTGTAGATCGGCATGAGTCCTCACGAACTTGATTGCCTCGACCCATTGAAGGGCCACCCACAGAATATCGTCATAAGCCTTTCGAGGAGTGAGCTTTGGAAACGACATGGGAATGAATCAATCATCTCACCTGCCCTCGAAGGGAGAGGACGTCCTGGCCATAGTAGGAACTCACTAGTTGAGCATAGTAGGAAGATATGAGGTTCTCTTTGGCCTTCCAGTCGTTCGAGCCGCCGAGTCTGACAGAGACCAAAGTCTTTGACAAGGTAGTGAGGAGACCCGTGATGACGGTCCCGGCGAGAGCAGCTGTCCAGTCAATGGCAGCCGGCCAAGTAGAATAGTCGGAGATGAAGTACTGGTCCTGCATCACAACCATGGCCTGGACAGCATAATCCAATACTTGGGCATCCGTATGCGGCTGTGACGTCTTGGGAGCGGAGAGTAGAAAGGTTTCCGGCAGCGGCTTGCAGTTCTTTGGTGTCTCGGTGTAGATGACAGGACAATACTCTTGGGTACTGTCGCGGGTTGGAGCTGACGCTGAGAAGGTAATGTGCGTGGCGAGAAGGCCAGCAAGGCCGATGACGGTCGATAGCCGGGTCATGGTGACGAAGTAGAATAGCTTCGCAAGTTGGTCTTATCGAAGGCTTGGGAAAAGAGACTCTGGCCACAACGCGCGGTTTTGTTCAAGGCATAGGCCGATCCATGTCGATAATTCGTGAAGATGCGATCTCGGAGTTGGATGTGCAAGATAAGGCTGACAATCAGCAGGAAAAAGCACTAAGACCGGCTCTTAGGGTACCTGTGCGGGGGAGTTCTTGAGAGAGCAGCCGGAAGATACCACGAGGAGTTGGAAAGAAGAAAAACCCGACGTCTCGGCTGAGCGTCTGAGGCTATCAAGGGTCGAGGCGAAAAAGACGGGCGATTGTCTCAAAAAGAGAGCGAGCCAAGGGCAAGTGCGACGTCTGCCCCACCAGCGAACGAGACGGGTTCGTAGTCGGGAGGTTCGAGGCGGAGTCTTGACTGGGATGTTGGTTGGGTGAAGGGGAAGAGGATGAGGTTGAGGAGGGGGTTGATGGCTGTGGATGGGAAGAGAAGGCGCCATGGTGTTGGTGAGTGATGACAACATGACAGAGCCGAAGAGTATTCGTATTCTCTTTGGTTGTTCTTGCGCTTAAATTCAATGTACGAACCACGCAGATGATAACCACCCATGGTACTAGTCTAGGGTTGTGGTTGAGTCAACTCAGACTCGAGCAACTCAACCACAACCCCAAACTTCCGTTCTCAATATTATAGTCCACCTATCAGCCATCTAATCCCCTCCTTCACAGCAATTCATGACAATTTTATCCCCTTTCCAGGGCTGGTTTCGCACACGTCCACCTCCTGCAAGTCGCACGCACATGAATGGTCGGCCCGTCTGAATCGACCCCTCACTTGAGCCTTTCGCCAGTTTAATTGGCTGGAGCGAGGTCTGTTTGTGGGGCTTCCCGACCGTCTTCAGTGGCCTCGATACGTGGCTTCCAGCCAATGAAAGCGCGTAGCTCTAAAAAGAACGGGTCGTCTGGTGGGTCAAGGTCAGGGCTGGTGGTGGCCATTTGTTTACTTTCGTCCCAAAACAGACCCAAACACTTCAGGTCCATCCTGCCGCGACCATCACTTCAACCCACGACTTCCATTCCACACTCTTCCTCTCTCCGAATACAACGTCTATTCCCATCTCTCTACCCTTCACTTCATGTCTATCTTCTACACCCGCTTCTTCTCCGGCGCATCTTAGGCCTCTGATTCATCCCATTGACCGCGCCAAACACTCCCCTCACGAGTTTGGCCCGTCAAAACACGCCCAGCTGGGCCATCCCCCCGCCCACGTTCGATACCCCAAGCTCTCTTTCCATCACTACGCGCCAGAACGCGTGAACACCACAATGGAGGTCGACGCTTCTACCAGATATCGTTCTCGCATCCTTAGAGAAATGAAGGCCAACCACGACAACCCCTTCAACTCGCCACCCTCTTCCACTGGCTCCCACGGCACCGTCAGCCCAACCCTCAGCTCCGTCTTCTCAGACCCTGACGGCGAATCTACGCGCCGGCTTAATGAGGATATCGCCCGCATCACTGCTCCGCGTAACCTGCCCGTCAACTGGGAGGCTGCTCATCGCAAGTGGCCCGAGTTTTTTGGTATGCCCAAGTCTCGCGCCCATCCAACCCTCGACGACGACACCGACACCCGACCTCTGAGTGCAGAGTCCAAAGAAAACAAGCCTCCAAACTCGGCCGCTAAGTTCGCCGACGATTCCACTCAAGACACCTGGCAGGGCTCCAACAGAACGCGCGCCGAGATGCAGCCTCGCGTCGACAACGAATCCGACCTCTCCTCCATCCTCTCCAAATCTCCTGGCCGTTCCCTCTCTAACCCTGCATTGAAGATTACGCGCAACCCGAGCCCTCTTTCCAAGGTCCAAACCCGCGTTGCTTCCGACTCCTTCAAGGAACGCCAGTCGCAGCGTCGCGAGTCCGTGTCTGACGCGCTTGAACGCCTGCGCAACGCGTCGCAAACCCCCAAGATCAACCAGCAGCACGAGTCTGCCCGTGATCGCCCCTCCCCAGAGATGTCTTCCGCCAAATCCAGCATGACCGCCGTGCCCCCCGAACCTTCTTATGTAACCAGTCCCAATCACAACGAGACTCGAGACGAGACAAACGCTCGGTCGTTTTTCGTCCCCGATGTCTCTCACCTCGGAGACTTTGTCACTGGCACCCTTCGATTCAGCGGCTCGATGAAAAATGGCGTCCCCGTCTTGGTCAAGGATGCCAAGACTCGTCATCGCCAAACCAAGCCTCACTCCATTCCCCAAGCTGAAGTGGATGCGATTGATTTGCCTGAAGATGAGGAGAAGATCTTCGTGTCCATGGATATGATCCGCGAGGAGATTGTTTCTCTCCAAGAACATTACGACAGGGTACAGGAATATGCCTTGAACCTCCAGGAGCAAGTTGAGCAACTGGAAGCTCAACTGAGGTCTCACAGGCATGCCGATGACGCCTTTGGTTCCAACCAAGCCAACGAGCAGTTGCTGGCCCAGAAGAACAGTAAGTCGCAACCACCCTGCGATATTCGCTATGAGCCGTATGAAACTGACCGATTCGTTTAGGTCTCGAGATCGAAGTCGCCACACTACAGTCCCGTCTCCAACAAGTTTCTCGCAAGACTAACATCAACGAAATTGAGAATGATGCGTTGACCCAGGAGAAAGATCGGGCTGTGAGAAAGCTTCAGGAGGCGTGCGAGGATATCAACAAGCTCACGCGCAAGCTGAGTGTCAAGCAGAAGGAGCTTGAAACCACCCAGCGACAACTGGATTCGACGGAACAGATCCGCCACGAGAACGATACTCTCCGTCGAGATTTTATGTCATTGAAGCATGGGCGGGATGCTTTGAACCTTGAGAATACTTCTCTTGAGGCTGCCAACAAGACTCTCCGCGAGGAGAACGAGAGCTTGAAGCAGGAGGTTGATTCTCTTCGAAATGACGGGAATAGCACTCGGTACAACCAACAGTCTCTCATTACCGAGAATCGGTCATTGCGATCAAGCAACAAGGCCTTGATGGGGGACAATGAGGAGCTTCGAGAGAATGTTGATGGCATCCAGCATGAACTTGATGCTGTCAGGGAAGAGGTTGAGACTCTGCGAGCAGAGATGCAGAGCGTCGGCCAGGAAAGGACAGCGCTTCGTGACGACAACCAAAGCCTCGTGCGACACAACGAAAAGTACTTCAACGAGAATAAGGTTCTCCGCCGCGAGAACTCGAGCTTTGAGCGCAGCCTTCATGACCTACGGGACGATAACGTGAAGCTTACGGAAGAGGTTGAGTTTTTGAAGCAACAGTTGGATCATTGCCGACCCATCCCTAAGGAGGACTTCACCGCTCAGCTGGATGACGAGACCGAGGAGAACATGACCTCGGCCTTTTTCGTTCCTGACATTACCATCAACACCAATGAAGCGACCGAGACGAAGGAGCTACCCGAGTTGACGGAGCAAAGTGGTCGACTACCGACTCTTCCCGATGTGACTGAGGAAACTCGCAACACGACCAGGCAGGAGACTACCTCGCACACTCAATCACGCGAAGTCCAAAGATCTCGAAGCAAGGGCAAGAGCGGCTCAAAGTCCTCTGGCCACAGCCAACGAGTTGCGTTTTCCATTCCTGAAAAGTCGCACAAGAGCAGCTCCAACGTTGCGAACCAAGGCAGCAAGCGACGCACACGCATCAGCCGGAACGCGTCAAAGGAACTTTCGGTCCGGGAGCCCGAGCAACTGGACGACAACGACGACACAACCGGTCTTCAGTCCCTGGCTGATGACACAACTCAAGACTTCTCGACGCAGTTGGACCTGACACCCAAAGTCCGTAAGGTGTCCAAGACAAAGGAGCACAAGCAGGCTACCCAGGAAGTCACCAACACTAGCCAGAAGTCACGGGCGTCTCGCAAAAACACCGTGGTGTCCGACTTCACTACCGACAGCGTTCGGAGTGTGGACAAGGATACCTGTCCTGTTCTCTCCAACGATGCCCGACGTATTCTGGACGATCTCTGCGAGCACAATTGCCGCAACTGCACCGTCTGCAGCCGCATCAACTCCCACCGTGGCGTCCTCAGCGCGACAGATGTTGCTGCTGGCAAGAAGCGTGTGACTGTTCCACGTCCGGTGCCCGTTACCGACCGAGATGCCTCAGTGGAAGACGCCACCATGCGGCCCGCTCACTCCCCAGGCCATGCTCTTGCTATGGTCATCAAGGGCCTCGAGGACGAAGCCCGCCATCTGCAGCTCGAGCTCACTCGCATCCAGGCTCAGTACAGCTCGCATGACACGGCTCTGGGCCGCCGGGAGCGCGTCAACCTTGCTGAGACTATTCGCACTCTGTTGAAGCGGCTCGAGGCCAAGAACGACCAGGTCTATAGCCTCTACGACGTGCTTGAAGGTCAGAAGGCTGCTGGTCAGGCCATGAGTGAAGAGGAAATTGAGATGACGGTCCTCAACATCACGGGCATGACCGTTCGGGACGTGACTGGCAATAGCGAACAGCTCACTTGGGAAGGCATCCCGGAAATTTGAAGAAGAGTTGAAACAAATGATGAGGAGGCTCAGGGAGGCTCAGGAGGCAACGATATTCATGGTATTGGCGTTTTTGGGATTTCGTGACGGCAATCGGATTGCTTGGAACTTTGGATTGGCGCCTTGATTCGATTGACCGTTACCAGCTGGATGGTAATTATGTCCTGGGAGTTTAGGATGAGGGGTCTGCTGTTTGAATTAGTTGTCTGTATAACTATGGTTCTTCGATGCCAATGATTGGCACGATTGTTTCAATGAAATCTCGTTTTGCTCGATGCTAGATCCTCCCGACCTCCACGTGCAGCTCAAGGCTTATCTAAGCCTTGTTCTTGACCCAGGTACTACTTTACACACCGATCCAAGTCGAAGAAATGCTAAAGGGCACCCTGCGTGTAAGAATAGGCGCAGCTAGAAACATGCTAGGTATCCTTGATTCCTCTATGGGCCTGAAAATCATACCTCCAAGTTCTACAAACTAAACTCCGAATTAATAAAACTTTTTTTTACTCGTCATCCTCATCCTCATCGTCCTTGTCCTCGCCCTCTTCATCATCATCATCATCTTCCTCCTCACTCTCCTCGACATCATTCTCCAATTCCGCCTGCTCATCCTCTCTACGCTTGCGGTCGTCCTCCCGCCGCGAGTCCTCGAGCAGCTTGGCGCGCTCGGCGCGAGCCTTGCGCTGGCCGACGACGTAGGCGCCGAGGGGCGTCTTGGCGAGGTCAAAGCCGCGCAGGAAGGCGTCGACCTGGGCGCGGTCTCGGGGCGCAAAGTCGACCTTTGCGCGGCGCTCCTCGACGAACTTTGCGTTGGCCTCGAGCTTCTGGACCAGCAGGACGAGCTGGCCGACGAGCTTGGCGTTCTTGTTGCCCTGCGACCGGGAGCGGGCCTGCTTCAGCCAGCGCTTGACCTGGGTGGTGACGGGGAGGGCGAGCTCGGGGAAGGCGATGGACGTGGCCCAGAGGAGCATGTACTCGCCGAGGAGCTCGACGACCTGGTCGCCGACGCCGTCTTGGTAGACGCGGGTGCGCAGGTACGACTTGGGGGCCTTGTACGACGTGGCAAAGTCCATGGGCTTGATGGACGCCGACTTGGGGGGCTTCTTCATCTCCGAGGAGGTGAGGACCTCGATCAGGGGGGAGGCGAGGGGGATGAAGATGTTGGTCGCGCGGGATATGCGGAGGAGGGAGCGGATGATGTGGAAGCGGAGGGGGAAATACAGGGCCGTGGGGATGAGGCGCATGGCGCCCAGGGCCACCTGGACGAGGGGGTAGACGAGGTGCTTCAGCTGGCTCTCCTTGCCGGCCTCGGCCTCCTTGACGGGGCTGCAGTGCTCGGCCAGGACGCACGACCAGAAGTCGAGGGAGTGGGTGTACTGCCAGTTGTAGACGATGCGGAAGGCGTCGTTCTTGTTGTTGACGATGCTGTTGCGCAGGTGGATGGCGAGCTGGCGGATAAAGGTAAAGGCCGTGGTGTAGCCGACGGCCTGGTCGATGCCCCAGAGCTCGGCGGCCGAGTTCTTCATGAGGTTGATGCCCTGGAGCGTGTTGGAGTTTGTGACCCTGCTGCCCTGGATGAGGCCCTGGTACACGGCCTTGAGCACCGTCTCGCGGATGCCCTTGTCGCCGATGACCACCAGGCGCCGCAGCACCAGGAAGGCCGTGATGCGCGTCGTCTCGGAGCTGGCGGGCTGGGCCCAGAAGTTGACGACCGACTTGGCCAGGGCCTTGAGCAGCTTCTTGAACGAGAGCAGATACGGCAGGATGGGCGTGATGGACGAGAGCGTGAGCTTGAGCGTCTTGTCGTCGGAGAGGGTGCTGAGGAGGTGCATGATGGATGAAGTGTACGTCTTGAGCAGCAATGACAGTGTGCGGAACTTCTTGCTCTCCGTCTGCACGTGCACCTTGCCAGACGCCGACTCCTTGACGGGGAGGTGGTGGTTCATGACGACGGGAATCTCCTTCAGGGCCAGCACCAGGATGTCGTTGAAGACGTCGGGGCTGTTGATGACGTATCGCAGCTGCGAGCCCTCGTCGTCGTCGTTGAGCACGGCGGCCGATCGGAAGGCCAGGACGACCCGTCTCGCTGCTTTCAGGGAATGCCTCTCGGCCATTGCTTTCCTCCACGAGGCGACGAGCTCGCGGGTCAATTCGTTGCCGACGGCGGCGGGCTCTTCCTCGTCGCCCGTCTTCCGGTCCTTCTTCCGCTTCTTCTTGGGCTGTTCGCCAGACTCGTCCTCGCTCCCGCTGAGCTCGTCCACCTCTGCCAGGTCGGCGTCGTCGTCGAAATCCAGCGCTTCGGGGTCGTTTTCGACGAGGAACTTGTAGAACTCGGGGTCCTTCTCGGCGAGGTCGTCCATGGTCTTCTTGCTCATGCCCAGGTCGTCGTCGTCCTCTCCCTCGTCTTCGCCGTCGCTATCGTCGGCGACGGGCTGCGCGCCAACCGAGTCGTCCGAGTCGCCGTCGTCGCCGTCGGCCACCTTGCCGCCGCCCTCGGGGGCGTCCCTCTTGCGCTTCCCCAGCTTGCCCGCCTTCTTGGACTTGCTGTCGAGGATGTCGTCGAAGCCGCCCGAGAAGAAGTCGTCGACGCTCATGTCGTTGATCTTCTTGCCCTTGGGGGCGGGATTCTTGGGACCGTCGTCGCCGGCTTCATCCTTGGAGCCCTTGTAAAACTCAGCGTCGGTCGCTTTCCTGGCCTTCTTCTTGTCCTGGATCTGCATGCGCTGCTTGAGCTTGGCATTGGTTTTTCTCTTGTCGAGAACGCCCGAGAGACGGTTCTTCTCGAACTTCTTGGTCGCCTTGAGGTTCTTCTTGCCGGGCCCCATGGTTCTGTAGGGGAGCGCGATGGCTGGTGAAGAATTGGGAATTGTCTTTTTTTACACAGGTCGCGAGGTTGGTGTTTGCGACTTCCCTCGCAGCTGTACACCTGAACCAAAATTTTTACGACGTGCTTATCGATAACGGCCACTGGACAAAATCGGCGGGCGGTGAAGTGATTCTGCCGCGTCGCACTGTGCCCAGCTTGTTCCCCCTCACTGTTAACATCCCACCTCGAAGCCTGGAATGCCATCCCCCGCGTTCAAGCCAATGCCTCATCCACCATGATCCCGCGACAAGGCTATGCGCCAACACCGCACAGCTACGTTCCGAACACGAACCTCTCCGCCACCATAAATCTCGATGAGGTGCGCCACATCCACCCCCTCCCCCCAAGATATAAATAAACACCCCGCTGACATGGACTCTGGGCCCCCGCAGGAGGTCAAGCTGACCGAGACTCGCGCCGAGCGCGACCTCCAAGACTCCCTCGCCGAGCTCTTCAGCATCATCGTCACTCTCGACGAGCTCGAGAAGGCCTTCCTCAAAGATTCCATCCCGGAGGCCGACTACACCGACATCTGCGAGCGATCGCTGAGGCAGTACAAGACGCTGCTGGCCGACGAGACGATTGCCAACGAGTTTGTGGACTTGGAGGAGTTCAAGGCCAAGTGGGAGGTACGCAACCGCCCCCCCCCCCCCGGATATAGATCGACGTGATGGCCTCTGACAGTGCGAAACAGCTCGAAGCCCCCCGCGCGACGGAGCGCATCCGCGTCGGCATGGCCTCGACGACCATCAACGCCTCGGCGTCGGCGCCGGCCCCCGCGGCCGCGGCCGGCAACAACTCGGGCGGCGTGCTGATCCTCGAGGCCACGCAAGAGTTCATCACCTTCCTCGACGCCGTCAAGCTCGGGCTGCTCTCCAAGGACCAGCTGCACCCGCTGCTTTCCGACGTGATCCAGTCGGTCAACAAGGTCACGGACCAGGACTTTGACAGCCGCGGCAAGATTGTTCAGTGGCTCATCACCCTCAACCAGATGCGCGCTAGCGACGAGCTCACTGAGCAGCAGGCCCGCGAGCTCGAGATGGATATTCAGCAGGCCTACTCGGGGTTCAGGAGGACTTTGCAGTGATGCCGAGCCCGGCTCGGATCGATTTATGATGCGGATTGGAGGAGTGAAGCGGAACAGCTTCATCAAGGCGTTACCTTGTCGATTTCTTCGTGTAGATGTCTTATGATACCGGGAGACTTTTGCTCCCCTTTGTGAATATACCAATCTAACAAAATGACTGTCCCACGATATCATACCAAAAAGGTCCAGAAGCTAGGATATACGAATTCCTCTTCGAATATCCTCCTGACCTGCTCCAGCACAAACCTTTCAACCTTGCCCACATTTTTCAAGCTCTGCTTGCGCCCATCCCTCTCCCCAATCTCGCTCTCCACCTTGATCTCGTGCAGCAAGCCGCCCACCTTGGGCTTGGAGTGCAGGTGCTTCGTCCCCGTGGCGTCACCGTCGCCGCCCTCGTCCTCGTCGTCGGGCCCCACGGCGGCGAGCGCGTCCTCGGGGCTCAGGAAGCAAAAGTGCACGCGCTTGCGAATGTGCGCCAGCACGCCCACGCCGTCAAACGACATGCCCGTGATGTTGAGCTTGAGCGGGATGCCCACGAAGCTGGGCATGGGGTAGTCGAGCAGGATCTCGGCCGTGAGGTTCAGGCGCACGTCGCCGGCGTAGCGGATCCGGAAGACGGCCATGACGTCCTCGACTCGGGGCTCGCGCCGCGGTCGAGGGCCCCCCCGCGCCTCGTCCTCGTCCTCGTCCTCCTCCCCATCGTCACCGTCGTCGCCGCCGTCGTCGTCGTCGTCCACCACGGCCGAGCCCGTGAGGTGCTTCAGGTGCTTGTCCCGGGTCGGCGGCCTCGACGTGCCGGCAGACGTGCCCACCGACGTCGGGGCCAGCGTCGACACGCTCGACTTCTCCCGCAGGTGCTGCAGCGGCACGGCGAGGTTGGGGCTCACGTTGTCGACGGACACGACGCTGCTGTGCGACGGGTTCCGGCTGTGGCTGGGGCTCCGGGCCTCGTAGGCGTCCAGGGCCGCCGGCCCGCCCAGCCAGCTGTTGCCCAGGTGCGCGCCCGCCACGGCCGCCAGTGGCGTGTGCGTCCCCGTGCCCATGTGGCCCTGGAAGTAGCTCAGCCCCGAGCCGCCGAGGAAGCCCGGCGTCCCCGTGCCGAGGAACGGGCTGCTCAGGTCGTGGCCGTCGCCCCTCAGCCCGCCCGGCCTCCGCCCGCCGCGCTCCCTCTCGACGACAGGCTCCGACGGCAGCGGCGGCGGCGGCTGCACCTCGTCGTCGCTCTCGTCGTCGTCGTCTTCGTCGTCCAGGCCCTCGTCGTAAAAGTCGGGCAGCGGGTCGGTGATGTCCTTGAGCTCCAGCCGCGGCGGGATGGTGCCAAAGTCGAAGCCGTGGACGTTGACGGAGCGGATGAAGCGCGGCAGCGGCACCGTCTGGAACTTGTCGTGGATGAAGGTGCGGATCCGCTCGGCGAGGGCTTCGCCGTCGGGACCGCTCGTGACCGTCTCCCAGTTGAGGTCGATGGACATTTGCTCTTGCGTGAGACGCGGGTCTGATGAAGTCAAGTTTGGGTAACCTTCTAGAACAAGTGGAGAGCTACAGCGAGTTTTAGCGCACAGTGTCCCTGGAGACTACGACCAACACCATTCGTACATCCATCATTCAAATTCGTGTCATAAGGGTATCTAACTTCTACCGTCTGGATGCTGCGTACAAATAATCAATCCCTCTCTTGTACCGAATCATCCATCGCTCAATAACAGTGCCGCTTGTGCTTCATGAAATGCCCATGTTCCTAAAATACTTGCCCAGTAGTCGTGTATCCCATCATTGCAACATCTCGGGCTCCTCGAACCTAGCACGCCCGTAGTAGTGCGGGTACTGAGGATTGTTAAAGAGATGCCAGCAGTTCGGCGCCTGCAAGATATATCTAACGGTTCAAAGTCAGTAAGCCGCCTCGTAGAGCCGTATCATCGGTACATACCGCGCCATGGCTTCTCGGAAGCGCGACTTGTACTCCTTTGGACTCGTCACAGTCGGCCGGTTGCGACCTCCGCCCGCAAACCCGCGGTCTTTGATCCAACTCTCAAGCTTCTTGTCCCACGTATACGTGCGGATGCAGTCGATGATGCCCACCACCAGCTCCTTTCGTGCTTCATCCACGGCGATCATGAGTGAGTAGTCCATAACGTTTTGCCTCGCCAAAAACAAGGTGTCGTTCCAAACAGACGCCCTGAGAAGCTTCTTGGAATGCTCGCGCGCAAACAAAGGGGATTCGTAAATGTACTCAACCATGTTCTCATCCAAAAGCACCTCGTTTTGCTCACCAGTCGACTGGATCTTGCGGTTGCGCATCGATCCCTTCAGATCGAAGATCCTCGATGCTGAGCGGTCGTAGAAGAGATTTTCCGTCACCAAGAGATCCAACTTGATGTCTGTTCCAGTCACAGGGTTCTTGATGAAGACCTGGAAGAAGCCGAGCATCTTGGCAATGACCGAAGGCAGGTCATGGAAGAGAGCCTCGGCCATGATGTTGAAGTAACCCGGCGCAAACCGCAGAAAGGCTGATGTTTCAATGGGTGAAAGAGACTGCGTCCAGTTAGTAATGGGCCCCTCCCTCGTGTAAATGTATCCAACTCACCTTCAGCACAAGGCGATCATCCAGAGTCTTCAAAAAGACAGACTTGGTCTTGCCACCCTTCGAATCCCACTTAAGGCATCGAGACAGAGACTCGATGATGCGCTCGCCCACGCCGCACTTCCTCCTCAGAGCGTCAAACTGTTCCGCGTAGAAGATCTTGCAAGTCATCGTCGCCGTCCCTTCGCGGAACTGATATTTGAGATGGGTGCCCGTGACTCGAAGCAAGCTCTTCTCCAGCTCCGACTCGTTCACCGTCCATTCTGCTGCACTGTCCGACGTCGGGAAGGATTTGCCCTCGGTGTCCCCGCCGCTTTCCGACTCACGCTGCATGAGCTCCTGGGCTTCTCGTCGGATAGTGCTCAGCTTCCCTTGGTAGTCTTCGCTGCTGAGGGCGAGGGCGATGACGGAGCTGGGTTCGTCCTCGCGCACGATGATGTCCGAGTCCATGAAGATGTGGTCCGTTGCGTTGACGGGATAGTCAAGCTGCGTCCACCCGCTCGCCGAACGCTCTGCCCAAAAGTTGGTCAGGTATTTCATCAAGCTTGTCTTCTCGTGCCTCTCGAGGGGGGCATCTGAGCCTGGCTCGATGGTAACGGTGATGTCCTTGATGTTAATGTTAGCATAGTCGTCTGTGACTGAATGCTCGACATCGCTGCCTCCAGCTTCGTCGTCCGAGAAGGCGCCTTGACTGGTGGCAGCCGTGGTGGTTTCGTCGTGATCTTCCTTGGTCTGCTGTTGCTCCAGCGGGAAACTCGGCTCAACGGGTGTCGGTGGTTCCGTTCGATCCTCGGGCTTGGGTGCTTCAGACTGGCGAGACGTGATGCTCGCCGATCGTTGCTTGCTCTCGCGTTCCGCAACACTCTCAGCAGGCGGAGACGGTTCTTCAAAGGCGTCGTTCACATCATCGTACACCTCTACAATCGCCTTGGTGGTGGTCCTTGCCAACACTGCGCGTGGCTGACGCATGCTCGCTGCGCGTTTCTTCCTGTCCCGGATGCGTTCCTTCTCAAACTCCCGACTGAGCTGTTCAAAATGTCTTGCCAGAGTCGAAACCTTGGACTCTCGCTTCTTGTGTATAAACCGAGGGATGCCTGAAGCGGTCGCCTTCCCACGGTTCTTCAAGGCGCTGAGGTTTAGACGATCCGAGAGCTTCTTATCCACTCTGATCGAGCCTTCAGCTGCCAGTTCGGGGCCTGCGCTTTCTGGAGGATTCGTCTTGGATTCCTTGATGCCAAAGTTCTTTCCGATCCCCGACTGAGTTCTAGGAAGCGGTCGGACCGGATGGGAAATAGCCCGCACCATCGGAGGCGAGACGGCCTGGCCAGATCTGCGGTGCGGTGCACCGTCGGCGGATGTAGGGGGCGTCGCACCCGGTTCTGCCGAGTGAACCGGTTGAATGCCCTGTTCGCGACGCATCTGGTCGACTCTCTCGGTCAAGGTTTGGGTTGGGATTGGCAACGACGAGGGCGGGAGGGAAGGGGGTTCGCTGGCAGGAGTCGCTGCATCCTGCCTGGCTGGAGATAGGGGTTGACCTCGAGGGACAGTCTCCAGAGGGGTTGAAGCTGGCGGCGACGGGTCCTTCACTTCAGGCTGCGGCTGCGCAGGTCCTGTCATATCCGTCGCTGGATGAGCGAGATCCAAATGCTCGACCCTCTCGATGGCGGCGTCGGGCAGAGTCTCGACCTTTCGGCCATCCTCTAGAGAGTCCTTGTCCTCGACAGCGCGTGTCGAAGCTACACTGGCCTCCATACTATTGTCCGTGTAGTCCGTGGGCTGCGTGCTCTTTTCCTCGGCCTCTGTGAAAGTCTGCGATGGCCTTTCGTCGCTGTCTATGGTCGATGGCGTTCCTCCCTCATTCGACGCAAGAGACTCCTTGGACTCATTATCCGTGAACATCTTCTTGAGTTGCATGATGGTCAGCTGCCGCATATCCTTGTCGCTAAGGAAGTCTGCCTCGAACTTGGCAAAGGCTTGGTCCCATTCACCGGCCTTCTCTAGCATTTCCCGAACGATGCTGTTGAAGGGCACTACTTCGTAGTACTTGGAGTTGACGTAAATGTCCTGCAGTCTTCGAACCATGGCAGGCTGGTCCTCCTTGGCTTTCATCGTCAGATGGTCGACCGCTGACTTGCAGAGTTCGGCTTTCTCGGGCAGAACGCTGTCGATCCTGATGCTCAAGAGCCTGGACCTCACAGACGCCATGAATTTATCCCAACGCTCCTCCATCTTGGTGAAGATTTCGTTCTTGAGCTTCAGGTCATTGGCAACTTTCCAAGTAATTCTAGCTCGAGGGACCACAATCTCGAGCAGATCGATGGGATCCCAGTGAATTCGAATCCGCGCATCCACGAGACTAAAGTACCGCACATGATCACGGCGGTGGTCGTGAGAGCACTCGTGACTCTCCTTTGTCCGTAACCCACGGCTCCAGAAGAGCAGTTCCAGATATTTGCCAAAAGAGTACTTGAAGGTGCTCTCAGACATGGCCTTTTCCCTGGTGTCCTTCTTGCAGATCTTGCAGTAAGTCCACATGGTGATGCCATCGCCAAGGTCGGGGTCTCTAGGAGGAGGGTTGACTACATGCTCCACGAAGACTGTGACTCTTGACTGGTCATGGACGTAGGTTCGATGATGCTCAACCATCTTGCGCTCGCAGCCATTCGAGGTGCAGACTTGATCCATGCTATAGGCCAAATCTTCAATGTACTGTCCCAGCGTACAGTCTGGGTCCATGCCAGTGTCGATGTGCTGCTCGTCGTAGAAGTTGATGGCCACCAAAGACGGTTCGGTGCAGGGAATCTTCGTCTCGGTGCAAATGACCGAGTAGAGAACCACGATGTTTTGGTGGGAGTAAGGGTCAAAGAGATCAAGATTCCCCTGAATGTAAGTCTCCCACTGCCGCGTCTGGGTTCTGTAGTTGTAGAGCGCCTTGTCGTATTCCGCGTCGTGAACTGCGTGAAGGATCTCCATGATCTGTCGGGGCGCCTTCTGGCCAATCTCATCGACCATTTCCGGTTTGATGAGCTGGAACCGTTGGGGGCCGGCCTTCTCTGGATCCTCTCGCTCCTCGACAACATCATGATCCCGCAAACGGCGCAGGTAGAGAAGGCGTCTCTCCTGCTCACGCGCCTTCATCAGGAGATATGGCTGAGTAAACTTGACATAAGGCGAGGCAGAGAGGATCTTGGTCTCATACTTGGCCACCATGTCACTATAGTAGGTCGGCATGGGCACGTCATCCGGAACCTGACTGTCCTGTTCCTGCATGGCATGAGTGTGGTTCTCGTGAAGGGTAACGAGCTTTGCACGGTCTTGCGCCCCCAGCTCTGGCTGAGACGCAGAGGCGGCGTCATCGGTGCCGCCGATGCTGGAACTGTCCATGGTTGTCTGAGTTGGCGGGTCGCTTTCTCCGGGAGCATGGTTAATAACCACCGAAGGACCGTCTCTCGACACGTCGATGCTGTTGATGCTCAATGACCTGATGCTCTCGTTCAGAGCATTCAGGGAGCTCGTCATGGAATCGCTGCCTTCGGGAGCTTCGATGGACTCGTCTCTGAGAAGGCTCGACTCGAGTTTGAGGTTGTTGACAACGTACACCATAAACTCCACGATGTGCTTGATCTTGGCGAGCGTCATGTTGTTCGCCCCTCGCAGAGCAATGGTGCAACCCAGCTCCGGAGTGCAGCCAGACAGAAAAATGTACGACTTCTTTCTGCCAGGGTAATCGTTGTTGACAAACGTCCTCACTTCAAACAAGGAGGCTCGCCCGACCTGAACTGGCAAAGCCAGCCGATCGAGAGACGAGATGATTTCCGTCTCAGCACACCGAGCAACTGCCTCGATGACGGTGTGCTTAACATTGTACGCAACCGAGATGTTTGCCTCGGAGAGGTACTGGAGAGCCACGCCAGAGACACCCTTCTCGGCAAGGAGGACTTGAGGCCGGAGATTTGTGATTCGCTGAACGACGACGCGAAGGAACTCCTTCTCCTGTTCAATGACTGGCTGCAAGCTCATAAAATGCTGTTGGTGTCTTTGATATTCGATCGGAAACGTAACGAGGACGATTCGCGGATTCGCAATTCGCCGGGGCATGCTCTTGAGCGCCAGGTTCTTGGTGAAGACGACTCCCGAGACGTACGAGGTGTCGCCGGGCTTCCCACCAGGGATTCTCTTCAGTTTGACGTAGTGTCTGATGTCCATATCTTCTCCCTTAGCAACATCTGGATCAACATCATCCGTCGCACGTACGAGAACGGGCACAAGTGCCTTCAACCACGCTGGTGGGTTGGGGATTTCCGCATCATCGAGCAGTTGATGCAAGAGTTTGTCAACATGCCTCAAGCTGGATGCATTCAGTTCAACCTTGGGCGCCTTCTTGTGGTGGAATGAATCGCTCTTGGTCACGATCTGAATCCCGCTTTGATTGGGCGTGTCCATGGTGAAGAGCATCTCGGACGAAGCCGAGAAACCCTTGTACACGCCCGACTTGGGCCTTGGAGAGACGAGGTGATGCATACTGCCGCTAACATTGCTAGTGTTCCGTCGCCTTGGAGCTCGGCGATGCCCAGCTCCGCTTGAAGGGCCGGCAAGTTCATCATATCCCCCTCTGCTGGCGAAGCTCATGCCGCTGATGCTCTTCTCGCCTTGTCGGTGGCGATATTTCCTCCCGGCGTTGACAAATGGGCCAAAATCAGTCTTGTCATTGTCAAAGCTTGCTGGCTGTAGGTCTCCTTGAGACATGGTCGCAAACAGGCTCATCTGCTCATCTTCGCTCGACTCGTCGGACATGTAGTCAGCCAATTCAGGATCGATGATGTTATCGTCGTGGAAGGCCGGAAATTTTGGCTTCTTGGCGGCTTCATCGTCAATGCCTCGTCGGAACGGGGCACGTTCCTCGGGAGCAGGCTTGAAGCGCCCCAGGAAACCGTGTTTCGAGTGGTGACGCCTGTGTCCAGCGGAGGAGTGAGGCCGCCCGGTCAGAGACTTGAGGGATCGTGACGAGCCGGGCCTGCTGAGTTGAGGCCCCTCGATCTCGAGGACGGCGGCAGTCCGACTCTCACCGACGCGACGTGTCGCTGCAATAGTCATCATGGGAGTTGAAACAGGTCGAGAGTCCTCTGAGCCTTCAGATCCAATCCCGGATTCTGGCTCCCTGAACCTCGTTTGGCTGGCGCTGCTTGGCGTCTTCGCATGATTCGAACCGAAAAACCTCGGCATGAACGACGGCTCATCACCAGAGTCATCCGAGCCGCTGCCATCAACCCGTCGATTAATGACGTTCTGGCATCTCTTGCAAACACGCAGAGAACTTTGAACGCCAAACTTGTCCCCAGAAATCACAGTGGTGCATTTGGAATCAAAAATACAACCACAAGTCCTGCAATGATGCTTTCTTCGAAACGCGGTAAAGGGAGCCTGGCAAAGAAAGCATTCCTTCACTGTGTCGTCTTTCATCCAGAATTCCTTGTTGAGAACCTGGTTCCTCATTCTGTCGAGCCTGTCGAGTTGCGCATTCACTTGTTCGGACGCTTCGTCTTGACTTGTTGCTGTCCCAGGTATCCTGAGGCCTCCTGAAGGCATCTTCTGCGGTTGGGAATCCTGAGAGAATGATTCGTGACACACGGAGTTGTGAGCAGATGTATTGACGGCGCTGGCTTCGGCAGTCCCACGGTCTGGGGAGGATTCTCTCGACACGGGGCCTCCGGGAGATCTTGATCGACTGATTCGATCAATAACCGCCGGTTTTCGCCGAACACTGTCGGGAGAGAGGAGAGAAGACGCGACGGAGTTGCTGCGTAGTCCACGGGTTTGGAGCGAGGGAGGGACTGCGCGAGAGGAGCCCTGGACCGGACTAGTCGGGGCATCTATACTTCCCTCAATGCTAGAAGTGTCTTCGCGTTTCGATCGGGGTGGCAATTTGCCCTCCTTCAGGTCGTACAGGTTGGCGGCAGGCTCAACTGTGGCGAGGTGTGCTTGAAGGTCAGCCCTGGTTATGCTCTTTCGACTGGATCCTTGACCACCGCTGTCCTCTGTCCGAATGGTGCTGCGACTAGCGTCTCGATGTACGGTGACGGGGGCGATGGTTGGGTCTGCAGCGATAGAACTCGGCGCTTTGGGTCCTTGATTTGACTTGCTCCCAGTCATCAAGCTCATGCTTGTGGGTTTGGACGGCGGAGGTGGCTGTGGTCGGCCATCGGCAGTTCCAGCCGAGGCAGCCGATGGAGGGACATCGCTTGTGTGAGGCGACTGCATGGTGATGGTGGATGTCGTCGCGGCGGTGTCGGCTCTACTAAGCGAGCTTATCGATGCTTTTGAGACATGGCCGCCAGTTATGGATGCCCTCTTTGAGGGAGCCTCCGGTTTCTCTGTGGTGTGTTCCTCGGTGGCGTTCTTTGACGAACTCCCCGCGCCAACCGCCTCTCGGAGCCGGCTGTAGAGACCGCTGAGGCCCTGATGAACCAAGTCGCCCGCCGCTCCCCTGCTCTCAGAGGCTGGGAGACTGCCGGGCGGGGGTGCGAAATCGTTGAAGGTTGTAAGAGAATCGCACTGGCTTGCCGAGGTGTGTATTTTGTCGAGCGTGTGGGCGAGCTGTTCTTTGTCGGCGGTGGAGTTGGCGGATATGGAGTTGACCGAGTCACGACGAGTTCGGAGAGGAGAGCTGGCAGAGCCTGAGGCGGCGGAGCCGGCTGCCATTTTGAATGGATTGCTATTCGTAGTCGTGTATCCTCGGGGGACGGTGGAAGGTTGGGTAGGCGAGCTCGTGTTCGGTGCGTACGAAGTTGTAACTCAGATGGTGATGGGTCGAGAACACAACCAAGTACGCTCACAGCTCACAGCTTCGGAAGCCGCATCCATGAATGGCCGGTGTCGTTTAATGCGTGAGGAGGAAAGTGAGACGGCTAGGAAAGATCCTAGGCGAGAGCTGTAGAGATCATGGTGGCGTCGGCGGATGCGAATGGAAGGGCGGGCCAAGGTTCGTTCGTCACTGGGAATGGCACCCCAGTTTGAGGCGGTCGATCTTCAGGGTTCGCTGATCGTGTCCACGATCGAAGACGGTTGGGGAGGGATGGACACGACGAGGGCCAAAAGTGACGAGGTGACTGCAACTGCCTGACGCGGCGCAGGGGCAACGTGAAACTGGGAAACTGGGACGCAAGAAGTTACTGTAGAGTGAGTCCTGTGAAGATCGCGACCCGGGCAGGTTGAGCTCCAGGACGGGCAGAGGGTCTCAGTTGAAGCCCAGCGGCACAATGTCGTCAGACCTTGCCCAAAAAGACCAAAAAGGACAGGCGCTAACTGGGCTGACGTTGTCGGTACCGGGCGCGGACCCGACTCGACGAATGATTCTGCAGCGCTGATAAGCCGAGCCCGTGTACTCGGTACCTGCGGGAGGATGCTGCACAGGCCAGTCAAGGGCAAGCCACCTGAAGACTAACCGCAGTCTTCTGAGACACCCCGCAAGAAGTAGAAGTTCACGCGCGACTCCCATTCCAGTGACGACGCGCGCTTCGCCAATTGCCCGCCCAAAATTTGTCGCATTGTTCCACATCCTCAACTGTCACCGTCGCAACGCGTCCGAGTTGCCCTCCTGCTCTCGTCATCTCACCACTCCCGAGCTGCTCGTTCCGAAGGCCCCATCTCCTTCCTTCGGGACGCGGGCGTCACCCCAAGCCGATGCATATCGCCGTTGGCGTCACAGGGCGCTGCCCGTAGTCGATCCAGATGCCTCCCGTCTCATCCCCTCAGAGGGACGTTCTCGAGCTTCTCTCCAGGCGAAATCTCACCAGCATCCCAAAAGATCAGCAAGCCCTTCTGGAAAGCCCAGACTCGTGGGCCGTCGACCTCAAGAACACGCCGCATGGACTGGCCAACCTCCCAGGCCACGTTTGCGAAACGACGAAAGAAGCCTACGTCGCCAGGGCATCCGCCACGCAAAACCCCCAATCTCGGTCACAATCTCGACGGCCGTCAATACCCTCAACACCAAAGGGCAGTAGTCCTCCTGCCTCGAACAATAGTCTCGCCCACAACGGCTTCCCACATACGCAAAGTGGTGACACGGGAAAGCCGCCGCCGTCTTCCCCAGCGACGGTCGTATCATGGTCACCGTCGCCAGAGCGCCCTCAACCCCAGCCCATGGTCGTAGAGTCGTCGATTGTCCGCGAAACGCCAAAGGCGCCCATGGGGCCCCCTCCTCGCCCTCCCGCCGCCTTCCCGTCCTCCGATGGAGCTGAGGATGATCTCGAGATGGAGCTTCCCCAAGCCCAGGCTCACCGGGATGCGCCTGTCAACCGCGCGGCCGCCCGTCTTCAAGCAACTGTCAACTCGCCAATCCCGTCTGGAAATCGAAACATGGATACACCACCGTGTGCACAACCCAGCCATCCCACGCCACCCGTGATCCCAAACAATGCTGATGCCCAAGGGCCAGATTCAGATATCGCACAACATGCGCTTCCGCGTGAACAGCGTCGCGATCGACGAATGAAGCCCATTCATTTCGGAGATAGAACCCCAAAAAAAAACCAGTACGGGAAGGCCCGTCTCGCCCCAACCAAGACTTTTACTCACGTTCCAAGCTCGATTTCAACATCGCCGTCCTCCATCATTCCTGCCACGTTTGACGAGCCCAGAACCCCTGGACTGGTTTTGCAATCTGTCGAGACTAAGGATCACGACATGGATCAAGACGACGCGACCGAAGACGACGACATGGAGGCTGCCGTTGAAGAATCACCGACTCGAGCGCCGGAGTCCAGTTTCGTTCACTCCCAGCGAACCTCAAAGGTCAAGCGGCCATCTCCTGCCACGATTTCGGTCGGAGATATCCAACCATACAACGTCTTCAAGATGACTTATCCAGATTATGAGGATAGGTGCCAGGGCAGTCTGTCCGAATTTGTCAAGGCGTGCTACATGCTTGATTACACTCGAAAGATAAGACTCCTCCGAGAATATCTCTACGACGATTTCATCCGCGCGATCCCGGCGTATTCAAACTACATCGGTAACCTCCACTCGGGGCAAGAAGGACTCCCAGCCATAGAATGGTTCAACGACTTGCCAGGTCCGCCCATGTTTGACCGGATGGTGGTGAATCGAGAGAACATCGGCTACATCCTTGGGTGTTACGCAGGCGAAATCGCAAATATCGCTCAAAACATCCGTCCAAACTCGGAAGAATCGGGCACCGAAGATGCCCCTGCGGCCGTCCATCTCGAGGAGTCGGATGACGAAGTCGTTGAAGCAGTCAGGGAATCGCCAGCTCCCGCCCATGTCAACGGCGCAATGGATATTGACGCCGACGAGCCGGGACGCCAGCCCAGTTCAACGCCGCCGTTGATGAGCGTATCACGAGCGCGAGGGGTCATGACCCAAGCCCCTCCGCCGCCCTCGCCGATTCTCAGCTCCACGGCGTTGCCGTCGACGATGGCGACCCCCATAACCAGGAAGCGACCTCCCCGGACGTCGCAGTATTTCGCAAGGCTGACTGCGAGCTCCAAGGCCAATGCCACACCCCGACGACGAACCGCCGACGACCGTGCGAAATTGCGAGAACACTTCTTGAAGCGGAGGTCGGCAGAGGCTCAAAGCGTAGGGGGCAGCAGCAAGGCTAGGTCGTGATTTCGGTCGTAAGCACAAAAGGTTGGGTTGGGGCGTTTTCGGTGTCTATTCTTTCTTCTCCCGGGGCGTTTCATGCGAGGTCAAAAAAAAAAAAAGGAGGTAGAGTTGTAGTTATTCGATACCCCGAGGATAGGTGCTTTCCATTTTGATAATCAAGGGGCTTCGGGTTTGGGCGTCGGGAAGTTGGCTGACTGGCAGGGAGTTGGGTATATATATTGGTGTGAACCGATGGATCACGGGAATCAAAATCCTGCTTGACTGTCAGAGCAATGAAGAAATCCAATCAAACCCAAGTTGAGCTATCGGAAAGACTCATATATTTCTGCGTGGGCAAGTTGTCTATGGCGACTAGGCAAACTAGGTTAACGAAACCGACTGGCTCACATCTTGTTGCACTCCAAGGAGCCCAAATGCCTTGGATACTCGAACACCTTGATGTTTTCCATTCTTCTCCCCGAGGAGCGCGTGCCATTCTACGAAGTACTGTTTGTCTGCTTTTTTTTCCCCTTCCATTGTGTGTTGTTTCGCAATCCGTCGACCTCGACGTGTTCAAATTATTTCCCTCCGGTGTGTTGGCAATTGTGTGGCGCGATTCCATGTGGTGCGGCTCTGTCTTTGCGGCATCTCTCTTCTCGACGTGACCCTTTTTGGCTTTTTTGCGATTTTCTTTTCCCAGTCCATGTTTCCTTTCCGTCCGACGTGTTTCGTCGCATATCGTGTAGCGACGCCCGAGTTCATCTGTCGTTGCAAATTCGCTTCATTAAACCTCAGGCCTCCATAGTGGAATGGCCTTGGCGAGCCTGAGGATTTCGATGGCGAAAAAAAAAAAAAGAAAAAAAAGTCGTTCACTCTTCGGGCTGTTCTTCCTCAGCCTGGGATGCCTGAGCCCGCTTCTTCTCCTGCTGGCGGTCCTCCTCGTCGGGGGTCAGGGTGCGCAGCTGAAGGGCGTGGATGCCGTTCTCGGCGGCCATCTCGTCACGGAGCAGGGCGTAGACCATGCGGTGGCGGGCGGGCTGCATCTTGGAGTTGAAGGCTTCCGAGGTGATGACGAGACTGTGTATGAGGTGGTCAGCAGGGGAAGGGCTTCGACGAGGAAGGAGTGGCGTGGTGGATTGGTCATGGGGTCATGGGATGCGAATCGACACTTGGGAATGGGGTGAGACGGGCATCGCAGTCCGTGAAGAGGAGGCTTCAAAGCTGGTCGGAAGACGTACCGGAAGTGGGTCTCCTTGGACGTGCTGCCAGCCATGGGCTTGTGATGGGCGTGCAGGTGGGAATCGTTGTAGATTTCCAGCGTCTGCGGGCTGAAGGCGGCCGTGATCTTTTTGGAGACGGCATGTCAGTATTCGTATCCGCGGGGGGGGGGGGGGCTTGAGACACGGGGACCTGAGCTCTGAGCTCTGAGACATACCTTGGCCCGAATAAGGTCCTCAACGGGAGTGTTGGAGCTCATGGTGGAGAGCTGTCGTCCGACGCTCGAGAAGCCGAGCGCGTATCGTCGAAACATGGAGGTGGAAGCTGGCGTGTGCGCGCGTGCGCGTGTGTGAGTCCTCTCGGTGGAGGATGAATTGGTTGATGTCGATGTTGAGGCTCCAAGCGTCGACCCGTTGTCGCTGAGCACTTAACGCTCTCTTTTATGTAGTGCGGACTGGGGTGAATTGGAGCGGCACACGAGGGAAAAAGAAAAGAAGAGGAAGACGAAGTCGTGTGCGATTGCGTGAATCCGAGACAAGACCAGAGAAGAAAGAAGAGGGAAGACGAGCGGGAGGTGAAACGGATCAAAGTTAGTTCTAAGCCTCTTTTGTTGCTCGCTTTTTTTTTCTTTACTCAGCGGCGCCCCCAAAAGTCAACAAGCCATGCGAGGAGGGGGTGTGAGACGGCGATGTTGATCTGCAGGAGAGAAAAGCGGAAAGAAAGAATGGATTGATTGAGGAGAGGGGAGGGAGAGAAGAGGGGGAGGAGGACAACAAGAAGGCAGGATGTGATGTGATTTATTTATTCGCAGCTTCCATCGACTGTCGTTCGTACGGATACCGCTCTTATAATTCCGAAGTGGCGGGTAGGGCACAGGTGAGGTACCACATTAAAAAGGACAACTGGACGCCTCAACCAAGGACCTGGAAAAAGGAAAGAAAAAAAAAACAACCCCTTCGCAGGCCAGAGTTTTGTTCGCTGGCGTTTCGGTGTGAAGTCGGTGAGGCTAGCAAGAACAGGTGCACACGCCCGCACGACGGCGACGGATAGAGGCGTCGACTTTTTGCGTCTTCCCAAAGTGTAGACGTGCATACGAAAACCCCTGACAGAGTTTTTCTTTTGACCACGGGCTGCAGGGCGAGACGCAGAATTGAGGGGAGGCTTCCCTTGGGATGTTTCCTCCATGATTACCTCGACCGATGTTGGTTGGTCCATGGGCGCAAGCCTCCCAAGGGACGGCAAACGCGATGGACGCAGTGACCATTCCGGTTATCGCCCATTTACCAAACCTACGCCCCCTGCCCGGCGCAGGGGTGTCGAACGTGTGTATCCGCAGACCGCCAACTGCGATGCCCACGAAGCGGTGAGGAAGACGAGGAGGCGGTGGATCACCTCTTGCATGTCCCGAGGACGTGCGGTACCCCTCAAGGCACTGCATGCGTCTGACGGCATTGACCGTGTAGGAATGCTCCGGCTGCGGTGCAGGTCGTGTCATTCATCAACCGCCGACGCCCACGAGAGCTGCCGTCTGGTCTCTCGGTCTCAGTCTCTCCTCCCGCCCTCCAATTCAACGTCGGCGGTGTGGGTTCCCACGATTCCCACGCCCCCTCCCCCCCCAACTTCCCCGCCGCATTGGTCCAGGTACCGGTACAGGCACACGTCGACAGAGTCGTCACAGCAGTTTGCCCGCGCCGCGACGGGCCCAGGCGGGCGGAACCCGGTGCGTGACGCCGCCTGCTTGCTTGCTTCTTGGGGACTGGCGGTCGATATGCGGGCTCGGGACTAAAACATGCGACCACGCACGACCCGGTCAAGAGAAGTTTCTTGGGGGGCCCAACTTCATTGGTGCGGGGAGACCGGGGAGGGAAGAGAGAACAAGGACGCCTCCAAACGGGTGCGAGATGATGTGACAGGAGACGGCCGGTCGGAGGCGGCCTTTGAGTTGGTGGGAGGGTAAGTTAGAAACTGGGTGAGTCAGCGTCTGCATACGAACACGGCACTCCCCAGCACACACTGCCGGACTTCCAACGCGCCCGCACGCGCCCACCGGCCACGAGAAGACGGTGTGATGTCGTCGGACGCCACCAGCACGGGGGTCCCCTCCCCGGTCGTGCCATGGAGCCCATGGACGCACAGAACCTTCCAAAGAAGCATCCATTCCCAACGTCCTTCACCCAGCCATCCCACATCCCAAATCCCAATGCCAGATTCCCAACCCATGCCGCCTTTTCCCAGAGTCTCCCGCCCCAGCATCTCGCCGTCACCCCACTCGGCCGGCTTACCTACACGTCGTCCTCCCCTGTCGTCCCGTGTCGTCTCGCTACCCGTCTTTTGTGACGGGGCTCGGGCCGAAGAGGGGATCCTGCCTCGAGGCATCCAGGCATCCTGCCTCGTTGTCAATGTGCCAGCAACGCTCCTCGAAAGAATGAACGATGAACAGAAGATGAGGTCTGAGTCCTCGCGTTGCCTTGTCCGAGATAGGCGACCTGGGCTGACAGATGATCTTCGGTGGGTAATACGGCAAAGTTAGCTCACTGGGTCATCAAGGATGTCTTCTCTTGATCACGAGGTAGTTGTGCCAGAGTACGCAAGCGCCACGGAGTCGTCTGTTCAGGTTGCCGTCAAAAATTATGCTAAATTCTTTGAATTGCGACGTCGCTCTGAGCTGCAGACTTATTCCATCACGTGAGCGTATTGTTCATCCTTACCCAAGTCCACACTCAAGAATCCAGGCGACCTGGGAATAAGATGTGCAAGTATGAAAGAAATGGGTGGGGTATTGATTTCACCCGCCATCTCTACCAAGTAAGGGAGGCGAGTTGTAAGTCCTGGGATACGACTCCGACGGGAGGCTGGCGGCATATACGTCTCGGATGCTGTACGAAGTACAACGGGGAATATGGCCGAGAAGGACTGCACGCAGCCAGCCTGAAGTGACTGGACATACGGATACCCGTCCTCTCTGCACCCATCCATCCAGCTCGATAATCGCCCAATGCAGTTTGTCTTGCACGCAACTCCCTCCCCGTCATCATCGGGAGGCGTCGACGACGGCAACGGCCGGAGGGGGGGGGTCCCTTCCATGTGGAACTTCGGCGCCCGGCCCCGCAAGCGCCGCAGCAGCAGCTGCCGTGGGACCTGGGAATTCGTGCTGGGATCTCGCATCTTCCCCAACCCATCACCACCTCCAACTCCTCGGCTTCCAAATGTGCCTCCGGTCCGGACTCGGCGTCGTCGTCGGTTCTCCGCCCGCGAATCCTTCCCCCTCGGCTTCCGGGCTCAATTGACCTGCACGCCCCCCCTCTCTCTGCGGATATTGCCTCGTCTCGAATCCCTTCGCCGTCATGTCTCTCCTCCGGTCTCTGCTCTCCTCCCCCCTCCGGCGTCCCTCGACCTTCTCTCCTCTCCGTCCCGCTGTCAGGATGATCTCCACCCTCCCGCGTCTCCCCCTCCTCGAGGCCGTCTCCCGTCACGATCCCGAATCCACCGCCGTCGTCCACTCCCTCTCCGGCCGCACCTTCAAGTATGGCGAGCTGCTAGGTGATGTGCGTCGCGCACGAGACCAGCTCGCAGAGGCCGTCGGTCGCGAGGACCTCAATGGCGAGCGCATTGCCTTTCTCGTCGAGAACAGCTACGACTACGTCGGTGGGCACTCCTGCGGTTCGATGCTGTCGAGTATTGCGCTGACCACCTTCAGTAACTCTTCTCGCTGTCATGGCTGCTCGGTCCATCGCCGTTCCCCTGTCGCCCGCATTCCCGGCTCCCGAGCTCCAGTACATCCTAAACCAAAGCGAAGCCTCCCTGCTCGTTTCGTCGTCCAAATTCACATCCAAGGCCAACGAAATCCTCGCTACCGAGCTCACTGCCAAGCCCGCGCATCTCGAGTTGGCAAAACACCAAGGTCAGGGGAGTTTTGAGCAGGTTGCGCTTGGCGACTCCGATCCCGGACAAGCGGGCATGATGCTCTATACGTCGGGCACGACGAATCGGCCTGTATGATTACCGGGCGTTCTTGTGCCCCCATGTATTTCTTTACTGACCGACGACTCAGAAAGGCGTGTTGCTCCCCCAATCCGTCCTCACGGCCCAGTCTCGCTCCCTCTTGGAGGCCTGGAACTACTCTCCTGCCGACCACCTGCTTCATGTTCTTCCGCTTCACCACATTCACGGCACGGTAAACGCCATCCTCACTCCTCTTCTCGCCGGCTCCTCCGTCGAGTTCATGTTCCCATTCAACGCCGACGCCGTCTGGAAGCGCCTTTCCGCCCCCTTCCTCTCCGGCGTCAACGGAGATGGCCCCAAGGACAAGGTCACCTTCTTCACAGTTGTCCCTACCGTATACAGCAGGCTCCTCAACAGCTACAAATCCCTCAGCCCGGAAGCCCAGGAAGCTGCTCGCGCCGCCACGTCGCCCGACAACATGCGCCTCGCCATCTCCGGCTCCGCCGCGCTACCGACCCCAATCAAGGCCGCCTGGCGCGATCTCAGCGGCGGCAACGTCCTCCTCGAGCGCTACGGCATGACTGAGGTCGGCATGGCCCTCAGCTGCGGCCTCGACTTTGACGACCGCGTGGATGCCAGCGTCGGCTGGCCGCTCCCCTCGGTCGAAGCCCGTCTCGTCGATCTCGACTCGGGCAAAATCATCGAGCACGGCGAGGAAATCGACGCCGAGACGGGCCGCGAGCGGTCGGGCGAGATTCAGCTGCGAGGTCCCACCATCTTTCGCGAGTACTGGCGCAACCCGACCGCCACCGCGAGCGAGTTCGTCGATGGCGAGGACGGCAACGGCCGCTGGTTCAAGACGGGCGACGTGGCCGTCCGCCGCCCGGTGCCGACGGCGGGCCGCAACGCGTCCCAGCCGTGGGCTCGCGGGCCCATGTACTTCATCCAGGGCCGCAAATCCGCCGACATCATCAAGACGGGCGGCGAAAAGGTCAGCGCCCTCGAGGTCGAGCGCGAGCTCCTCTCGCTGCCCGAGGTGGCCGAGGCCGCCGTCGTCGCCGTCCCCAGCGGCAGCTGGGGCCACAAGGTCGGCGCCGTCGTCATCCTCGACCGCGACGTGGTCGCCAAGTGGTCGCCGCTGGACATGCGTCGCGCTCTCAAGAACCGCCTGGCCAACTACAAGATCCCCCAGGTGTTGCGCATCGTTGACCACATCCCTCGCAACGCCATGGGCAAGATCAACAAGAAGCAGCTGGTCAAGGCCATCTTCGCCGATGATTTCAGTGGTGACGAACTGTAATATTACTGTACATATATTTGGGTAGTTTAGATGAGGTGATGCGAACCTATATTTGTAGATTCCGGGCATAGGCGGGCGTCATCGCCCGAGCAAAACAGGATAGAGAACGATTCGGATCAGGGCATAGACAAAATCAAGCATCCTCGGGATCCGGTGATTGGTGAAATAGTATTGTACCTCTACTTATTCTAAATTCCCATTGCCTCTGATGGTCAAACCGTCAGGTCCATACTCGTAGCGGCCTTTTCGAGGCAAACGATATCCCGTTCCTGCAACGCTACCGTAAACTTGCAAAGAAATTCGTGTTCGGCCCCTGTCATAATAATCATCCATGACCAAAATGATTGCTTCAATTGCCTCTTGACCTCCTCGTAACTTCGTGCTTCTCCCTCGGTCTGTTCATCTCTCCACCATGGTGTGAAGAGCATACCGAATAGAAATGACGGGATTCGGTCAAGGCAAGTACTTTTGCCAGTGTTGCGTCTCACGCAACCGGCGTCAACTTAGACCACGTGCTTGGCCTTGGCTCGCGTGCTTCCGGCGTGCGCGCTATCGGTGTGACCCGAGAACTCAACTTGCTCACTGGCAGAAAGCTCTAGGACCTTCTTGAAGCGACGGCCAATAGCCATCAAAACCTCCTTGCCCTTTTCGCTGCTGCGGCCCTTACCCCCAGCAACGTCACCGTCACCGCGTCCTGGGATGCTCTTTCCGATGGTTCGGGTCCAGACACCGATTCGGTAAAAGGCCTTGCGAACGTTGACAACCACGCCCATGACCTCGCCATCGTCTTCTTCCTGTTCGAGGGTCTCGCCAACAGCGGCCATCATGACCTGGAGCCAGAGATGGTCGACATCGATACTGCGCTTTTCCTTGTATTGGTACGACCACTTGCCACCGTGCTTGTTCTGAGGGTCTTCCCACTCGGGGCGCACACCGGCCTTGAATAGATGGTAGTCGGACTTGAGGGCTAGCTCGGAGACGGGGGAGACGTTGTTCTGTATCGATGTCAGAAGGGAGGCTCGGAAGCGAAAGGGAAGGGGGATAGAAACTCACGTAAACGCCCCAGAACTCCTCCACGGAGTCAAAGGTAATGACTTCCTTCAGGAGATCATTCCAGTTGTCGCCCTACATCATAGTCAGCCTTAGGCCCAGAGGTGTTGTTGAGGGCAAACTGCCGTACCTTGCCGATTGGGGGCTTCGTGAACCAAAGAGTCCACTTGTTCTGAAGGGGGTGCTTCACGTTGAAGTTATCTTTGTCGTGAAAGACGGTGACAGGCTTGTCGGATTCAGAAACCTCCTCCTTGCCGTTGGGGTCGATGGGGATGGTGGAGAGATCGACTTGCTCGTCCATGTTGGGTGCAGCGACGGCGGCCATCGTGCTTTGGGATATTATGTGGCTCGTGAACTTGATGTTGCTGCGAAGGGCGCAATGAGGTGACTCGCGGAAGAGGATCGCGGGGCACTGAGAAAGTTGACGGAAGAAAGAGAGGCGGGAGCGGTAGTGGGGCGAAGGAAAAGAAGTCGGTCGAGTGGTTGGTCGTAGGTTTGATGTTGATGCGACTTTTGCGCCAGGCAAGAGTCAAGAACGGATTGAAGTCTGGATTCACTTCGATGTTGATTGAGTGGAGGATGATGTGTCCGTTGTGTTTGAGTTTGGTTTCGAGTCGCGGCGAAAGAGCCTAAGTTGGGCAAGAAAAAAATACTTATATCGCCGCTGACCTAATACATTTGGAAGGTACCGTACCTCCGGGGGCTTTCCTCTGAATTGAGCCTGTGCTCCATTTCTTTGCCTCAACCATTTTCGTTTAGGTGGGCCGGCTTCAATGCCTGAAACCCTAGGCATCACTATCAGGCAACAAGCCGGGCTCTTCTGTCTTCTCGCCCTTGGCCCACAACTCCCGATTCCCGCCCCGCCAACTTTCAAGTTCCCCGAAGGCAAGCCTCTGCTCTCTGCCCAGATGCCTTGATCTCCCGGGCGGAAAAGCGGCGAACGGTGGGGGCGGGTCAGGAACGCACTTGGACAACTCCGTCTTCAAACATCAACACGGGCAGTGAGACGCAGGTACAGTCCGCAATACGTAAAACTGTCGGATCGTCCCTTCCTCGGCAGGTACCTACGAATTCTTTAACTTTGGCAGTCAATCCAGAGAAACTTGCCGGCCTTGTTTGATCCCACGTCTTCCATTCCATCCAAAACTCAATCATTCCGTTCTATCCACCGGATACTTGTGGAAGAGCAACCATCGGACTATATCACCAAAAACGGGATGATTGAGCACGCACAATCTCCTTGTCCACTCACGTTCGTGCCAAAACAAGCACAACCAAGGAGAGCCGGTCCTTCGTAATGATGACAAACTCCTCGACGCTCACCCGCTCTCAGCCATGGTCATCTGCCTCGTAACGATGCACATCAGAGCACAAGACCTGGTCTAGAAGCAAGTGCCGTCCATATCCCTGCTCGTCCTCGTGCTGTCCAGGAACAGCAAGAGATGGATTCTTTCTCCCCAGCCGCAAAGGCTAAGCATCTAAGGTTGTATTAGTGAGTCCTTCGTACGCCCGCTCATTCGTTAGAGATAATCAGTTGTCCACGATGCATCCAAGTGACCCCCAACTTTGGCCTCCACAACCACCCACGTTGCGCCCCTTCACTCGCACCATTTTGCTTTCTCAGTCATGCGCATTTCTCAGGTCCCATTTCCGAGCTCTGATCCAACAGACGCAGGGCGCATCTTGTCTCTCAACGCCGTCGTTGGCCTCGAAATGCTTCGCCTCGTCCTCGTGTTGGTCATGACGTGCCAAGCCAGCGTCTCACAACCCCAGCCGGTGAGTGAGGCGTCGCCCTAGCTTACCGGCGCGGATCTACTGAAAGGATAATTCATCATGTCTCACGGGACCCACGAGCATCATTACGTATTTCTGCCGTGGGCTGCTCCCAATGATCAGCAAACCCACGCGCATGCATGAGGCCACGGATTTGGCTATGCCATTCTGGAATGTTGTCGCGTCTCTGCTCCATTCCATCCCACGCCCACGACCCCTCCAGACCTCCAGACCCTCAGAGGGCCATGTCTGCTCGCCCTGGAAGACCGGGTCTTTGTCACTTGGGGCTGCTGACCTTTAAAAGCTTCGTCTCTCCCTAGCTACAAATACCTACAAGCTCTGGTCCCTCAAAGCAACCTCCCTCAGTAGCCGATTACTCTCTTGCCTCCAAACTTCCTCCTCTCTCTGCTTCGGTCTCTCTCTCATACACAATGGATCACGATTCACGAACCACCTCCTTCGAAAAGGATGTCACCAAGACGAAAGATGCTGTTCAGAAGTCCAAGGGCCGCAGCAGCTCAGTCTTGATGATCAGTTCGGGCATGACATTTCTTGCCGCCATTCCCCAGAGGGCCAGCTATACGACGTCCATGAGATCATCAACATTTCGATAACTAAACTATCTTCCTGGAATGTCTTTTTCTTTTGTCTTCTTTTTTGTACTTTTACGAACCCGACCCATCACGACCCTGCTGCTGCCCATGACCCAGCAACCTGCATTAGACACTACGGCTCTTTCACACAGCAAGTCATTGCAAAGACTCGGCTACTTCGCCCCCGGTCGCTGCTTCTTGCAATTTGGCCTCGTGGCGGCCAGACCCCTCGGCCGGAGAATGGGAAATCTTGTTCTGGCAGTCATGGCAATCAGCCTCGAGACTGAATCCCTTTCGAGCCTCCTCTTCGGGGCTGACCCAAAGCACCGAGCGCTACTCACACGACCAATGCATCGCCGGAAAATATGGAAGGTATGTTGATTCAATGCGATCGGTGAGCATGGCAAGAAACTAACGGGCGAACAGCGTTTCGACAGCATCTCTCCTCGCCCAAGCCAACCGGGTCGATCTCGAGACCTAAGCTGGACAGCCTCCTTGCTCCTGGGAAGTGGTCGATGAATTGTGCATACAACTCTTACTCTGCTCGTACCTGTATACGACTGAGCGAGAGAATTGGCAGGATTGGTCCCAACGACCCTCATGAACGTCCATCAGAGTCTTCACGATGTCACTTCCTACACATCTTGGCTCAACATCTGTATTCGGACATCACCTGGCGTCATCCAATACGACTGGGCCATACCGGTCGAGCCGCTCCATCTGGATCAAGTCAGCCTCAATCAAGAGCTGTATGAAGCGTCCAAGGCGGCCGGCAGCATCGAGGCAGGAATGACAGGGGGAGAAAATGCCAGTCGTGCCCAAGATGGTTCGTTACCAGCCCGCAGTAGATTCTGCCGAGACCGAGGGCATTGTAAGGTGCATCATCATGCGACCCCACGTCGTGTACTACCACGGACGGGAGCTGGATCAAGACGAAGCCCGCGACGTATGTCAGCTGGGTGGGGGTCGGGCGGCGTGAAGCAGGTCACCGACGTCGGAGTCGCATAAAGGTCACATACGAGGGCAAGTCGAGGGTGTGGGGGTCACGTTTGGGCAGAGCTGTGCTGGTGAGGTCGGGACGGGTTGCTTTTCTTTACCTGGGGCGTTTGTTGGATCAAGTCGCGTGTTTTGTGGGTTTGGCGAGTTTCTCGGTTGTGTTTGATATATCCGATGCATGAAGTAACAGAATCCGTTCAGCCGTTTGCAACTGAAGGTTGGATTAACCTTGAATGCCTGGGTGCAACGAGGGCCCAGTGAAACTATGTGGGTTGTGGGTTAGACAGGCCCGGAGGAGGCAGATTGGCGTCATTTTGTCTGGCGACTGCCGGTTCTCAGTTGACGTAGATGATGAGGGGGTCATGGATCTGTCTGGGGCTCGTAAAGATAAGGCTTCGGATTGATATATTCTTGATTCCTACTGTGTGTTGTTGGACAAGATGGAGTTGAATGACGATACTTTGCCCGTCTGCTCGAATTTAGAGAGAGGCGTTCGCAGACACAAGCATTCAGCCAGCCATCCAGCCCGTGCAAAGGTCTTATCGGGCTGGAGTAAAGACAAGACGTCTTGCGCAAGAAAGGGATGGAGGTTACACCACCTTATACTCGTACGGGATAATCAATTAAATGGTTCTGTGTGATGGGCATAACGTGTTCCTCTCCGAGACAGGCAATTACACTAGAGGCAAACTATTTGCTCCTGGGCGAGGTCTCTCTTGATTCCAGACCAGGTAGCGCAACACCACGCATCGGCATCGCGCATACGACACCAACCGCGACCTGGCTGAACACGAGAAATGGCTTAACTGCCTTCGCTAGCCCGGATTCGGATCTCCACGCAGCGCAAGGGAGCTAGATTAGCTGGCACAACTGGGCTACGGCAGATGCCGTATCAATGGCTACTGGCTGGAATGTCGGTTTGGTTCGGGCAATTTAAGCCAGAGACACGCATTTTCAGCTCTGGGAGGGGAAAAAAAAAAAAAAAAGGGAAAACGCCCATAAATGACCCCCTGGATCGTCCTTACCGAGAGTCTGGCTCCTGATCCCCTCAGTCGCTTTCATTCTTGTCCAACCCAATATGCGTCTCTGGCGACTCACAACATTGATTACCGCCCTGTGCGTGTCGCCAATATGGGCAAAATCCTCACTAGACTCAGATTCGGCGCAAATTCGTGCATCCACGCAGAAGAAGGCGGCTGCTCCTGGGGGTAGCAAGGCGTCGCATGATATCGATGAGGTGCTCGGCTTGACGTCGCTGGTCGTCAAGTCACTTGACCAAGTAGCTACGCCTGGGCAGCAGAAGGCATCCAAATACATCGGCGTACGAAGACATGCCGCCGTATCGGGGACCACGATGCTGACAGCTGCGTAGTCGTTCATGTCTCGATTCTCGGATCTGACTGAGAGAATCAGCGCCATCAATGACGACAATTCAGCCACAGTTGCAAAGCGCTTGACCTCTGCCGATAGATACGAACTCTGTACGACGGCCTGGAACGTACGTCTCGCCGGGAAAAGGATTTTCTTACGGGACTTCTCTGGTTGCTGACGGCGGCTACAGTTGATCTACAAGGAGAGGAACCTGATGAGCTACATCGGCGGTCTCGGCGCCACCTTCATCACCAACGGCGCGAACAAGGACTTGATACAAGCCATGCTGACGAATCGCCGCGCCGTCGACGACTTCTTCCACGAGCTGATCCCGAGGCTGGGCGTGTGCCGGGAGCAGCTGGAGAACGCGCTGGACGACTTCGACACGACGTCGAGCAACACGAGGGAGAGCCTGTATAATAGCAAGAAGAAGGACGAATGAAGCACTTATTGACCATGGCACACAGGGATCAAACGTCTCACAACACAGCTACCTGGCCCGAGTCCTGGAAGGGGGGTCACAATGCTCTGAATTATGGAATGATGAGGCGTCAAGCGGTGCGAGGGTTGGTGCGAGGATATTCTGTACTCGATGCTGTTGGAAACTGGATGGTTGGTAGAGATATAGACCAAGTAATTACCCAAGTACGCAAAAACAATATCTTCGTATTCGGACGTGGCACAGATATACGGATACCGATGGCGAAGATCAGTCACTTGGTCAACCAGCAATTGATCTACGGCCAAAAAAAAAAAAAAAATACAGCCGAGTTTCATTAGAGATTGGGCCAACAGCGGCTGGTTGGGCTGTCAACGGTTCGCTTCGTGCAGGAGGAGGTTGGGACGTGATGTCAGCCCAGCCAACCAGCCATTCGCATTCAGCTCAGTTTTCTTCTTTTCTGTTCGTTCTTCAGCCGTTCAAATCAGCCAAAGTGACCAGAGTCTCGGGCGACGGCCTGCTGCAAGGGGAAATTCGAACTGTGTCATCCAAACAAGCCCAAGTCTTGAATTGATTGACGATTGATGATTGAGTGATTGGATGCTTCGGGCCAGCCCGCAGCGGCCGGGCGCCAAAACGAGATGCAGGGGCAAGTGAGCGAATTGGCGGGTGGTGGGATTGCTGCAACCACTCTGCGACTGGACGGGATTCATTCGATGAGATCTCGTTTCTGCTTTGGTTCCCAGCTACTTGCAAACACCGTGTGGCGAATGGTGAATGAACCACGTCCTTCTCCTTCTTCGTCCCGTCTTCCATCCGCGGACAGACAGATGCTGAAGCCGTTGATGGCGAGACGACACTTCCCTCCAGCTCAGCCACCGGCCGTCCCTTGCAGCCTCCTGCTCCGCTGGTGGTGTCCGCCTCGCTTCAGCTTGATCAACGCCAGCCACCCGCATTGTCGTCTTCAGCCCGGCCCAGTTCAAGCCCCAAAGGGGGCCTCTGGCACTGGCTAGCGCCTTGCCCGACCGCCTTGATTTTTTTTTTTTTCTTTTCTCCGGGGCTCCTTGTCCACCGGCCGGCGCGGGCAGTTGCATGTGGCGCGTATCCGTTCGAGATGGAGATATTCGTAGCTTCATGGGGGGCCGGAACTGGGGCTGCCACGAGAAACATGCCGAGGCGACCACCCGCGGAATGCCTACCATCATGTCCCAATTGCCCAACAAGAAGCCTCAGAAGCGGCCATAGAGACGCAGCTCGAGAGCTTCGCGGCTGCAGTTGCATCATTGGTGGGCGCCGTTTGCCCCGGAGGACGGATACGTAACGCTTCTCCATGAGCTGAGCCGGCGAGCACAGGCCATTCGATGCTTGCAAGAGAGCTTCCGTCCTCAACCGCAACGGTAATTCAACCGTCAGACCCTCTGCTCCGTACCCGCGGCCTTTTTCTCGTCCCCTTCGCGTCTGGTCCTCTCGCCCTCTCAACCTCGCTGTTGCTTCCTATTTTTTGCTTCCATTATTAGCTCCACGCCGATTATTCCCCCCCTCCGCCTGCAAAGCATTGGCTAGTCTGGAGGCTCGCATCCGCCCCGGCCTCGTGGCCCCGCTAGCATCTCCATCCACGACGAGACCTTCAAAACTAGCAACCTCTTAGTCCTCCTCAACTCTCCCGCCCCCCAAGATTTCGAGCAGCCCTCATCGCCCCAAGCGCCCCGACAGACCAACACTCCCGGAGACAAGCCGCCGCCGTTTGACCCGGTTGAGCCCTCGGTCCTCCGTTCCCATCCCCAAGTCGCCTCCTAACGCCATCTTCCCTCCATCGACGCCCTCAATGTCCACGCCCTACTGGGGCCAACTGCCTGGGCCCAAAGTTGCCCAGGCCACCCATGCCGGCCACTACCGCCGCAGGTCTGAGTCGGACGACGTCAAGTATAATGCTGACCGTAGATCCTCAATGGACATTCCGCCAGTTCGTAGACCTAATCGTGCCTCTACCCAAACTCAGGCGACCGACGTCCAATCCGAATCTACCTTCAGCCCTCACTCTCCCGGCAGCAGCTTCGCAGCCCAGGGCCTTGCTCCCAGACCGCCTTCCTACCAGCCCGGCCACTCGAGACGGCAGAGCGCAGACCCCTCCGACTTTCGAAGCTCTCGCCGCCCCGGTCAAAAAGCCCAAGAGGACTTTGACGACGACGACGACCCTGAGGCTCCTCCCACCGCTCCCGAGGCTCCTCGAGGACCTCCCGTGAGCTACCGCCATCCGTTCGGAAACGGCGGGCTTCCCTACACCCACCCGACGTCCAGCGCAACGGCGGGACCCTCAGAACCGGCCGGCCTATTCCTCCCAGAGGACGAGTACGACGACGACAACATGGAAGCCGAAGAATACTACAAGAGCTCTGCCGGTAGGACCGGGGGTTCACAGCACCCCGACGTCTCAGAAGACCACTTGAGACGCTCAAGCTCCGCCGCAGTAGATCCTCTTGTTCTTCCGAAACGACGCCCGGCGGGCAAGTCGGGCCGGCGCAAAAAGTTCGCAAACGACCGATCCCCCCTCCAAAGGCTTGAGCTGACGCTCGACAGCATGACCAAGGAGGAGAAGCGAGCCCGAGTCGAAGCTGCCGAACAACGCGCCAGGGAACGAGCCGCATTGAGGGCTGGGAAGCAACCTGCCTACACCCAACCACAACCTCAGTCACACAGCCGAAACACGTCCGTCAGCTATGACAGGCGACCTTCGGCTGCTGGGGCGACCGTGGCCTTCGATGAACCGACAGATCAAATGGACATATCCGGAGAAGGATATGAAGACGAAATGGAAGACGAACCTCAAGATGTACATCACGAAACTTCTCATGATGCGCATCGTGCGGTGCCTCGGGAGACAGCCCGCGAGGAGTACCACCAAGTGAGCCGAGGCGTGCCAAAGGAGGTTCCCGTGCAAAGGGAATACTCTACTCGCCGCCAAGGCCCCCTCACGCAAAATCCACCTCAAGAGGCCGACTATTATAGCTCGGGCGCACTGCAAGACCCAGAAGAGGCCATGCCGGTTCAGAGACATAGTTACGCGGATTCAGGCATCCCCAATCGCCACATGAGTTTCCGTGAACGTACGAGAGACAGTGTGCAGTTCTCTGATTTCGTGGAACCTGAGCCCGTGGCGAAACCAGCTCCAGCTCCAGCTCCAGCCTCAGCCGCAGCTCCAGGACCGGCACCCGCTCCCAGTCGAGGTTTCTCTCTAACAAGGAGTGGCAGTAATAAGTTGAAGAAGGACCCCCCGGGCGACCCTTGGTATCGCATGAAGAGGGAATTGGCCGAGAAGCATCAGCAGGAGCTCGAACAGGCCCGTCACGAAGACTTCAGCATCCAGACATCCAATCGAGACAAGGAGCTGCCTCCTCCCCCGACCGACAGGAGAAGGCCGTCTGTCGATGTCTCTCGAACTTCTCATGTCCCAGTCTCGGTCGGTAGCCAGGCCATGAGACGACGTGCCACGGAACCCGTGACGAGAGCTGCCGATTATGGCTCCGACGAGGAGTATATCCCGCCGGTGGCGCGGGGCAAGACCTTCTCCAAGGGCGATGAGAAACTCCGTGCCGGCCCGGAAGACGAGGCAGCCGCCCACAGACGAGCGAGGAGAGCCGAGAGTTTCTCTTCTGAGGATTCCCACCACCACCATATCTCCAACATGATTTTCAAGCCTCGTGCAGAGATGGCGCCCGGTGACGGCCTGTACCTGTCTCCCAAGTGGCTCGACGAGTGGAAAAAGGCGACTGTCGGCACCCTAGGAGGCACTCTCCTAGACATCAGGGCTGTCAAGGATTCCGAGCCTCAGACGGCGAGTCACTGGGCTCCTTCGGATCCCAACAAAGCTTGGTGGGAACAGGACATCCATCGACGGAGTAGCTATCCGGCGCGTGCACGTAAGGCGGAGGCCTTTGACGGCGAGTATGATGAAAATGGTAAGGTCATCCATGGTCCATGAGAGAGTTCGCTGACGCAATCATGTAGCTCCGACGC
Source organism: Thelonectria rubi (assembly GCA_013420875.1). Lineage (NCBI taxonomy): Eukaryota > Fungi > Ascomycota > Sordariomycetes > Hypocreales > Nectriaceae > Thelonectria > Thelonectria rubi. Next base: position 186,536 of record WMHX01000043.1, read on the forward strand.
GGTTCAAGCCACCGCTGTACCTGAAGTGCGGGCCACTGTTGAGATACTGTGGCATTCGACGGGAATCGACGCCTCCTCGGACGCAGCACGGAAGCGCAATCTCGGAGAGGGAAACATGGAGGGGCACTGTGATGATTGTCACAAAAGACTCGGAATCCTCGTACGACATTACCCCTACCCTTCGGCTTTTCGTGCAGGATATCGAGCTATTGCCTCCTCCGCCGACCCGCGTGAAAGGAGACCTCCCTTCGGAATATGTCGACCCCATCGCTGGCCACCCGAAGCTTGGACGTCGAGGCGAGACGCTCTATGTTCGACCCGTGGAGCATTTGGAGGAAGCCAAGGACTTGTCCCGTGACGAGACCGACCAAGGCCTCTTTGAGCAGACCCGAAGCCCACCAGACACTGCCCTGCCCGACGGCTTGACCGATCTCCCAGGATCCTTTGCAAGCCGCAGGAAGCGTGTCGGCATCGATGGAGAGAAGGTCCAAAAGTACAAGGACGTCAGGGGCTTCCGGCTCCATGCAGAGAAGGGATACACGTTCTGGCGCTTCAACATCGAGGTCGAACTGCGTGAGAAGCAGCAGCGGATTGCGTACCGCATCAACCGCGGTCCGGCCATGGGATTCTGGGTGCCTGCGCGGTCAGAGACGATGAACATGATGTTCTACAGCTGCAACGGCTTCAGCCTCAGCGTGAATACCGACGAGCTGAGCGGCCCCGATCCGATGTGGCGCGATGTGTTGAACACGCACCAGGCAAGCCCTTTCCACCTCATGATTGGCGGCGGTGACCAAATTTACAACGACTGCATTGCCGACGAGGGCAAGCTGTTCCAAGAGTGGTTGGAGATTCGCAATCCCACCCACAAGCACACCGCTGCCCTCACCCCCGAGATGCAGGCCGAGTTTGAGTCGTTCTATCTCGAGCGCTATTGCGTGTGGTACTCCCAGGGCCTCTTTGGCCTTGCCAACTCTCAGATTCCCATGGTCAACATGTATGACGACCACGACATTTTTGATGGGTTCGGCTCGTATCCCCATCACAACATGAATTCGCCCGTGTTCCGCGGGTTGGGAGCTGTCGCTTTCAAATACTACATGCTCTTCCAGCAACAGTCTGTCCTGGACGAGACCGAGTCGACCGAGCCCAGCTGGATCCTGGGAGCCCAGCCTGGCCCCTACATTGATCAGTTCAGTCGCAGCATCTTCGTTTCCGTGGGTGCAAAGGCCGCCTTGCTAGCGATCGATGCTCGCATGGAGAGAACGGAGCACGACGTGGTTTCGGACAAGACGTGGGAAAAGATCATGAACCGACTGTACGCCGAGCTGCGTCGCGGCCAGGTCGAGCATCTTTTAGTTCTCCTTGGTGTTCCGATTGCGTATCCTAGAATGGTGTGGCTTGAAAACATGTGAGTTATCCATGGCCGCGTGCAAGGGCGGGACGAGATGTGCTGACAAATTCACAGCTTGACTTCAAGACTCATGGATCCCGTCAAGGCTTTGGGCCGCACGGGCATGTTCGGTAAAGCGCTCAACAACATCGACGGCGGCGTTGAAGTCTTGGATGACTTGAACGATCACTGGACGGCCAAGAACCACAAGCAGGAGCGCAGTGTGGTCGTCGAGGACCTTCAAGACCTTGCCATTGACAAGTCGGTCCGAGTGACGATTCTCAGGTACGCAGAAGCCGTGGACAAAATGCAGGGGCAGTGACTGACCTGGATAGTGGCGATGTTCATCTGGCAGCAGTCGGACAGTTCTACTCGAACCCCAAGATGGGACTGGCCAAGCACCGAGACCCGCGATATATGCCCAACGTCATCTCGAGTGCCATTGTCAACGCGCCCCCATCGGACCTCCTGGCAGATGTGCTGAACAAGCGAAACAAGGTGCACCACTTTGACAAGCAGACGGACGAGAGCATGATCCCCATCTTCCAGACAGGTGTCGATGCAAAGCCCAGGAACAACAAGCATCTTCTCCCGCATCGCAACTGGTGCTCCATCCGCGAATGGTCCCCCAGCGAAACCCCGCCGCCGTCGCCGCCCCAGTCCGCGTACGAGAGAAGTCCCAGCCTTCCGCCAAAGAAGAGTGGCGGTGGCGGCCTCTTCAGGCGACTGTCCCTGTCCAAGAACAGGCCGTCTGCCGATTCCCAGGATGACCTCGCCTCCCGAGACTCAGTTCGGGGGTCTTCTCGCCCGCCTGTTACCCGTGGCGGCGGCGGTCTCTTCCGCAGCCTGTCGCGCCGCAGCTCGACGAGCAAGAAGGAGAAGCCCGCCGAACTCACTCGATCCATGTCCGTTGGCCACGGCGAGGCCCCCAAGAAGGGCGGCTTCTTCAGCTTTGGTCGACGTAGCAGTCAGCGCCGACCCGACGATGGCGGCATCAACGGTTCTTGGGGAGACGACCCCGAGGACGACGACTATTGGGACGAGCCTCGACCAACCAGGCAACGTGGCGGCGGTCTCCGCGGAGGTGCCGCTTATGATGAGTACACTGTGGGCGATGATTCTCAATACATGGCGCATCCTCAACCTCCGCGAAGGGCTGCCACGACTGGCTCCCAAGGGCTGCGCGGGCCACATGGGGATGAGGACTTCCCTCCGACGCGCCCCTTCCATCGCACGCCGACTGGGCTGTCGACAAAGCAGAAGAAGAACGCGGAACACTTTGAGGTGGACATCGAGGGTGGGCTGGAGATTTCCTTGAACGTCGAGGTCAACCCCAAGGACCCGGCAGGCATCACGATGCCATATCGACTACTGGTCCCCAAGCTGCAGTACGAGTACAGCCCCGAGGTGGACGAGGTGCCCACTGCAGCGGCGGCGCCTGCAGAGCCCAGCGGGTTCAAGCGACTGCTGAGCTTCCGCAAGAAGCCCGAGAAGCAGAGGCAGCCCATCGATGACGAGAGCTACGACAGCGAGGAAGACGAGTACTATCGACAGGGAGGCAGATGAAGCTGACCCCTTTTCGTGTTGTCTCGCCCACATCAGTCAAGGGCGAGCAAGTTTGATATCTTTTGCTTCTTGTATTTTCAATTTGTTTGGTTTCATTTTGGCCTTGTTGCCGCGCACACATAACGAACATCTAGATGATTGCATGGGCATCTATGGGGCGCAAATTTGATGGATTAATCTAGCATCATGAGCATGCATGCAGGTAGCGAAAAATAGGATGGAATACACGGGCGATTAGAAGCCTCATTGATCATTTGGTTGAAAAGGAACCAACACAAGAAGTCGGTCATCACTGAGGCGTTGGTCAGCAGCTCCTTTCTCCTCCATCCGACTTCCGTGTGTGGGCGGACTCAACTGGACGCCATCGCCAAAGCCGGCTCCCCCCAAGCACGCCCCCCGCGATAGAACCACAAACCCCTGTAGCGGCGCCGCTAACGCAGGCCGACGGCCTAAAAAAAGACTTCCTCCGTCCCGTACTCTGGGATGGAAAACACCCGACCCCAGAGGAGGAGCGAATCATTTCGGCCACGGGTTGAAGCACTGAAAGGAACCTACTAGGAAACCACTCTTCGTAATCCGTACCGTCCACTGCGTCCACTGCGTCCATTGCGTCCAAAGAGGCATCCACTCCGGGGCCGTGCCTTCCAATTCTTTGCTGTCAAATCTCCACCTCCACTACCACCGCTACCTTACTCTTGAGGTTGGTCGGGAAGGTACGACCACCAACACCCTCCAACCGCCTCCACTGGCAGTCGCCTCCAAGCTCCGACTCTCCTTTCCTTTCCCTCTGCATCAAAGAAGCCACAAAACCGCCGTGGGAATTGACTCGCCACTAGAAACTGTCCTTTATTCTCGTCATTGGGAGCCTTCCTCTACCTATCTAACGACATTGGCCCAGCAACCCCTTTTAACCTCCTCCAACTGTCCAACCCTAGCGACGAAAACTATCCAAGTGTGGCGTCGACTACGCTCAACCTCACCCAACTACCACCGACGAGCACGACACGCGACGGCGACGCAAGACGAAAGGAACCGGCATCCTCCACAACACCTGCCTCGAAACACACGAGATACGCGATTACGGTACGAAGCAGGTACCCAAGGGCATGGCGCCAGCATGTCGCGCCGCAGCCACAAGCACTTAAACTCCAACTCCGACGACAGAATCCCCTTGCGACAAATAGGCGATGGCATAGCTTCAGTCCTGCGACTGGCGGCTCAGATGCTTGTCGCCTGGGCCGCCGGCCCTGGGCGGCATCTAGCGACCACGCATGGAACCCGGCTGTTGCGGAGGTTGAGGGTGAACTTGACGCCACGACGACTGTTGAGCTTCCCTCACATGATGGTCTTGTTCTGGGTCGTCATTTTACTATACGGAGAACTATGGGTGTTTGATAGCAAGGTGGCGGACTGCGAATGGTCAAATTGGGAGAAATGGGTGAGTTTCCTACCGCGAAGCGCACTTGGAGCAACTTGAAGAGACGGGAACCGAACAAGAGACTGACGTTGCTGCAGCCCAAAGGAACGAAGCCTCACCACCTCGTCTTCATCGCCGACCCCCAAATCATCGACCCGCATTCCTACCCCGGCCGTCCTTGGCCCGTCAATCCCCTTACCGTTGCCATTACCGACAATTACCTCCGTCGTGGATATAGAGCCCTACAACACCACCTTCACCCCGACAGCCTCTTCTTCCTCGGGGACCTCTTCGACGGCGGCCGCGAGTGGAAGACGAGCCAGGGCAAGTTTGTCGACCCGAAATGGGGCCGCGGCCGGTCCCGCGACGAGAAGAAATGGGTCGATACCTGGCACCAGAAGTACGGTGAGGACTTTTGGATGAGCGAGTACGAGCGTTTCGGCAACATCTTCTTTGACAATTGGAAGGAGGGTGACGAAGCCCCGGGCCCCTGGCAGCGCGGACGGAAGCTCGTTGCCAGCCTGCCCGGAAACCACGATCTGGGGTTTGGCGCACAGGTTCAGATACCCGTTCGGGACCGGTTCAGTGCCTTCTTTGGCGACGTGAACCGGGTTGATGTTGTGGGAAACCATACCATTGTGTCTGTCGATTCCGTCTCGCTCAGCGCCGACACGTCCGAGTTCCGGAACCAACACGACCTGCGACCAATATACGAGCCCGTCAACGAGTTTCTCGACAATGTCCAGGCCACGAAACGAAAGGCCGTCGCGGAGGAGTTGGACTTTTGGCACGGCACAGACAGGGCGCTAAAGTACGCCCACGACGTGGAAGAGGTTGCAAAGGCAGATTTGAAACGATTTCCCCACGCAAACGTCGGAGACGACGCTCCCGAATTCCCGACGATTCTTCTCACCCACGTCCCGCTATATCGAGACCCAGGAACTCCCTGCGGACCGAAGCGCGAACACTGGCCGCCGACGAAACCGCCCAAGGGCCAAGAAGGCCCGGTGGTCCCAGACGACCGGAACGCCATTAGCGTCTCGGCGGGATATCAATACCAAAATGTACTCAACGAGGCCGACTCGGTCAAGCTCGTCAAGAAGGTGGGCAACGTGGTGCACGTCTTCTCGGGTGACGACCACGACTATTGCGAGCTGGTACACTCGGAGGCCAAGGGACGGGTGCGCGAGATTACCGTCAAGAGCATGAGCATGGCCATGGGGGTGCCCACACCTGGGTTTCTCATGGTAAGCCTGTATAACCCAGTCGATGCGCAAGGGAAGACTGTACCCGATGCGCCAGAGGTCACGCTTCAGACGCATTTGTGTCTCCTCCCGAACCAGATCCATACTTACATGCAGTATATTGTGTTCATTGTCGTGACACTTGTTCTGCTCCTGGTTCGGGCCCTCCTGGTTCCCGTCATCCCACTTACGCCCTTTGCCCTCGAACCAGAGAAGCCTTCCACCGTCCTGCCCATGTACAAGGACAAGATGGACCCGCCCGAGACGTTTAACAGGCCATCCTCGAGAGCACGAACGTCGTCATCCGGCACCTCGGCTTACCTCCCATCACGCCTCTCGGCGGCCGCGCCACGGGGCGGCCGGAGCTCGTCGCCGGCTCCCGCGCCGTCTTCGCGCTGGCAATCAAAACGCGGGGGTCGGAACACGAAGCGTTGGGGGTGGGCGGCCGACGGCGGGCCGCGAATCCATCTTGACGACAACCTCTACGACAGCGGCAAGACGGATCGTCGCCTCGGGGGCCGAAGGGTGCTGGGTTTGGTGGGACGGGAAATGTGGACGACGACGTGGCGGGTTGCTTGGATGGTGGTGCTGTTCTGGGTGTATCTGACGCGGAAGGGATGAGAGAGTTGGAGGATTTGTAATAACAGTAATTTCTTTTTTCCTTTTTTTTTTTTATTTAAAGAGTTTCTTTTTTTTTGGACACAGACCAGCGTTTCTTTACTTGTACATGGTAATATCGTCAGGGCAAGGAACGAGCAGGGTATCAAGGGATCATCAGCAAGGTGCATACTTGGGAGAGAAGTCGATTCGCGTTGCTTGGCTGCTGGTTAGATGGGCGGGCGGACTGCATTTGTACAAGGCGGGAAAAGGCGACAAGTGATTCTGGTTTGCCGTCACGTTGAGAAGAATAATCACAAAAGTGATAAAAGTCCAATCCGTTGTTGTATGCTGAATGTGAGTGTATCTCGTGCTCGTCGAGTCTGCTGCGAGCGAGGGCGTCACGGCTAGCTACCCAACTCGTCAAGCCCCAAACCGCCTTTTTTTCTTCCCTTCCATCCAAAGAAAGCAACCAACTCCCCGCCCTTTTCTTGGTCCTCGCCTCACCTCCCCCCCCTCCTCTTCACCCCGATGCGGTCCTCCCTCGCCCTCCGCAGCCGGACGTCGGCGTCGGGGCTCTGCTGGACGCCCTCCATGCCAGCGGCGGCGGCGGCGGCAGCCTGGGCCTGGGCTTCGGCGGCGGCGGCGATGCGGGCCTGCTGCGCGGCGACGAGGGCCTCGCGGGCGCGCCGGTCCTCGTAGGCGGCTACGTCCTCGGACGTGATGTGCAGCGTTGTCGGGGGGCGGCGAAGCATGGTGTTTTTTTTTTGGTTTGTTGTTTAAGATGGGGGATCTTTGGCTGTTTGGAGTGGTGTTTAGAGCAGTGTTTGTCGCGGTCGATGATGCCCTTGTCCGCGGGATTGACGAGATGGGGAGCACTTGATTATTGATTCTTCTTTGCTTATAAGATGAATGTTTGATGATGAGATGCGAGGGTGACGTTGGACCGACCATGTGGATCCACGAGGCACAACCTTGAAGTCGCCTTGTGTGGAGAAGAGCCTCGCCGAAAAATTGGCCCAAGTGATTCAGAGAGCACTTCAGAATAACAAAACTTATTAATCTGTATTGTCCAAGGTGTCAAGACCTTCCGTGAACCTATTTGCCCCTATCCTAGTTTCGCTCAGGTATCATTATAAAACTAAATCCCAAACTGTTTCCCCTTTCCAAAATGTCCCCGTGAAGAAGGTATCCCAAAACCAATAGTCCCTGATATCTATCACTTGCGCCTGATTCAAACCAAACAAACGTCCCAAATAACTCCATGACCATTTTTATGGCGATCCGTAATACCCATTCGCATAAACATTCTCCGACTCCCACCTCAAGAACTCCCCCAGGTCGTGGTGCAAATTGTACCCCATTGGCACCGGGTCGTCACTTTCCCCGCTGCGAATCACCAACGGCAACATCGGGCTTGGCGGACCGCTGTCGATCGAGTTGCGCTGTATGTAGGGCTTGGGGTGGCCCTCTCCGGCCCATCGCTTCAGCCCTTGGTTGTGGAAGAACTTCTCTCTCTCCGACGAGGCGTTGGACAAGGGTGAGTTCCAGAAACCGGACGGATACTCCGAGGCCACTGGAATTGGAAGCTCCGTTTCCGCGTCCGCCGTCGACGACGACAACGAGATGATGCTTCTCAACGATTCCGCAGAGGATAACGTAGGCACGTCCTCGGGGACCAGTTGTCCGCCAGACTCGAACCCAAAAGAGTCAAACCACGTGGTAATATCGTTTGCCTGCTTCATGTCTTCCTCGCAGGTCAAGTCTGGGAATAGGTCTCCGGCGCCACAGAGAATGGCCATCTGGAACGCCGTCCAATCCAAATTTTCATCCATCATCACCATCATACCCTGGCACGGCTCCGTCTTGGAAACGGCGATGGGCCCATGCCGGAATAAGGGCGTGGTCAGCGTGCAGGGAGTGCTGTGGAGATAGAGGATGCCGTCCTTCTCCTTGGGCTGAAGTAGTTCCCTGGCCTGCCTTCGCTGCTCCCGTCGCTTCTCCATCGGCGATGGACCCGTGCAGATGGGCGTCGCGACTTCGGGTATAGAGGGTAGCGGCTTCTTCAGCGGCAGTGCGGACAGTCCGAGTCTTGCTGGGTGAACGACGGGTGGAGGGGCAAGCAGGACTGAACTTGTTGATTCCGCCACAATTGCCTTCTCCTCATGTGGCTGGAATGCCAAAGGCTTCAAGTATATTTCGTCGTCGGCGGCGCCCATCTCGACGGAAAAGTCTTGGCAGAGAGCCTCGTCGTCCGGGGGAGTGGAGGGCGATGGCTCGTCCAAGAAGGAGTCCACCTCAACTCCCGAAGCCCCGATACGCGACGGTAGATCGTCGAGGTGGAATGGTTCGGCTGGTGACTCGGAAGACACCTCGGATAGTAGGCTGCGGCCCGAGTCGCATGACTCTCGCTCCATTATTCGCGTCTCCTCTTCCAATTCGGCTTGTCGTCGGTTCTTCTTCAGCTGCTCCAGCTGCTTTGGAGTCAACATCTCATCTGCCACGATGCGTTTGAAACGCTGGCCTGTGAGAATTTCCGTCACGTTCTCCGGCAGCGTCCATGATCGTGGGCCTCGTATGTGCTTTCTCCTCGGAGGGGCTCCACGATACGCGGGTCTCTTGGTGCTCTTCTTTCGCTGCGGCTTCATAACCGAGGCTTTTCGAATAGGCGACGCGAGGGGAGACGGAATGTCCCTGGGCCTCGAGTCTCTGGCGTATCTCAACGGTGAGGGCATCGGTGCTTGCAGTTTTCGTTCTGCCAATCGTCGGGGTGGTGAGGGAGAATTTGGCCTGGATCGGTGTGTCTGCGGGATTGGGGGGACATCTTTGAGGTCTAGTCCGACAGCTACGAAGGCTTCTTCGGATTTCGAACTTGGAGGCTCGACTGTGCTCTTCGAATCCTTGAGACTGTCTTTGTCGTTTGGTGGAGAAACGCTGCGCGTGGACTGGTTATCAGACTGGTTGGAGGGAGGAATAGACAAAGAGAGCGACGGCCTCGAGCTGTTGGGAGTGAAAGAGATGTCCGCATTTGGAGGGCTGACGAGTCCAATACTGGGTCTGGGTGGTTGAGTTAGTGGCGAGGAAGGGCGGAGGAGACGTTGGGTCTGCTCGAGGAGACAAAGAGTCGACGCTGCCTTGACATCTGATGATGGCGTCCCCGCTAAGGCAGCTTTTCGGGCTTCTTTGCTTGAAGGTAGGCTGTAGGTCGACGAGAAGGGCTTGTCAAAGGAGTTTTGCGGTAATGAGATATTCATTCGGTGATCTGCATGGGCTCTTCGGAAATCGGTGGGCTCTGGCGACTTCATTCTGGTGGTTGGGATCCATGATCTCGAGCGTTGCTTCTTTTGTTTCTTGTTGGCAGAATGAAGCTCGCCTTCAGCCCACGGATTTGCCAAATCTGGATCCTTGTCTCTAGGTCTCGACCGAGATGGAGACAAGAATCGTCGAAACGAGAGGCCTGTCATGCTGTGTAGAGTGGGACGCAGCGATGACCGCTGCAGGAGGTCGACTGGGGAGAGGATGTTGAGAAACGAGAACCAAGTGGCATGTCCTTACGGGGAAGAAGGAGATGTGAGATGAGAAGCACGGCGTATGTATATGTGTGATACGAAGACGAAGACGGGAGCTTGCCGCAGGCGTTGAGTCAAGTGGTCATGTGCATAGGCTGAGGTTGTCGACTCGCCCAGACTTCTAGGTGGCTGCGAATCCGGAACAGGAAAAGAAAAGCGATCATGGGAAACCAAAAGTTGGTCAATTTGGCCGGCGTAGGATAATTTAATATCAACCAGTTGAACACGGTGCGGGCGCCGTGGAAATGTCATGGTTTGGTCAATCGGCAGTTTTGGAGGCCATGTATAAGCGGATGCCATGGATCATGGGGGTTGACAGGACATGGCGCCAGGATGCGGTGTGGAGCGACAATGCCGGATAACCCTGTAAAACATGCAGGTAACTCTCAGAGCTGGAAGATGCTGGCGCGGGATGGGGTCACCATTGGCCGCGGGGGAGCGTGGCGGATGCTATTCTGGCCTCGAGGCAGATTGCTCACCGATGGAGGCCCGACTTCGTATTGTAAAGCGTCTTCGCAGCCGCACCGGCCCCCGCAGCCGGAGTCTTCGAGTGTCGAGCTATCGTCGGCCGTGCTTGTGCCTCTGCTTGAGGCTGCTCTGTACAGTGACCCGGAGCTAGAACAAGGATCCGCACAGAGGACAAGGAAATACTCCTCCGTCGTCCGACTGGTGGCCATGACGGTGACAGCTCATGTAAAGCCCGACTCCGGCGGCCCAAGACGTGTGTGTGCAAGGGCACCTGACCGCGTCACACGCATTGGAGGACTCGGCCGCGGTGAAGGCTTGTATCACCAACACGGCGACACGGCTTGTCGTTCAACCAAAGGCACGCTCCCAAAGTTTGCGGGAAAACCGGATTCGAGCCTGCGGGATGACATATGCGTCGGCTAACTCGCTCGATCACCTGTTGCGACTTGCGAGTTGGCCATTCAGTCGTCGACATCTCGAGACAAGCCAACCGCGGCGATCATGGCGGCTGGCCCCGCGATGCTCATGCTCAAGCGCACTGCCCACAGTGGGAAGAAGTGTGTGCATGATCCGTGATTGGCCCCCAGAATTCATTGCACAGGGGTTTCCTGTCGAGCAGCAGGGGCCACAGGAGGGGGGAGAGGAGCGGTATCGCAAAAGGGCCCCGAACCAGGTTAATGAGTGATCAGCCACCACTGCAAGAGTAGGGTCATGGCTGGGGAGCGAGGGCACGGGATAGGACAGAGAGATGGCGAGGGCAATTTACCCGACTGGCATGCTTCTATCCGACCAAAATAGCATTAGCATCAGGATACTGGCCACATAGTAGAATGATTTCTGGTATCATCGCCTTACCGTCTCGATGTGATTTGGCCATTTTGGCTTTGGATCTCAGCCAGTCGATGCCTCGGCGTCTATCTCTCCAATAGCACGAAGGTGCCGGCGGCCACCCGGCGTGATCCTGGATCCTCTGGCTGTGAGAGGTCGTGTCCCTAGGCCGTGGCGAACGCACATTTGACTTCCCCCCCAACAGGTCGTTGGATCGACTCAGCAGGTCGCTGTTGCCTGTGTCCGTACCTTAATTGAAGAAGCTCGGTCCCAGCTCGGGTCGGGGCGAGCCAGAGTGCATTTGCAAAACCAACCGCCCCGGGAAGCGAGGAGAATTCCCGCATTCTTTCTGTTGGTGGGCGGCGCGGAGGATGCAGACCGCATCCTGCTGCGTGGCGTTGCCAAAGAGGCCGAATGGAACGCAGCATGTATGTATGTACACAGACAAGCGAAGCTGCGAGTTGTATGATAGGCCCTCGATGGCGATGGATATTGCTGTTGTGCAGAAGAGAGACGTCGTCATAAGGTGTGTGTGGATAGGAGGAAGTAGGCACTGGGGTTGTGGTTGGTGAGAGGAGCCAGGATGCAGCACAGCGCCGCGGGCGCTACAGTGCATGTATAAGGTACGTACTGAGATGCGATGTGAGCGCCAGGTGCACTCGGACTGCACCTGCACTGGCACCTGCTCGGGCAGTGCCAGAAAAAGGTGGTTGCAAAATGTAAGGTACGACGGCACCCGTACGTAGGTACCTGCCTAATAAGGTGGTGGAAAGATGGGAAGGACGGGACTCGCGGGCGGCAGGATGGCAGTGCATCTTCGTGTTGAGACGCACTGTGCCACGATCAGATCCCTTGATGCAACATCGGAAAGGGATTTGGATTTGGCACACTCGCGCACCTATCGACGCAACGCAACCTCTGCTTCTTCAAACAAACGCGCCTCGAGAGCCGCTCAACTCATGGCGTCATGCCTCGAGAGAACAGACGTCGTTCTCTGCAGGCCGATTGTGTCGGTGCGGTGAACGGTGAACTCTTGCTCGAGCCCTTGACGCCGTTGCTTCCAGACCAACAGGCCACTGGCCGACGCATCACCTACATTCTGCATGCGTCACAGCGGGGCGGCCCGGTCGGAGAGCCATAATTATAACGCCCGGCTCGACTCTCTTCCCCTCCTCCGGACGGCTTCTTTCTTCTTCAGCTCTGCCATGCTCCCGCAACCTTCCAGAAACCCTCACTGCCCGCTCCTCGCTCCTTTTTGGCTGCGGCCGCCATCTACGGATACCCGTTCGTGCATCGCTGCTGAAGCCGCCATTTCTCAAGGCTGTGAGCCCTTTTGAGGTGGCTCAAGGATGTGACGAGATGTGATAGAACGTGCATATCCCCAATTTTTATCTCTTTTTCTCACCATGGCCGACTGACCGAGAGAGGTGATGAAGTCAGTAGTGGAAAGCCAAGGCCCGTGGATGATCCAACAAAGCAGCCTCATGGCGTGTTCTGCTTGGGTTGCCGCCGCGTGTTCGCTATGCACCCGCCATCTTTTATGCTTCCCATGCACAAATGCCTCTGTATTCGTACCAAACTGTCCCGAACTGTCGCGTGCCGCCCTATTCGTACACTCCCCCATGTACCTACTGGATGTCTTGTCCTGTGCTGTCTGTCACTGTGTGGAAGCTGCGCCAGGGATCCTCTGCCTTCTCTGCATCTGAACACGAGATTCTAATTTTGGTACCTGCTAGTAGTTTCAACTGCTCGGCTACTGCATATTGATAGAGGGAGCATACATTTCACTGCAACTCTAGTCGCTAAGTTTCTTATCATACACGCGTGCTGGCTTCTTGTGTCCATTGTAGATCCATCCAACCAATTCCTGAGGAGCCCTTGCAGCATTGCCCACACACTCCTCCAGTTAACACGAAAACTCTGCCTTTAGATTATCTAGTATGCGGGTTTCGGGATGTTCTGATTCCCCCGTTCCATACTGATAGCCGTGGTCGTGCTCCTCCACCACACAGCAAGCGCCTCCTTCATTTCTTTCGTCGTCGTCGTCGTCGTCCAAGCTTCAGGTCGTTCAGCATCGTAGCTTCGTTTTCCGGTGACGGTAGTTTCGTATTCGCTACTCGATCCACAAGTAGGTCAATTGCTTGCTTAGAGCTTCGTCTCCTCGCCTTCTCAGGGACTCTCCTCGTACATCATCGTCGTCCTGGGAGTCGTGGTTTGGAGGAACGATTTGGCCGCATGCTTCGGGACAAAGCCTCTGACTTCTGCCAATAGAGGCTCCTGCTCGTAGTCCCGGGTCGTAAGTGCCGGTTTGTTACTTCTCAACAGCCTCTCAAGCCAAGACTTGAGAGAATCGAAGACCCGGCCCGGCCAAGCGGGCTCGTTGGCTTCATCCTTCGTTCTTTGCCTTCCCGTGACGACGAGCTTGACATGTAGGGAGCGGCCCATATCGGAGAAACGTGATTTTGAGGGCATGAAAACTGGTTTGTACGGCAAATGAAGCAAACCGAGGGATAAATAAAGCCGTGATAGAGGGGTAGAAACCGTGCTCGCCAGAAGAACAAGGAGTTTCCCTTCGACAAAGAGGAGGAAACTCCTTTTATTCTCCCAGTTCAAATCTTGCCTCCCTGCCCAAAAGGGGGGGATTCACCATTCCAGCTTTCTAATTTCTCATCACTAGCGAACCCCATTTAGCCCTTGTTAAATTCCATGGGAGGGTGAGTGGAACGCTTCAAAGAGGTTTACGGGAGTTATGTGACTGTCTCAGTTGAGCGTCTGACACTTGGCATCATTGATGACAGTCTCAATTGGGCATCTTAAACTGCATACCTTTGGTCCTCCAGACTAGCGTTGACGAGTGTCAAAGGGTCTTTGTCAAGCCTCGAAGCTCTTTGAAGGCAACCTTGCTAGACTCCGAACCAGTCAATGAGTCTTTATCCGCTTGTTTCTCGTGATTTTAGGCTTCCATCCCTAAGTGTCTACCAAAGCAGTCAGATATAGACAATGTAAGCCAAGGCGCAAATGCTGGAATACCCCGGCCATGCTCAAGCCTTTGACGAGAGCCCTTATTACTAGACAGCCTAGTTCACATCTATTTGACCGAAAAGATGGTTCAAGTTGTCAATCGGGGTATCCCGAGGAGTAGTCGGGTCGATGATATACACCCGTCACATTATTCACCAGAGTGCCTAGAGTCCACCCATGTTCTTACTTATAACGGTATCAACCAGAGGCATTACTCACAATCTATCTTAGCAAACGTGAAACAACTGAGCGAGAACTGTGTTTTCTAGTGCAACGGAGTGAGAACTGAAGCCAGACCGACGAACATGATTCATTCCCCTTCCTCGGCATCATCCATATCCTCATCATGCTGAATAAACGGGACGAATCGAAAGTCTAGAAAACTCCGTTTCCCCCCTTCCACATCAACCATGAATTGCAGGCTAAGAACTCCCTGGCTGTCACCTCTCAAGCTCACCTTGCTCGCAATCCGCATGGCTTCCGTCGAACTCTTGATGAAGTCAAACTTGAAGCATTGCGACCATCTTTCTTTGATGTTGAACGTCTCAAGAAGATCCTTGCCTCGAGCAAAGTCAACTGTAGAGCTCCCGAAGTCTCCCAATCCAGCCAGAGATAGAAAAGGCGATGCTTCGGTGGCCGTAAACGTCAGCCTTTTTGGAGCCGTTGGAGAAATCTCAGCCAGGGCATCCAAGAGAGAGCGAGATTGCATGATGATCTTGAACGGAAGGTAGTCCCGGTCGAAAGGAATATCTTCTGGAATCTCTGGCAGATACGTGGTCAAGGCAGCGGTGGTCTTAACGCCTCCTTCTTCGATGGTAATTTTGAACGGATCGCCTTCTTCCGCGTACAGCAGTGTACAAGTCCCGGAAATCCCCAAGGTCTGGTTGCTAAATGCATCTGGTCGGTAATTACGGAGGTTGCCTCGATAGGGATCCTGTTCGGCCTTCTGGGCGCGAGTGGCGACGTCCACGGCTCCAAAGATCTGAAGAACTTCGAGGACAGATGACAAGGAAATTTGAAAGTTTGGCAGATCAGATGCCTCTTCATCTTCAGAGGAAGGCAAATTGACAGTGTAAGATGAGAAGAGAGCCTTATCAAGGAAGGCGGATCCTTGAATCCCAAGTTAGCGAACACGATGACCCTTGATGCACCATTGCCTTACCTTGCATTACCCGGGCATGATCAGACCCAAATCTGACACCATCCTCTGTAATTTGAACATGCGCTCGAGGGGCGAAACTAATGCAACGCAGTAGCTGATAGAGTGGTCTTGTCGAGGTAGCGACAGCCCGGAAGATTGGCTGACGCTGCGTATCTGGCGCCATCTCGTGTTGCCGCGTGAGCTATCGCAATAGGCGAGGGATGCGCAACCGATGTAGGAAGCGCGAAAGAAAGAAAGAAAGAAACTGGTAAAAATGCAATCGACGCTTGACGTCTTCTCTTGTTTGCTCCAACTATTGTACACGAAACCGAGGGAATGGGACTTTTGGGTATCTTAGACGTAGACTCCGACAGCGCAGAACATGTAAACGACTCCGAAGCTGAAAAAGTTAGTGGAAATGTTCGGAGATATGTGGCGGGTAGAGGAGCATACGCAATGGCGAGAGACGCCGGAACACCGATGACGGGGACGTTGACGAGCGATCGGTCTTTTGGATAATTGGTTAGCAATCGGAGGGACTCGTAAAGAAATCATGAGCGGACACATACTCAGGGCGAAGACGCCGGTAAACGCGATTCCCAGTAGCACAAGCAAGAATCCCACCCAGAACTGGCTCCCCTTGCTGACGGAAGGGAAGAAGGGGCTGCCAGCAGCAGCTTGCCAAACCTCATGCAACGAAGAATCCATGTGCTGAGCTGTGAAGCGCAGTGTCGCTGGCGGTGATGGGTTTTCGCGGTAGTTCAATGAGATGTCTTTGAGAGTTCCGAGTGCGGTGGCGATTGAAAAACGCGGTTGTGGGTTGATGAGCGCTTGTTTGGATGCTTGCTTGCGAAGGTCAAGCTGCAGCGTCGAAGTTCTGGGGCAGCTTCTCGAGCTTACGAGGAACGATGATGCACCGTGGCCGATAGACCAAAGTGGTTTAGCGCCTTTTCCCCTGGTGGCAGCGGAACCAAAGTGGAAGTGCCAACTGGTTATGTAAGCAGCGCTTTGGCCATGCCCTCCAACTCCACAGTCATGATGCGCCATCTCACTGCGCCAACCCGCGTTAGGACTTCACTCTTTCATCATCTCCCACTGGACAGTGGCGATTGCATCACCTTAACTATGTCGGACGAAGGTTCGTTGCCAGTGGCTGCCCTCTCTGCGTATATGCGACCAACTGTCTATATTTTACTAACGCGGCATCTTCAGGCGCAAACAAGCGCAAGGCTGAGGAGGAGCCTACTTCTCCGACACCCTCCAAGCGAATCAAGCAAGATGGTTCCGAGGAGCCTACAAGCGGCAAACCATCCATTAAACCCATCCCTTTCCCAGAAAAGGTACATACTCTTCCGAACCGAACTGCGCAAAGTCTATCAGTAATTAATCATTCGTGACTTCAGCCTGCCGTCATTGAAGAACGAAACGGCGAGATCGAGTTCCGAGTAGTCAATAACGATAACGAGCGCGAGTCTCTAATAATTCTCACCGGACTCAAGTGCATCTTTCAGAAGCAGCTACCGAAGATGCCCAAGGACTACATTGCCCGCCTTGTCTACGACCGAACCCACTTATCCATCGCCATCGTCAAGAAGCCCCTCGAGGTCGTTGGTGGCATCACATATCGCCCCTTCAAGGGCCGCCAGTTCGCCGAAATCGTCTTCTGTGCCATTAGTTCTGACCAGCAAGTCAAAGGTTACGGCGCCCACCTCATGTCTCACCTCAAAGACTATGTCAAGGCCACCAGCGACGTCATGCACTTCCTGACCTACGCCGACAACTACGCCATTGGCTACTTTAAAAAGCAGGGTTTTACTAAGGAGATTACACTCGACAAGAAGGTGTGGATGGGGTACATCAAGGACTATGAGGGCGGAACCATCATGCAGTGCTCCATGATCCCTCGCATACGATATCTCGAAATGGGCAGAATGCTCCTCAAGCAGAAGGAGTGTGTTCAAGCAAAGATTCGGGCGTACTCGAAGTCTCACAACGTCCACGCACCCCCCAAGGAGTGGAAGAACGGCATTGTCGAGATCAACCCTCTCGACATTCCCGCCATTCGCGCCTCAGGCTGGTCCCCGGACATGGACGAGCTCGCTCGCCAACCCCGTCACGGGCCCAACTACAGCCAGCTCCTTCATCTGCTCAACGACTTGCAAAACCACAACTCGGCGTGGCCATTCATCGTCCCTGTCAATCGCGACGAGGTGGCCGACTACTACGATGTCATCAAGGAACCCATGGATCTCAGTACCATGGAAACGAGGCTCGAAGCAGATCAATACGCCACCCCAGAGGACTTCGTCAGGGATGCGAAACTCATATTCGACAACTGCCGCAAGTACAACAACGAAAACACATCCTACGCCAAGCTAGCCAACAAGCTTGAGAAATACATGTGGCAGCAGATCAAGGCCATTCCTGAATGGTCCCACCTTGAGCCCGAGAAGTAGCGCTTTACCCGGGGTCGACAACGGCTTATCAGGTTGAATCTGACTTCAGCCAGGCGGTAAGAGATATCATGCGAGATGTTGTTTGGATTTCTATGGGCTTTGTTCGCAGCGTGGCGTTTACGGTACAGGAGTTGACCATCTTGGTTGGTGAGGTCTGTATTTTATGTTCAGCACGGAGTAGAGCTACCTTAGGCAATAGCCGTCGTACGCCACCAGATGGCTGCAGGGAATTAAATACTTACTTACGTACTAGCCAAATCGAACCCTCGCGTTACCCAGTACGTATTTCACTCCCACTCACGCAACTCTCAAAGTCACATACGTCTCGCTTGGGTGATCGACACAGGCAAGAATACATCTGACGATAAGTTCACTACCTAACAAAAGCTTGCCTGTTTGGCTACCTAGGATATGCATTTCTCCTGCCCAAACGACAAGTAAAGCCCAGCCCCCAAAGATATCAAGAAGACAAAGTAAAAGCACAACACGCTTTTCAGCCAGGTCCTCTAAAACGGGGCAGTCCAGCGGCCAGGGGAAGACTATTTCGAGCCAAGGTCCCTCGGTTTCGTCACGCTGCTGCCCCTCCGTTCAAATCATGTTCCCAAAAGTAAGACCGCCCCAAAAATGTCCCAGTTCCTAACCAAAAATCGCCAAAAACACCAGTGTCCATTCTGAATGGAAGGCAAAGAAGAAGATGAAGTGAGATGCGAGCCCATCACAAGCTCTCACAAGTAGGAGTGCAGAATTGTACACCGTACAAGGAGTCCAGGAGAGGCTTTCTGTGAGTCTATGAGTGGCGCGTGCGTGAAGGCGTGATTGCGTGTGCTGCGACGGAAGGAAAGTGCTGGACCAGTCCAGGTGTCATGTCGTGAGTTCAATAACGGCACTTCGTCGAAGTGCCGTGATTGGTATTAAAATTTCTTTGCGAACGGAAGTTGTGTTTTCTTCCGGTTTTGCTTTGTTTTCCGTAACGAGACGGATCAAAGCACTGACGCCTACAGGTCATGCGCCAGAGGAAGTTCCGGTCCAGTGGTGCGTGGGTTGTTTGCCAACGGTAGACGAAGGTCCGAGTACGTTCGGCGGTTCCAGGGATGACCTCCAAGGTAGCGGCGTCGATACGCGCCTAGAGGATTCGTAGATGAAGAGTTCGACACCTCACCAGCCTGCTGGGGAGCATCGTCGTGGTTTGGTTCCTCAGCTTCAAGGGTGCGACGGAGCATGGGGTGGAGGAAATCGGGAATCTCACTCCACTGACCAGCCCGGGCAGCACTGAGCATTCCCGGCGGGAACAAGGCAGCGGGCACGACGCTGGCACTGTCAGTGCCGTGGTGGTCGATGTACTCCTCCAGAAAGGGAAATTCGCCCGCCTCAATGGCATTCTTCAGCCACTGCTCCCACTCCTCGTCGAGGACGGCGGTGCTGTCCCCGGCTTCTCGGCGCGCAGCTTGTGCTCGGAGACGCTCATTAAGCTGAACACCGACACTCTCGATTTCTTCCAAGTCACTCTCAACGTCCATTTCCTCGTCATTCTCTTCATCTTCTTCGTCAATGAATGCATCCAGGTGGTCACCAGACCTGCGGTGATGGTCCTCAATTTCAGACCAGTCGGGAAAGCCGTCGGCCGTGGTGTCGCGAATTGAGATTCCCTGCTCTCTCTCGAACTTCTCCTTGGCCCACTTGGTACCTTCCCATTTAGTCAGACCTGCGATCTCGGCATTGGTGAGGCGGAGGCCGTCGAAAGCGCGGAAGAGGCGCCGGTGCCACGGCCAGCGAGAGAGGCGGATTCGGTGGGTGCGATGAGTGTAGTCGAGGCCTGGATATTTAGCTTCCTGGGTGTCGAGGTGACCGTAAAAAGAGTGTGTTTCCTGGCGGACCTCGGGAATGAGGCTGCGCTGGAGAAGAGCGTGGAAATTCTGCGGGTCGTTGCTCTTCGGGCGAGGGAACATGTAGTCGTAGACGAGGCGATCGACAGGGCTGCCCTTCATTTTGGCGGTGTTGTGAGGTGGGGTGAGGTGAAGATTGCAAACGATGGATGAAGAGGGTTGGGATGTCGAAATATCGGGAGAACAGCGCGACGGAAGTATCCTCGGCGCGTATGCTTTGTTGTATGACGGTGATGAAGAGAAGAAGTGCAAGCACTCAGGTCGGTCACGTAATCGGAGGTAAATTTTGAAGAGGCGGGTTCGACGACTTCGGGCGTGATGGGAAGAAGGAAAGCCCCGTATGCACCCTTTCACCGCGGGAATCTTCGCTCGACAGTGCCTCAAATCACAGTCGCGATAGCAGTGACGGTCGAATAGCAAGAGAAGAGTGGTGGAGGAGGGAAAACCGAGCAGCCAAGCAGTCAGCGACGAGAAGGTCAGGCAGGCGGCCCTTTGGTTTTTATTAGTTGCTCTCTTGATCGGGCGTTCTCGGCGGGGTGAGGGTGTGAGAGGGCGTGGGTGAGAGGGTGTGAGGGAAGCAGTCCGGTGGTGCGCGTTCTCGGAGCCGGGAGGCTTGGTGGCAGTTTCCCTCAAGAGGGGAGAAACACGCACACGCAAAGCTCAACACTGGCAGAAAATATCTTACGGGGGCGAATTTTGCTGTGAGGGTATCGTGTAGATGAGAAGTTTGGGGTTGAAAAGAAAAAAAAAAGGGACGAGGGGGGAGGGAGTGTTTTATCGGGTTGGGTTTCTGGGTTGGGTATTGCAGGGACCTGAAGGGTGGGAAGCAGAAACGCCGTCGAATGGCCAGGAAGGAACCACGGTGCGTGTCGCCTGCCTGTGAAAGCTGCAAGGTCAGGCGGCGGTGGCGGCAGCGGAGAACGGCAGCAGGAGCGATGAAGGGCGAACGACGTGGATGGAATTAGCTGCTGGGGCCCGGAAGGAAGGCGGCATGGGCTTTGTTAAATATTGATTCGGCTTGCTGAGGCAGGAAGCTCGTTGAAGTCTGAAAGTACTAACGGATAAGGTGTAATCAAAGGTCGCCGCCCATCCTTCTCCTTCAACTGACGGAATTGAGGCCAACTCCAAATACCAATCCCACCTCACGATCCTCGCTCGCCGCCAATAACCTTTTCCAGAACCCACAAACAGGATTCATCAATGCTATCAAGACGTCTCCAAACGCAGACAGCGCACGCAGGTCGGGTCGGTCAGCGAGACAATCCCCTCCCGTTAGGCCACGACGTGCCCTGTGCTTGTAAGGCAAGCTTCGCGGGCGTCTCATTGGCCGCCCAGCCTTTCAACCGACCCTTGGATTGCGATGGATGCGGGTGGGATGTGGGATGCCATTGACGAGGCGCGGTGTGGTGCAGCTTTGGGTCCGGGCTGTTTCCTCCCAGACTCCAGTGGCGGCGGGGTGTGTCTCTGGGCGACCCGAGGCCAAGGGTGTGCTTCATCAGGGACTGGTTTCCAGCTTCCATCGCCGGCCGGCCTGTCGGCGGTCCCTAGAGCAGACGTGGGAGACGTGATACGCTGGGCGCTCCTGGCCTCGAGTCGTTTGCCGTCTCAGATGTCTGTTTCGTTCATTACTTCATCGTTTATGCACTTCGCTAACAAGGTCGCAGGGGCTTCTTGAATCTCTCTCAACATTTGGATGGTCACTCTGCAATACTCGTCATCTGCAGTGCTCAGCGCTCGAGGAGGTATGTACCAATGGGGGATAAACTTCTGGTACCTGATGATCTTTTGCCACCAGGCTCTTCCCGTCCGTTAACCTTTAATCAGGTAAGCTACCTCAACGGTTCTTACTCAAACGGCCATCCATCTTGAGAAGCATCATTAGACCAAGTCCATTTTACGTACATCGGCTCATGCGCATACAAACTCAGCGCGGCATGGAAATGGCCTTGTTTCCTCGTTTTCCGATTTTTTCTTCTGATCACGGGTCGT
The DNA here is from genome assembly GCA_013420875.1 of Thelonectria rubi. Lineage (NCBI taxonomy): Eukaryota > Fungi > Ascomycota > Sordariomycetes > Hypocreales > Nectriaceae > Thelonectria > Thelonectria rubi. The sequence continues at coordinate 208,108 of WMHX01000043.1, forward strand.
CATTTTGCCTCGTCCCTCCTGGGGACGTCCCGAATGTCCCCTGACCTCCCCATCCGGGTCATATGTCATCCCCTCCACTGCGTCCGTCCAATCCCTACCTTTGCTCACCCCGCGCCTCAATCACTCAATCAGCGCGCACAAACAATCGCCCCTTGTCCAACCGGTGGCTCAGGCCAATCAGCTACTCGTCTTGCCTTTTTGCTGCTTTTGTTTGACCTCTGTGCCCCTCGCCCGCTCATGTCCGACCGTCGAAGACCGGCACCGGTTCCGGTCCCGGAGATTGGGCCGGTGATGCAACTCTGCCCAATCGAGTAATTGGCCCTGCGATAGAGCTCCTCGAAACTCCAATCTTGACGTGATTTGAGGCATGGAGACCTGGACGGGAGAAGCAACAAGAAAAAGGAAGCAAGCAGGTTGAACAATTGACAAGGTTCAATATATTGTCAGCCACCGGAAACTCCAATGCCATTTATATGACCTCTCCCTCTCTAGCACATGCGTTTGCATTTTATTTCTCATCCCATACCTATCCGAGCCTTCCTTTCCAGAACAAGGTTTACAACCTTACAACACCCTCACCTCGGGGGCGGGCTGTGGCGACTTATCGAAGCTCTTCATAGGCTCCAGTCCCCATCGACCAAACATGGCCGCGTCCTCGTCCCAGCCGTTGCACTCGGTCGTCAACATCTTCTCGCCCGTGAAGATGGCGTTGGCTCCCGCCATGAAACACATGGCCTGCTTCTCCTCCGACATGGCTTTGCGACCGGCGGCAATACGGATAATGGTGGCCGGCATCAGGATTCGGGCCGTGGAAATGGTTCGGAGCATGCTCGTGAACTCGACGGCGGGTCGGTCGCCCAGCGGCGTGCCCTTGATGGGAACCAAGGCGTTCACGGGGAAGCTCTCTGGGTGGGTGGGCATGGTCGACACGGTGTGAAGCAGGCCGACTCGGTCCTCGGACGACTCGCCCAGGCCCAGAATCCCGCCCGAGCACACATTGATGCCGGCGTCTCGGACGTGGCTCAGCGTCTGCAGTCGGTCGTCGTAGCTGCGGGTGGTGATGACGTTGGGGTAGAACTCCCGGCTAGTGTCGACGTTGTGGTTGTAGGCGGTCAGGCCGGCCTCCTTGAGCTCCTTGGCCTGTTCGGCATCGATCATACCCAGGGTCACACAAACCTCCATGCCCATACCCTTGACGCCGTGGACCATTTCCTTGATGTTCTTCAGACTGTTCTTGCGACCCCGCATGTCTCGCCAGGCGGCGCCCATGCAGAAACGGGTGCTACCTTTCTCCTTGGCCACGCGGGCAGCCGCAAGCACGCTCTCGACCGTCTCGACGCGCTTGGCCTCGAGGCCGGTACCCTTCTGGTGTCGGGTCGACTGGGCACAGTAGGAGCAATCCTCGGTGCAACCACCCGTCTTGATGTTCATGAGGGTGCAAAGCTGCACCTCGGCTGGGTTATGGAAGCGACGATGGACGGTGCTCTAGAGAGAAGAGGTGCGGATGGGTCAGCCAATCATGTCGCCGACAATCGGGCATATCGTGCCATATTCGGGATGAGCCACGACCCCTCCATGGGACCAGGGCGGTAAATAAAGCCGATTTGAGTGACATTGAGACATGCGACCGGAACATGGGGCTAATCTTTCCGAGCAGGGAGAGAAGACGGAAAGGACGACGATGGCGTACTCACCGATTGATAAGTCAATTCCATCAGAGGTTGGTAGTAGATGGCGGCAATCTCCTCCTTGGTCCAGTCGTGGCGGGGTTGGGCAACCTGGGTGGCTTCGCGGAGAATACGGTTCGCGCGTTCCCTTCGCTGCTGTTCAATGTTTTCGTGGGCGGGAGGAGGCGGTGGGTGGGATGGACGCCCGGCGTAGTCAACGACAGTCGACATGGCTCGAACGCGACCGGCGATGGGCTGTCGTCGAAGCAACATGCTGGATGGGCCATGGCCGGGGCGCAGAGCCTTGAGGCGGAGCGAGGTGCCGGGCTTCATGATTGTGCGAGGTGTGCAAAGGGCAGGTGGAGGGCAGGTGGAGGGGGGAAGGAGGAGGAGGAGGAAAGGAATGAGATGAGATGAGACCTGGGGAAGAAGAATTGAGAAGAGACCAGGAACTCTAGCAAAGCGGAGAGAGAGGAGACGGAGGAAGTGGAGGAGTTGGAAAGTACAGCATCAGGAGGAGTGAGGCAACACCAGTCACCAGCACAGCACAACCCCCCCACGCCCTACGCCAGGCCCAGCAGACGGATGGACTAATTAGCTAGCACAGCGACAATTGTTGACGCAGAGCAGAGCAGAGCAGAGCAGAGCTGCCAACAGACGGAGAGGTTCGGCTAAGGTCCGTCATCCGCCATGGAGCCATGGTGGCTGCGCAGATCTCAGGACGACTGGAGCGCTGGGAATAGGCGCCAACCTCGGCTGGGGAAGCGTTTTGCCTAGTCTAGTGTCTCACGAAGAAACAGCAGCCCTCTCGTGGTGTTTTAAACCTATTAAACCCGATCAAAGCCGGGATGGATGCATGGAGGAGGAGGAGGAGGAGGAGGAGGCGGAGTGGGAGGGATGCACACAATCCAGATGATGGGCTGCAGGCTGCATGGGACCGTCCATACGCGCGGGGAATGTTGAGACCAGCCCATGTTGTTGTTTTTTTCGCCCAAGTCCGATGAACAACGACGACAACACGCAACTCCTTGCCCTCAACAAACCCAGGAAGTGGGACCGTCCGTCTTCCCAGCCGACCCAAGCCCCCTTCAGGCCTTTCCATCAAGAGTTCAATCCCAAACAAGCCCCGAAGCAAGTCGAGACTTTGCGAAGAGATTCGTTTCGGCCCGCTTCTCTGTTTTGCGGGCGGCGGAGGGGGGACGGAGCTGGGAAGAGAGCTTCTTGATGGCCAATGCCGTCTCTCTCGTTGGCTGGCGGCCCGCACGGAACCTGTCCGTCGAGAGCGGAGCGAGTCTAGCAGCCAGCCTTGGCCTCTTGAGCTCTCGCCAACAAGTGCGAGGGCGGGCGGGGGGGGACCTGGAGGGACGGGGAGGGGGGACGGAGGAAGACGCCGAAGACGCCGAAGCTGCCTGCGAGTATGTACATGGCTACGGGCGTACATGTCGACGGCATGGCCATGACTTGCATCTATCATGATGGATATTGTGTGCACCAGGAAAACACAGTCGCCAGTCCGTCACTGTCGAGCCACTTCTCCCTCGTCTCAGCTATTACCTAGCGCCCATCTTGTGAAGCCATCACGATCCACCACTCTCAAGTCGTTTCCCCACAACCCCAGAATGACGGAGTTGGAACTGCGGCGCCGTCTTCACGCGCTCGAGGCTTGTCATGATTCATCCTATTTGTACTATCGTCTCCATTGTCAATCAAGTTGGTCCGTCGGGGATCCTATATATCGTGTCGTCTTCTCGTTATAAAAATCCAAATATCGCCTCGTCATGTCCATTCAAAACCACGGCGTTTATGCTAAGCCGTAACAAACCCAAATAACTCCTGCTTGCCCAAAAACATGTTCCGTATCCGTATATCTTCCAAATCGACCTCCCTCATGCGCTTCTTCGATTCAATATGCAATCGTAATGCGCAGACACTGCTCATTTCCCTTCGGTACCTTCAGTCAATTCAGGTCAGGTTGCTCGTGAACCTCAGGCATGCATCTCTTCTGCATACCGCCCCCTTGGAGCACCCGACATTGGACTTACGTCCCTCTCGTCGTGGGGCACACGCTTGTCCCATCTCCTCTTCTCGTCTCTCGCCTGGTCTCGGCCACGCGGGTCCCACGGGGGTTGTTGTTCTCGTCGCCGGTCCATGTCTGCGTGGCTGCTAGTCCGGCGTTCCGCCTCCGGCCGGCGTCGATACGGCCGGTCACGTCGCTCATCTTCCCGGTCAAAGTCTCTTGGTCGGCCCCTGCTTTCTCGAGCTCGATCTCGATCCTTGTCCCTTCTCATCCGTCGATGTTCATCGTCACTACCCTCCGCCTCCGACGAAGGATCCGACTCTAGATCCGAGTGGCTCCGGCTCAGACGAGAGGAGGGGAAATCACGTCGTCGATTCCGTGGGTCATTGTTGTAAGATGGCCGTCTGACACTCCGTGGCCGCTCCGATCCTAGCCCATTGGGGAGGATATTCGAGAACGTCTCCGAGAACTTCTCTCGAAAGGTGGGACTCGGTGCTCCTCGTCGTCGATCATCTCCAGGTCGGACATCAGGGCGATGGCGGTACACGGGCGGCGGAGACCTTTGCGGCGGAACTGAAGGATCCACATACCGGGGGACGCATGGGGGACTATCATCATGTTTCCGAGTCCTGGGTGGAATGGGTCCTTCGTCGGACGAGTCGGGGGTGCTGGGTCTTTGTTGGCTGTTTCGGCGTACGTTTTCGGGTCGTTTCGCCGCATGAGGATCGAGATATGCGGCCCCGCGGGGGTAGGATGTCGGTTCGGAGCGCGGGGCCTCCTTTTGGTCGGAGAAGCTGCGCCGTCTTTCACCATCTTCAAAGCGATTGTCTGGATGGTGTCGCTCAGGCGAAACACGGTTCGGCCGTCGCCCTCCAACTCCGCCGCCATGTCGACCGGGAACATGACTGAACGGGACTGGTCGTTCTGGTCGGTCAAAATAAGTTGGTTCCGGGGGCCGAGGTCGTTGGTAAGGTTTTCGTACGTATGTAAACCTTGGTTCGGGCTTCGGCTCGCCATGATCAGGTTCAGGGCCAGAATTGGCAGCAGCCTCTCTCTCCCGGGAAGCATCCGTCCTCAACTGCTTGGCACAGTTCCGGTGCCAGCGGTCCACATCGTCGTCGGCCTTGCTCGGGAAGACGAATCTGGGGAGGTCGGGGGGGAAAGGCTGGCCCGTCTCGGGATGCTTCAGGTTCCAATTTTTAACGGCGAACTGGAGAAAGGGAACATGCTCCTCGGGCCCGAGCAAGATCTCCAACGACTCCCATCGTGAAAAGCCTCGGAGCGTAAGTGCAGGAACGGAGGGAGGGTCGAAATCGTTGTCGGTCGGCTGGAGCGAGTGCTGGCAGCCGGTAAGCTGCCAGATGTAGGATATTGACGCATGGTCTGTCTGGACAAAGAGGGCTGCGAAAGATGGAATTAGTTACGATACAGCGAGTCGCTCGGGTGGCTGAGGACGTACAGTCATAGTCACCGCCGACGGCCTTGTAAAAGGCAGCAATCTTGTCGGGAGTCAGTTCCCTCTCGCAGGGGTCGCCAATTTCGCGAATCTATTGTGGTCCAGTGTCAGATACGGCCATGGCGGATAGCGCACACACCTACCACATATGAAGCTATGGCTCTCAAAAGCGCATCGAGCAATTTGCTTGGGCTCTTGTTGCTCTCGTACATGTACCGGTACTCAATCGGAGGTGGGGGCGGGGACGTGGGTGGTGACCTCGAATTTGGGCGGGCAGTGCCCGGCGAGGGAACGGCATTCTTCGGCGAGGTTGCCATTTCGAAAGAATGGGATACGACGTCGGTTGGCCGTGCGAGCAGGCTCACATCCAGCGTGGATGACGGGCCAAGGATGGAGGCAATCGGCGGTCAGCGGCGCACGAGGGCGCTAGAGGACGGGAGGAGGAGGAGGAGGTGTTGAGAAGAGGGCGGCGATGAGGCCGCATGTGATGGGAGGCGAGAATGGGTCGGGAGGGCGATGAAGAGGGCGACGTTGCCGATGATGAGGCGCAAATGAGCTGATGATGGGAGAAGGGAAATCCGAGGTGATGGTGGTGGGCGAAAACGGGAAGCTTGGGTTTTTAGTATCGGTCGGTAGAGGTTGGATGGATTGGATTGTTAATAAGGCAGGAACAGGCACAGGCGTTGCGCTGTCACTGCGCAGACGCCGGCGTGGGCCAGGATGATAAAAACGGGAGGGGAAAGAGTGGAAGTAAGTTGTTGGTCTGCACGGGTGTGCCCTGTTCTTTGTCGCCGTCGTTTGCCCTTTGTCTCAGTGGCTTCGTTCGTTGTGTTTTTATTATTTTTCTGCTTTTTTTCCGTGCCAACAGCCGCGAGCCGGGTTTTTGTTTCGGGCCTTGTCGGCTTGTGTTAATAAGCAAAAAGGTAAGGTGATATGATCGAGACGGCGGCGAGACGCGAGGAGGGGGATAAAGAGGAGCGGGAGCAGAAATAAGAAACCTGCTGGTGGTGGGTAGCGGCAGCTTCTTGTGCAACTGGTGGCCGTGACAGGGGATTTGCAGAATGCAAATCAGAATGCTTACGAGCGAGGCTAACAAGGGGGGGGGTAGATGAGATGAGATGGGGGGAAACGCATAGAAGAACAAGGCACGAGCGGCTGTGCAGCCACAGCTGTGCCATACGATATCACGGCGGTTCCATATCGAGATTATATGTACAAAGCAGGCTGAAATGGTCCGACACGTGCATCGTCGTCTGCGAGTCTCGAGCTGGTGCCGGACATAGGCCACAGGCTGCATGTTGGAGCAGCCCTCACACTGTAACCCCGTTGAAGCAATGACGCGATGGCCATGGCGGAGGAGTTGAAGCGAGGCAGATCGCCATGTCCTCAAGTGCAGCCGCCGAGTCTCGAGCCTCTTGACCGACCTTTTGACCTGTCAGCCAGCAGGTGGAGTTGTCCGTCCTCCATCGCCGTATAGGTTGGCAGGGGGGGCCCTAAAGACCCCAGCTCCCGGCATGTCCAGCGCCTCGTCCAGAGCACTAAAATACTAAAAAAGAAGTTCTCGAAAGAGGCTGTGGGTGTGACGCGGAAGCGGTGCCATGAGCCATCGCGGGTTTGGTTCCCTCCCCGCTCACTCAGCCACGGGAGACGGGAACATGTAATTTACTCGGCGGCTGTATATGTGCTTTTTGTGCAAATGGAAAAAAACAGCCCTGCTAAACAATGCGGGAGGATTGAAAATGCTCAATGTTACCCTGGAACGACACTGAGAAAATTTCACGACATCCCATTAAACTCCCGGTCTAGATCGGGATGCCTTGCCTGAGCCCGAAAGCAAGCTGGGGCACTTGAGGTATGACATCATTAGAAAATCACGCTTCGCTCTCTCACAATGCGCGAAGCCTCCGGACGCGAATCAAGGCGCAACGCAAACTTGTGTGCGCCCCCCGACAAAGCCGTTTTATTCGTGCGACGCCCGCAGCAACGGCCCGTTCGGATGGAAGAGATGTGAATCTTCCAGAGGGTTTCCAATCGATTTGCTTCTTCGCGTGTCGGTCTCGGGTTCTTAGTCGCGCGCCCGACGGGTTCAATCCGCGTCGGGGTTTCGGGCTGCTCTCCCGTCATTTAGAGAAACCTGGGATGACTGAGGACCAAAATTACATAGTACGCGTAACAATGGAATTGTCACCCGATGTTCGAGTACCCAGTAAGCTATGGTATTCGCAAAGGCTAATGCCATCATTGCTACTATCCGTACTCATGTGCCCTGAAGACCAGGTACCTCGATGCTAAAGTACTAATGTCCCGACGACTTCCTCAGGTATCCAGTCGGAATGTTAAGTTGCTGGCCCTCGAGTTTGTCACACTCCAATTTCTACCCCATCGTCATGTTGGGCCAAAGCACCAGACGTCGTGTTTCCACCACGCTGCTCGTGACCTTGACGACTTGTTCAACAGCTTAACCGGAGAACGCATCACGAGATACCCGATGGCAACTGGATTGGTAGACGCCGTCGCAGGCGCACCACAGGCGCGGAGACGTGACAGTCAGCCGGTCACCCCGAACCTGGATTCTGGACCAATCAAAGAAAAGGCGTTGCAGAACAATGAACCACACTTAGACCTAATCGGGCAATCTTAATCTTCAATCCTCCCGCATTGCTGGCCTTTTCCGTTTTCGCAGAGAAAAGCGGAAGGAGCAGGAGGCATCAAAGGCAACCTTCCCCTTCCCCTCCATTCTCTTCTACATTCACTCCTTGACTGCGGCCTTTTTTTTTTGCCTCTGTTCTTCCTCCAACCCCTCTCCTTCTGGCCAATCCCGCGCCACCAAGAAGCCGCCCATCATGGACGCCCTCCGATCCGCCCTTCAACCCATCACGCACAACCTCCCCGCGCCGATCCGCGACCTCGGCGTCTCCATCATCGGCGAGACGTGCTACCAATCGCTGCTGCTCGACGTCAACGTCGAGGACGTCGACTGCATCAAGCTGGCCGTCTCCAAGGGCCTCGGCATCGGCATCATCGCCGCCTCGTCCATCGTCAAGGTGCCCCAGATCCTCAAGCTGCTCAACTCGCGCTCCGCCGACGGCGTGTCCTTCCTGTCCTACGTGCTCGAGACGGCCGCCTACCTCATCTCCCTCGCCTACAACTTCCGCAATGGCTTCCCCTTTAGCACCTACGGCGAGACCGCCCTGATCGTCGGCCAGAACATCGTCATCTCGGTGCTCGTCCTCAACTACAGCGGCCGCGCCAGCGCTGCCGCCGTCTTTGTCGCCGCGCTCGCCGGCACCGTCACCGCTCTCTTCGCCGAGAACGTCGTTGGTGCGCAGGCCTTGGGCTACCTCCAGGCCGGTGCTGGTGTCTTGGGCGTGGCCAGCAAAGTTCCTCAGATCCTCACCATTTTCCAGCAGGGCAGCACCGGCCAGCTCAGTGCCTTTGCCGTAAGTACCAGAGCCCGCCCTCACTTTGATCTTACTAACATTGCGGCTTCCAGGTCTTCAACTACCTCGCCGGTTCCCTCTCCCGAATCTTCACCACCCTCCAGGAAGTCGACGACAAGCTCATCCTCTATGGCTTCGTTTCCAGCTTCCTCCTCAACGCTGTCTTGGCTATGCAGATGGTCTTCTACTGGAACGCTCCCTCGGAGAAGGCAAAGGGAAAGCGCAAGGCCGTTGTCGTCGACGACGTTACGGTAGCCACGTCGAGTGGCACTTCGACTCCCAAAAAGGCTCCCACTACCCGCCGCCGTGGTTAGATGTTGCTTATGCGATTTGCGAGTTTTTTGCGTACTTTGATATTGTAATCAGGTACTTTACATATTTCTTACATGATTCCCAAATATACACTGCAAAGTCTTTGCATGAGAGGCATTCAATCTACTAGGGCATTTGACCCTTGGTTAATGTAATATATATAAACATGGTCTCGAGGACTTCGCCGAGGAAGCTGCTCTAACAGACGTGTATGTAACCCAAACTCAATTATTCGTTGCAAAACTTGCCTGCAAAGCCTGGGGCCTCTCCCAGAATCCCAACCCTTGCGTGTGCCCATTCGTATTCCTCCCCCATCTCCGTAGGGAGAGGTTCATGCTAAACGCCAGCCAAATCAACCGAAAACGCCATCCCAATGCTCGAATCGCTCGCTCGTACATGCCCGGGACGGTCCCTCATTCCCATATTCCGCCTAAAACATGGCAACGCCGGGACTTGTCCAGCCAACAACACCCCCAACCGCCACCTTGCGGCCCGCGCACTGGAGACACCGACGTTGCTCGCCGAGGTTGCTCACGGAGCAGCTGAAGCAGACGTGCTTGCCGCAGGCGTGGGCGTCCGAGGCGAGCCCGTCGACGCCCATCGGCTGGTCCGGGCCGGTGCCGTCGACTAGGCCGGCGCCGCAGTCGTCGCAGTTGGAGGCGGGCGTCGGGGCCGAGGGCGGGGCGGGGAGCGAGGCGGAGGGGGTCGAGGAGATGGTCCAGAATCGGTGGAGGGACTGCTGGTTGGTCTCGGGACGGGTGGTTGTTTCGAGGAGGGGTTGGTGGTGTTCGGGGACGGGCGCGGCGTCGAGGTGGTGTTGATGCTGGGCGGAGTAGAGCATGTCGAGGGTTCGTTCTGTCGATGTGGTTAGTTGGTGGACTTTGTTTGGTCGGGTAGAGAGTCTCCATGTTGCTTCACGTACGGTGGACTTCTCGTTCGGACGGGCGCGAGTTGCGGAACCGCTTGAGGGTGCGGCTGTGAAGGTGAATGGGCGACAGGTCCAAGGCAGCAAAGGGGTTCCTGAGGGCGGCCACGCCGTGGGGAGGCGAGGCGAAGGAGGAAGCCGACGAGGGCGACGACGAGGACGAGGAGAGGTCCGCAACGGAACGCTTTCGCTTGAGAACCATGGTTGCAGAAAATCGACAACGAGAAACGAGGCACAAGGTGCGATATGGGGAATGTAAGGATGTCGGGTACGGATAGACGTGGAGGCTTTTTGGGATAGTTTGGTGCTGGGGGGACTTGTTGCTGGTGAGACTCGATGGGGGAGCCGAGTAAGCGAGAGACGAGACGGGAACTTATTTGGAGGCTGGCTGCACGCGCCACGACGCGTTAAGAGGTTCCGCCTGGAGGACAGTTGGACGCGTTGGTGCGCGCTGCAATTGGCTGGACGTGTTGGCCGAGGATGGACTGCCAGTGGACCTGTTATCATGACCAGTTCAGTCATCCGGATCATGATATTAATTAATGGACGCAATTATAACAATCATTCGTGTACAGCTATCCCTACTCCTTTGCTATCCGAATCACAAACTTCCCCAACCCCCCCTTCCCCGCGTACACCCTCCCGCACCCCTCCCGCACCGCCTCCAGGTCCTCCAAGTCCATCACCGTCGTCACGGCCCTGACCTTGCCCCTCGCGATGGCCTCCCCCGCCGCCTCCAGGTCCTCGCGGACGTTTGGGCTCCCGGACACGAACTCGTACCGGACCCCCGTGCCGCGCAGCTTCCACCAGTACCACGCCTGCGCGACGGCCAGCAGCCACCCGAGCCAGGCCGGCATGCGGTCGCCCCCGAGCAGCGCGCGGCCCGTCGCCGGCGTCGGCACCCCCGCGATGCTCACCAGCGTGCCGCCGGGCCGGAGCACCGCCCGGCAGTCGTCAAACGTGGCCCACTGCGTGCTGACGGCGAAGTCGACGGTGCCGCGGCCGACCGCCTGCCCGACGTCCTCGCGCGTGTAGTCGACGAGCCGGTCGACGGCCCCGGGGGGCAGCCGCGACGCCACCAGGGCCATCTTGGCCGTCGACGCCGTGGACACGACGGCGCCCGCCCCGAAGACGCTGCGCGCCACCTGCAGCGCCAGCGACCCGGACGCGCTCAGCGCCCCCGGCACGAAGACCGTCTTGCCCTCGAGGGATACTTCGCCGCCCAGCTGCAGGCCGCGCCGGATCGTCTGCATGGCCGTGACCACGAGGCCCGGGAGCGACGCCGCGTCCTCAAACGACACGTGCGCCGGCTTGTGCAGGAGGAAGCGCTCCTCGCCGAGCGCGTACTCGGACGCGAAGCCCGCCTGCGGCCGCTCGGGGATGGGCTTGTCCATGTTGAAGCCGTAGACGTCGTCGCCGACCTTGAAGTTCCGGACGGCGGACCCGACGCCCACGACGACGCCCGAGCCTTCGATGCCGAGCTGCATTGGGTATCTTGTTGAGACGGTTAGCCTTCCATTCCAATGCGTAGACTCTTGATGCCGTACTCTTGCTTCTTGATAAAGTCAAACATGCCCTTTGCGAACTGCGTATCGCCCGTGTTAATGGCCGCCGCCCGCATCCGCAAGAGGACGTGTTCGGGCTTGGTTATGGTCGGCGTCGGCACGTCCACGACCTGATAGTCGGCGGGAGCGCACTTCTTGGGCGCGATCAGGGACCGCATGGTTGCTGGAATGTTGGACATGATGAACTTTTGAAAACTTTGAACCTCTAGGTTCTTGATCAACACTCAACATGCAAAAACGAAGAGAGAGAAGAAAAGCCTGTCCCCTTTTTTATCTTCTTCAGGGAGTTTCTCCCCCGGCGTCGGAGGCCCACGAGTTCGGCGGCTTCGGAGGGGCTCCACCGAAACCGCCGAACCGCCGCGCCGGCCACCGGTTTGACGATTTGTTCCTCATGCCTGGAAACTCCGCCGGCGGAGTTTGGGGGCGGCCACGGGATAGTCGGGCTGGCTTTGTGCCGAGTTTGAGGACATGTCGTCTTGGCCCGAGGGCAGGTAGTGTTGAAGGAAGACCTCGGAGCGACTCTGTTGGTCAGGGCACACTCGTCAACTCCTCCTGCGGATATACCTACACCTAAAGTTCATCGTTCAAGTCGTACGGCGTGTTTAGCACCATGGTGGTTGGCCAAGGCTGTTCATTCCGACCCGTGTAATCATTTACGTATTTGACACCTTGCATGAACCCATCCAAACTTGCCACATCGCAGTGAAGATCCTCTTGGCGGTTCACGCACTGATGACTGCATGTCGGCCCCCAATGCAGGTGCTGTTCCCAGGTGTCCATTTCCATGCCACGTACCCGTCGTGCTTCAAGCACAAACCATCATCACATACCATCCCGACCAGCGTGCCCGCGAGGTCAACCCGAAACCGAAACCGAAACGCCCGAAAGCAAGGCAACGCATGTCCCCAAGGCTTGCTCTTGAACTACCAACGACGGTATCCTCCCCGAGATCTCCCGCCTCCCCAAGAGCTCCCCCGTCCTGTATTGTAGTCGTACGTCGAGCGGCCAAACCAGCTCGAATAGGACGAATGGTCTACACGAACCGTCGTTAGCCTGGGCCAACCGCCCATCCGCGCCCGCAACTCACCTCTATCGCGACTGATGCCGAGCTGATCGGCCACATTCACATAGCCCTCCTCCAGCCGACCGTCTTCCTTGCGCACCTTGCTCGCGACATCCCCGGCACCCTCGTCGCCCTCCCACTTGTTGCGACACATGGGACAGGTCACGTCGGCCTTCTTGGCCCGGGCCCACATCTGGAAGCACTCGTGGTGCATGTTCTGCCCGCACGCCGCGCGACACCAGACCACGGCCTCGGCGCCCTCGGCCTCGAGCTCCGAGAAGCAGATGGGGCAGTCGCCCTCGACGGGCTTGCGCTTGTCCGACTTCTCCGCCGCCGCCGCCGCCCCGGCCCCGTCGATGGGGGGCGCCGCCGCGAAGATGTCTCGCAGCTCGGAGCTGAGGAGCGCCAGCTGGTAGACCAGCTCGTAGGGGGCGTTGAGCACCTTCTTCATGACCTTGACGGGGGACGATTAGCGCAGCCTGGATCCGCAGACGAGCGTGGCGACCTACGTAGAGGATGTGCTTGCACTGGTTCCCCTCCTGGGCGTGTGGACAGTTACACTTCGGCCATTGTGCGATGCGAACCTCGTAAATGTTGCCCGTCGACCCCGTCAGCTCCACCTTCTCCTCGGGACAGCTGCTTGTGCCGCCCCTCGACCGCTTGAGCACGTAGAACCGCTGGCTCATTGCTCGGTCGTAGACCTCGTGGAACGACTTGGGCGGCTGTGGCCTGAACCGGCGCAGTCGTTTTTCCTCTGGCGGCGCATTGGGGTCCTTCTTTTGCTTCTTGGCCGAGCTCGTCGGGCCCGAGACGTCGTCCCCGGCCTTTCGCTTCCGAGCTGGGGTTGATGAGGCGCCATCTGTCAAGTCAACGGGATGCGACGCCGATTGCCCTGCCTTTAACCTTGAGCCTCCTGGAGCCGGTGCCGACTTGCTCCAATTCTGCGGGGTTTTCCTCCTGGCTGTAGGCCTTGGAGCGTACTGCATTCTGGCATTCGGGTTGTGTGAACCACCCATTTCAATTGAATGGATGGATGGTGGTTATCTGATGAACAGGATGGCGACACCACCTCGTTCCGTTGGCGTCGTCGCGTATACTTACCCCAAGTGCCGAGTCACGTGCACCCAAGGAGCGACTGAGTGAGACCTCCAAGTAGACTTGTACCACTCGCTGTTACTGCCTTGGATTCTTCTCGCACACCAAGTTCGGCTTGAGAAACCAAGGTCATGAAGCATTAGGCTGAAACCATCACTTCAACGGCCTCTGGGCAATAGCGCGGCTGGAGTATACATGTGAATAGAGAGAGGATGCTTGATAAATGTGTGCTTCCATCTGCTTGCCCTCTCTTCGTCATGATTTGGTCATAGAGGCAGCAGTTTGATATCATGCGTCTTGGCATTTTGTTCCTATCCTTTTAGAAATAGTCCCATCTCTTTTGAATCCTCAACCTGGCCTCGTTTCTCTCATGGTAGTCCAACAAAATTCCAAGAAAACCAAAAATTCAAACCAAACGCCCCGGAGCGTGGAACTTTCCCCTATCCTCGCTCGCCAAAGGGTTCATGTTCACATGATAACCCCTGTGCCCCTTCCAAGATGCGCCCCCTATATCAAGTGACAAAAGAAAAGAAATCGGTAGTGTATGTAGTAGATACAGGCCGTGTCCTCTAGCAGACAGCGGATGGTGAAGTGGTCAAACGCCGAGTCTATGCGGTGGCTGTCGAGACTGTAGGATTGTTGTATTAGACAAAAAAGAAAATTATGTTGGCGGTTTCGCGAGTCGTCGGAGCGAGAGCATCGTGGGTACCACGCTACTTGTAGACGTGGTGCTTTCTCGATTTCGTCGAAGTGTTCGTGCACGAGCACGGAGTTGGGTAGCCATTATGGCTGGGCTCCAAGAGATGGCAGACACTGCGTGAAGAGGGTTGTCGGGTGGAAGGTGTGGATGTGACGGTGCCACCAAGATCGTTGCCTAGGGCAATGGCCGTCGGTGAGCAGGATCACGGGGCTGGTAGCGACGAGGCTCATGTCGTTGCTGAGCGGCTAACCACTCAGCGGATCCAGTTTGCCTGCCAGATTGCCTTCCGGGTTGTTCTGCGGGAACCTTGGTGTCGTTGCTTGATGAGGGTTGTGGTCGGTTGGTATTCGATGAGGAGCCAGAGGCATCGGGGACAAGAGAGGTGACGGCCTGGGCGATGTATGCCACGACGTATTGTCGCAACTCTTGATCCTCGCGGCTGTCCTCCTTCTCGAGCCGGAACCTCTCGTCCTTGCTCATGTTGGATCGACGCAGGGCCTTGATTTCTTGCATGATGTAGAGGAGAACCTCCTCAGGGCATCTGGTTCGCTCGCTGGCGGCTTCGTTCTTGCGCACATATCTTCGTGTGACGTCGGTGGCGCCATCAATCGAAAAGGCGATGCAATATGACATCTTCTTACCCCAGCCTTCGGCATAGAGTCGTGGGTTATCCCAAGATTCTTCGCACGCATCCACGTGGACCCATCGCTTCTGGTGATCTGAGTAGACCTCAGTCCAGACATGGTCTTCGGCGTTCCAAACCCATCTCACCCGGCCGCCGACGGCACGGCAAAACATGCTGAAGCAGTTGGCCCATTCACCAACTCGACCCCTGCGGGTGTGCAGAAGTTTCCAGACGTCGCCGTATCGGGGAAATCGCTCGTAGGCGCCGCATCCCTGAACAGAGCAGCGATAGAGTTCAACTCTCAGAGCACCACAGGCGCTTTCATCGGGGGTTGGAGCAGTCATGCCGTTGAAGATGGTGGGGGCCAGGCAGGCAGGGCATGGAGGATTATTCACCCAGGTAAAAAATGATCGCTTAAACCATCTATGTCATGTTAGTCGGCGCTCATGAGCGATGGAGGTGCATATAACGTACCTTAGAAGCGCACGAATAACACAATCTTGGTAACCCCATTCAGGTTGCCGCCCATCACCCATGCTCTCCGCTTGAGCACGCCAGATTTGAGTTTCTTCCTCGGCTTCGCTGTAAATGCGATCCAGTGGAATGGTTTGAAGCACATCGTCTAACAAACCAGGATTTTCGTACTTGGTCGGGGTCAATGAGAGGCTGAGTAAAAGATTTCGGAATTTCTGGGAATCGCGGTCGTTGGCGTCGGGAGCGGTGGGAATCTTTGGGAGGTTGCGGAGGGCAGAATACGATGGCAGGGCTTGACCGTTGGACGTTGATGGTCGGCTGGAACGGGGGGAGGCGGGAACTTGCAGGTTCGAGGTCGAAGCTCGATCTCGAAGGCCGGGTGAACCATGACGGGAAGAATTGCGGAGGTCCGTCATGCGCTTGTCGCGAAGAAGCCCCTCGAACTTGATCCGAAGGTCGTGAGCCCATTCCTCGCCATATTCCTCGGAGGAAGGGGGAGCAGGGCTCGAAGGCATGCCCCGGCCCGCCATGATGGATGATTAAAGGTTGTGGTTTTGGGAGGTGGTATAGATACGCGGAAGGGCGAATTGGCGGGTCGACAATGAAATGGCTGGCTAACGAGGCCGGAAAGCGAGGTTGATTGGGAGGATTAAAGAGGCCGGAAAGCGAGGTTGATTGGGAGGATTAAAGCACGAGTCGAAGAGATTAAAGAAAGGTAGGACTCGGCGATGTCCTTTGGAAAGAAAGCAACCGTGGTTTGTCGGTAGGGTCGTCGTCAGCTGGGAGTTACGTAGACCTCAGCTCGGGGGTTTGCCACAGGATGACGGAGGCCTAATAAATCGGATCGCTAGCGTCCTGGTCGTGAAATCCAGCGATGGCGGGATGACCGTGATGCGTCGTCGGGTTGGCAAAAGATTTCGTCGTCGTCGGGATCGGGTGTGGTGTTTTGCTGTGGTTGGGAGGAGGGAAAATGAAGGGCGGATGAATTGGGCGGGACGGCGAGAAGGGACCTGACAGACAGAACGTCGAGAGGCAGGACAGAGGCAAGAGGCAGTCGCAGCTGAGAGTTGGGGTGGACCAGGGGAATAAAGGGACGGGGTGTTTCGGGAGGGTGTGCGTCTCGTCGGCTCCTTCCTACCCTTTGGTCAGGCCTACGATGGCAGTTTACGCGTCAGCTGTGAGCGCCACGGCCAATGAGGGAGCCCAGACGAGTCAGCGGTGGGGCGCACTAGGCGCAGGAGCAAGTACCGGTACGACCAGGCGTGTACCTTTTTTTTTGGGGGGGGACCTTGCTCTTGGGAGACTCGGGAGGACTTTACTGGGGACGCATTCGTGTCGAGGACTCCTCTGATCGACTTTTGTTAATTACCCAGGGCCCGACGTTGACGAGTACATACTGCTTTTATCTCTCTGTTACGACCGAAGGATTTGGCGAGGACGCGACAGATCAACATCTTGGCGAAGCCCACGCAATTGGGCCAAGAGAGACGTTTGCTCGCCTCTCGAATACGTGGATTGCTGCGTGGACATGTCCGCTAAAGGGTCTAGAAGCAGGCAGCTTCCGGTGTCGATGGTTTGCTGTCGTGGAAAACAGTTCCCTAGGCTATCGTTTCTTGGGTGGTCCCTGGAGGTCGGAATACATTGAGTTTTCCATCATCCACGTACAATACTCAAGGCAAGAGGACGACGTAAACTCGTGGCGTCGCATCCCACCCCTCGTCATCCAGTCACGGCGGTGGTGAGAGTAAGCAAATCAATCTCGGGGTGTGAGAGAGGGTGTTTCTCGCGACTCACAACCACGGCATTTCCGTGGGTGAAGGAAGAAGTACTATACCTCGATCTCTCTTGGGCAAGACGCCTTGTTCAGAGGCTCTTACGGAGATGGGGTAAACGCCCCGGGCGTTGCACTTGATCAACATGTTGCGGCATGTGGCGAAGCCATGATACTTTCAAAACGAGACACACGAGCTGAGCATCTCAACGACAGTGACTAAACGACATGAAACAACAGGCCTTCGTACGGGTCGGTTCTGCTCCGATCGATCCCCACCTTATCATCATCTGGACAAAAGTAGCTGATCAGCAAACAGAATGCGAGCAGCTGGAGAAAAAAGGGACGCAGGTTACGTACAATGATTTGCCTCCCGGCGATTGTCTCTGCCCTTTCTGCCTGCGCATCTGCAAGTCAATCCGTCCTGGGAGGGCCAGTCGAGGTACCGGTACTTTGGCAGGGACGTGCTTGTCGTCATGGCGGGCGATGACGAGGCACTGGCGCCCCGGGGAGCCCAGTGTGGCACAGCACTTGCAGCAAAGCCACTCTGGGCTCGCTTGTGAGAATGCAGCTTGTTTCTCCCATCCCCTGGCACTGCCGCCCTCCTCTGATTTCAGTCATCTGGCTCCTCCCTCCCTCCTCGTCCCCAGCGTTTTAAACTGTGCATGCCCCATGGAACCCCCTTGGGCGGCATTCGCGTCTATGGAGACGGAACATTGCTCGCTCTGGACCAGTCCTCTTGCAGCATCGTGCAAATCTCCCACGAGATGCATGGATCTGTCGCTCTTGGCTCTCCAGCCACACAAAATCGAAGCTTCCACGAATAGCAGGTTTTGAGCGCTAACGGGATCCGCTCTGCCCTTCTCCTCCGTGGCCGTGCAATGGATCGCACCCCGTCAGTGCACTGGAGCAAAGGACCATTTCTTCTCCCCACACATTTTCATTCCTGGGACGGTCCACACTGCAACTCTTGCGACCATCAGACAATCGCAGACGCGGCCTATTGCTCCCCCGGAATTGCTGCCTCATCGCCAGCACCGTATTCCTCCATCGTCATCACCAAACGCGTGCGTCGGATTCGCGAACGCCCGAACGACACGCGCAATCGTCCCGACTTCCGCCCCCAGGACGTTGATGGAAGTTGGAGAGACGGAAGGGCTCCTCGTCCTACGTAGCACTCGTCGGCCTGTCGCTCAGCGTCTCATCAATCGTGTCCGCCTCGGGGTAACGTTTCGCTGCAGTTGGCTCAGCCTTTCTACGCGCATCACCCATAATTAACCCTCGAGCAATGCCTGCACAATTGTCGCGTGGTTGGCCAATTGCATTCCAACTGGATTACGGGTACACCATCCATGGCAATAACGTGACGGGACATGGCAGAAGACGGGCTTTGGTGCATCTCAAGTCTCATCAATCTCGCGGTTGACCCGGCTCGTTCACCAACCGTCCGACTCCCACATGACAAAGAAGCTTAATACTTTGTTGGCGTGTGCATTGCGTGCTTCTTCTTCATTCGGCTGGCTTGCCATTGTCTCTAACTTTGCCCCTGGATGCGGATGGGTCCCGGGCCCGAAGCGATTACGCAGCGAATCCGCCGCCCTTGGCTCGAACGCGGTACTTTGGGACTGACAGTTGACAGGTGGTGGGAGCATTGCTCGGGGCTCTCCAGGGGAAGAAACCTCTACCTCGAGGATGCTGCCGTCGCTCCTCTTCGACGCCGCCCGGTTACGCCTCGCTTTCAGCCTGTCGACCACTGCACAGGAAGAGTCCAAAACCTCCGGGTCGGGTCACGTTGCCGCCCATGATGATCCGTCTCCGTTCCCGTTTTCCCTTGCAAAACGTTGACACGTCCCACTCCCTCTCAGTGGACCACTAAAGGTAGTCCCCGTCGCCAATCACGCACATGGATGGACATGGGGTGGACTATCGATTTCTTCAGATGTGACCGGGGGGTGGCCTGTGAGACACCAGAGGCCGCGTCATCTGGCGACTCGTTATGAGAGCAGCTTGCGTATGTACAGGAGCAGGCAATCTGGGCCAGGCCCCCAGGCGACAGGCCTTGTACGCAAACAAGCTGACGGAGCCCTCTCTCTACCGTAATTACAGTACGTATGTACTTCTCCCCACCGAGAACCCTCTGTGCCAATGGAACCCGTCGGTTTGCGAGGCTGCGAATGCTGACCCTGCCGATATCTCGACCTGTCCGAATGTCTTGGCCTAACCTGGGCGTGCCATGTTATAAGTCGAAAATTGTCAGTATGCTGATCCAGAACAGTCGGCCGATGCTTACGATTATTCCTTCACATGCGTTCCGTTACATCGGGTACGTCACCGACAGGGTGACTTCAAAGTCCAATTGGAGCCATCGATTGTGCCCTGTGCTCTCCAGGGCTTCTCCCGGTGGTAGCCTCATGAGCCTGTACCCACTCTTCACCCCAAGAGTGTGCCGACAGCCCTACAGTCTGAATCACTTCCCATTCTCATCTCGGGATGGGCATCTCTAGAATCAGATTCAATTTGGACGTACGTATTCGACATAACGCCTGCTATGCAAATGTTCAAGAAGAACCAGCTCCTCTTCCTTCGGTAGGTCCAAAGTCTGCCACGAGTCACTAACAAATCAAGCTGTTGGTCGTTGGTATGGTCGACAATCAACCTCTTCAACATATCTCGAGCATCGCCAACTCAACATGAAGCATCTTCTTGACGCACAGGTACAGAAGAGCCGTGTACTCCAGTACCGGTACCTTTGAACAAATCACCTTCGCTTTCGCTCTCTGCTCGAGTTCCCGAACAATACCCCCCGGACCCTTGGCCAGAACACTTCTCCTCACCCACAACGGCCAGAGGGAGGGGGGCCCTTTCACACTTGGGGAGGACGCGCGTATCATCGGCAGATCTCTCTACCGGCTCTGCCAGTCCTGGGTGCCGGGGTAGCAGCAGTAGCAGCAGCGTGGAACCAAGTGGCAAGGGGTTCCTCTTGGGAGCAAAACGGCGACCCGGGAACTGTGGCCGTGGAGGGCTCTCGGTGACGCACGAAGCAGCCACACTCGGCCATGGAAAATGCCTGATTCGCCCCGCGAGGAACGAATACAGGGCCTGGCCGTGGAAGTGCCCGGGGCTTGGGCGAGGGCGGCGTTGACGTCTAAGCCTGCGCTGCCCCGCCCCCCGGTGAAGCAAACATGTCGCCCTGTCGCCCGCTGTGTCGAGGATGGGTGACTCCATCGTGGGAATCGTCGTCTTTGAGGCAATTCGAGGCTCTAAAACCCCTCATTACGGACCGACGAAGCCTCGGCGGTGGATACGCCCGAAGTCTTCATCGCCATGCCGTGACACATGGTACCTTGGCTACTATGCCTGAGTTCCCGTCAAGGGGTGACGAGTCAGACGCATTTACCCAGAAAGATGTAGATTGAGAAAACCTACGTGCCTTCGCCTTGGTTTCGTGCATTCGAGTTATCAACCATCCAAGAAATCTACAATCCAGTGCTTTCGTCCCGTCTAGACCCCCCCCGTCAAATACATTTTTACCACCAAAAACCCATTCCCGGTTTCTCCCCTCGACTTCACGCCCTGATTCCCCCGCGAAACCTTTTTTCGTCTCTGGTATGCGTGTGAGACTGTTCCAACAAAAAACCCAAATAGCTTAATCTACCTTTCCCACTGCTCGAGG
Source organism: Thelonectria rubi (assembly GCA_013420875.1). Taxonomy (NCBI): domain Eukaryota; kingdom Fungi; phylum Ascomycota; class Sordariomycetes; order Hypocreales; family Nectriaceae; genus Thelonectria; species Thelonectria rubi. Next base: position 228,891 of record WMHX01000043.1, read on the forward strand.
CCGAAGTAGCTCTCGGGCATCTCCACATCCCACGTCGGCCTCTCCACCAGGGCGACCTCGAGTGGCTGGCCCGGCGCGCTGAGGGGCACGATGCCGAAGATGGGACGGTACTTGTAAGTCATCCACCAGCTCTTGCCTTGTTCACCGCCAGTCTCGGCGGCGGCGGCGGCGGCGGCGGCGTTGGTCTCGTTGCGGCTGCGCAGCTGGGCGAGCTCGCCGTCGGCTTCGGCCATGTCGTCGTCGTCGTCGTCGCTGTTGGCGTCGCCCGGCCGGGGGGCGTCGTCCATGTCGACGTCCTCCCACTCGCCGGCGACGTGCTTGCGGACTTGGGAGGGCGCGAGGCTGCCCTGCTCCATCCTGCCGCCGGCGCCGCTGTTCGGGCCGGTCCTCTTGCGCTTGGTGCCCTGCTGCTTAGTAGCCGTCTTGTCGCCAGAGTCAGCCTCGACGGCCGGCTTGGGGAGGTCCTGGGCCATGTCGACCATGAGGAGGAACGAAACGCCGTAGATCCAGGCCCGGGACCCCTGCCAGAGCACACCCTTGGCCAGGTCCAAAAGATCTTGAACGGGTGCAGGGAGGGCTTTCCGGGGATGACGACGAGACCACGGGGTCAGAGAGCCTTGCAGGGGATGGAATGCGAGGAGGTTCCACGACGACGTGACTGCCAAGAGAGTGTAGTCGTCGCCGTCCTCTCTCTCACCTCGGCTCCGGTTAGCGGAGCCTTGGTCTTGGGGCACGTCGTCAGAAAACGATAGCACGGTAGCAGCAGCGGGAAGTTTGGGCAAAAGCTTGGCGTTGGGGTTTCTAACCCACTGGTCACCAGACTGAGCGCTGGGACCGTCGCCCTCCTCCTCTGAAGAGTCGCTCTCAGAGGACGAAGACGCGTCACCCTCCGTCTTAGCCCCATCCTGCACGTCTTTGGTGCTGCCGCGTAAGACCCAAGTGTCGAGGTATCCCGCCAAATCGGAGGTTGCAATCATTTTCGAGTCGGCGGAGAAGGCAACGTGCGTAATGATCCTGTCGTAGCTGCCTAATCCGCCGTTGAGAATGTAACGCGGAGTATTTCGTCGCAATCGCGGGAGTCGTCGAACTTGCGGCTGGAACGTGACGGAACCGTCGACGTCCTCGGGCACGTCGACCTTGGCTGCCACGACTCGGGAGCCCTGTTGGACGGCACAAAGCCACTGGCCATCGGGCGATAACTGGACCTTGGTGGCTCCGACGTTGGCCAGCTTTTGCGGAACCTGGAGGGTGGAAAGTTTCACGTCCACGGGCTTGATGGGGTCTTGGTGTTGCAGCTTGAATGCCTTGACGTTTGTGGAAGTCGAGACGACGAGGAGTGTGCCGTCCTGGTTGATGGTGGCCGAGGTAATGTTGGATTCGCCTCTGACGACAATGGTCTTGAGAAGCTTGCGGTTTTGGTTGATATCCACGTCTTCACCTCCTTCGTCGAACATGTCCGTGGCTGATTTGCGGAGCGTCCAGATGTGAACCTCTCTCTCCCACCAGCTGACAATGAACCTTGCCTTGGGGGCGGCCAGGAGAGGAGGCTGTTGAGGGAGGCCGGGCATGATGCGGTGGTTCTCTCGACCCATTTCCTTGAGCGGAATCACAACCGGATTTGCGTCAGGGCCTGTCCAGATGTTAACAATCATGACGAGTCGGGACGGGTTTCGCCTTACCTCCAGAAACAACAACGCTGATAGGGCCGCTTTCGTAGGAAGCCATGGACTTGACATCGTGCTCGTGATATCTCCTTCCCCAGACCTTGGCCCATCGGTGACCTGCACCGGTGTTTTGCTTGTAGAGAATCGTCCGTCGGTCCATGCCTCCACTGAAGATTGACGACCCGTCGGAGCTGACGGTGAGGCTGAGAACGTCTTGCTTGTGACTTTGCATCCGCTGCATCTGCGTGTACGTCTTGCCGTCCCAGATGCAAACCTGGCCGGTCGAGTCGCCCGAGACGATGTTGCCTCCGGGGAGACACTTGACGGACCAGACGATGATGTCCTTGGAACCACCGACGAGATCGGAACCCAGCGTCATTCTGCGCAGCATGTGGCCCTTGGTGATGTCGTATGCTCGAATGGTGCTGTCGGAGCACCCGACGATGGCAACCTTTCGCGACTGGAACGTGATGCTGACCATTTGCGCCTTCTTGGTGGGGGATCGGAGCAAAACTCGCTGGAAGCGCAAATCGTTATCCTCGATGGAGTACATGACCAGCTCGCCGTCAATGGTGCCAACGATGAGCTTGGTCGAGTCTTGGCCGTCCGCGTCGGGCCCGGCAGGCGGCTGGGCAGCCATGCACCAAATGTCGCCGTGCTGGCCACTCGCGTGCCTCTTGGGCACGCCCTTTTCGAGATCCCACTCGGTCACGGCAGACGTGTAACCAATGCTGAAGAGGCGCGACTTCCCGACAACGACGCGACCGTCGCCGAGGTCCTGGTCGGGTTCATTGACCCAGACGAGGCCGTCGACGCTGCGGTCCTTGCCGCCGGCCATGACTATTTCCTGGTTCCATGTTCCGTTTGACGGGTTCCAGATCTCGATGTCGCCGTTGGCCCTTCCGATTGCCAAGCGCGTCAGCAGCCCCTGCAGCGAAGTCCTTGTTTTCGGGTGGGAAAAGGCGATGGCGTTGATGGCCGAGGGCTTGTAGGGAACGAATCGGCAGCGATGAATGTCCATGATTGCGAGCGGTCGAGCGCGTCTCGGCGCGTTTCGAGGCGGGATTCGGGATCGCGTACTTGCGTCTCGGTCGGAGACTCGAGGAGGATGCCGGTTGCCGAAGCTCGTCGCCGAGTAGCCAGGCGTTGTTGGGAGGTCGAGCAAGGCGGTTTGGTGCAGAACCCAGAGAAAAAAAAAAGTTGGCTGTCGTTTAGAATAATTTTTTTTTTCTCGAGCACCTTGGAATTAAGGTGTGGTCAGTGCGTTACAATGCCCCTCCACCCCACCCGCGGCGCAAGGCAAGAGCGACTGCCCCTCATAACGCCATGGGAACAATGAGATTCCCTCGAGATTGAAACGAAGTCACCTCCATTAGTCTTTACTTCAGCCATTAAGATAGCCAGGTAGCAGTTCCATTGAATTACTTGCTCTGATATAGATATGTAGTTTAGCGTTTATAAGGCACTTGAAATTTTGCGCAGTTTCTCACTAAGTCTCCCTGAGTTTTCTTCTATAGGGTATCTCCAGCATTACACCAGTTACATAAGTAGGTAGCTCCCAGGACTGATATCGTCTCATGCACCCGGAATTCAATGTTTAATATCAATGGACTTTCTGGGTTGACATTATTTCGAGTGACAATGCATTAGTTGGGCTCAAAGTGCTCTTTCCGGCATGACTAACATGGAGTTCACATATAATCGTCTACTCTTCGACCACTATCACTCCGCTTACAAGACAGCCGCGTTTCAATCACTTATATCAATAACAGTGCGGAAAGCGAGTTACGCCATAAATATATTGTTCCAAACGGAACAATGCTATCAAAATCGCACCTCACCCAAACACGAGTGAGTATGTATCGATTCACATCCCACACCCCTCCACCAACAGAGCCATCGTCTAAACCGCAGCCTCTGCGCCCGCCGTCCGTCCATAGACGACACACTCGAGCAGCGACGACCCTCCTAGCCGATTGTCCCCGTGGATGCCTCCCGTGATCTCGCCCGCGGCCACCAGGCCCGGGATCGGCACCAGCTTGCCGTCCCTCTGGCGCAGCACGTGGCCCTTGTCGTCAATGGCGACGCCGCCCATGGTGAAGTGCACAATGGGCGTCACGCGCCCGACGTAGACGTGCTCGTCGCGGTTCTCCTCGCCGGGCTTGAGCGTCCAGTGCCCGCGCGTCGCGCGCCCGAACTCGTCGGCCGCGCCCTCGGCCACCTCCCCGGCGTACTTGTCCACGGCCGCAATGGCCGCCGGCTCGAGGTCGCGCACCTTGACCTTCTTTACTAGGCCCTTCCACTCGTAGAAGCCGAGGTGGTTGGCCGACGCCTCGGACGCGCCCGGGTCGAGGAGCAGGGTGATGTCCCACTGGCGGATGGTGCCGTCGCCGTCGGTGGCCGGCGGCAGCTTCATGAGGGCGTCGCTGACGTGCTCGCGCGTCTCCATCTCGTTGACGAAGCGCTCGCCCGCGGGGGATAGGAGGATGCCGCCCTCGCCGCGCAGCATCTCGGCGGCGAGGAACTTGAGCATGGCGTTGGGGCTCTTGGGGTCCACGAAGCCCGTCGGGTGGATCTGCACGCTGTCCATGTCGAGCAGCTCGGCGCCCACGGCCGTGAGGATGTCGTGCGACCCGGGCCGCTCCTCGTTGGTTGACGGTATGCCCGCGAGGTCGGGCCGGTACCGCGCGAGCAGGCCCGTGGCGTCGCCGGCGAAGCCGCCGCTCGCAAACATGACGTTGCCCTCGAGCGTGTGCGTCTCGCCCTCGAGGACGTACTCGACGCCCCGGACGGCGTCGCCGTCGCTGACGAGCTTCTTGACCTCGGCCAGGTTGGTCATGGTGAACTTCTCGTTCTCCTTGAGCTTGCCCAGGAGGCCCAGCACGATGGCCGCGCCGGGCGTCATCTTGCCCCCGCCGCGGTGCGTGCGCGCGACGCTGTGGCCGCCGAGGGGCGCCACGACGCTGAGGTCCACGCCGATCTCGTCGACGAGCCAGGTGACGGCGTCGGCCGACTCGTTGGTGAGCTTGGTGATGAGGGCCTCGCGGTCGACGGGCGGGCTGGCGCTGCCGAAGCGGGAGCCGGCCGACTTGACCGTGTCGCTGTAGAAGAGCGTGTCCTGGGCGATGCCCTGGGCGACCTGGAAGCGCGTGCCGGCGCCGTTGATGCCCGACGAGGCCTTGATGCTGTTGCCGCCGGGCTTGGGGGCGCGGTCGAGCAGGTGCACCGAGGGGGCGCCCTTGGAGAGGGCCTCGTACGAGGCGGAGAGGCCGGCGAGGCCGGAGCCCACGACGATGACGGGCCGGCGGGCGGCCGAGGACGTTGTCGACATTGTCTTTGAGAGGATGGAGCTGAAGGTAGGTCGGAAGATGTTGCTATAGAGCATAGCAGAGAGGGCGACCGCAATGCCGATACAGGTGAGAAACAGAAGTCGTGGTCTGCTCATGGCCCAGTGGAGGGTGATCCGAGGCATTGAATGGGAGAAGAAGTAGCTGTAGGATCGCAGATCGGACAAGGGTGGCGTCCTCTAGTGAGATGGGATGAGGCGGGGGGAGGGGCAACGGGCGGTATCGGCGGCGTTCTTATACGGAAATGGCGGAGATGTAGCAACATCGAACGTGTCCTTCCTGCAGCTGTCGGTCTTGGCCTCTCACGATGTGGCATGGCCCGGCTTATGGAACGTCGTCGAAAGGCACGGCGCGGAGTCGAGAGTGGGCGTGGACCATCAGGCGATAATGAAGGAAAGTGGGTGAGCCGACACGCATCGTACGATGGTGCATTGAGCCGAGTCGGCCAGACGACACCGTGTCCGGAGGGAAGAGTTACGAGTAGGTAATAGGAGAGAAAAAAAATAGAAAAAAATCACCACCAGGAGAACATGACGCTGAAGTGCTTCTCCTTTAGGGAATGATATATATATCGAGATGGAGCCGGACAGCGTTGACCTCCCCCCGTGGATCGCCGATAAAGCCCCGGCCGATGGCGGGCGCCGCAGAGTGGGCCGATCCCGCTCCAGATCACGGCCCCGCCTTTTAATCCCGGGCGAACATGCGGCTCAGACGCCGGAGCCTCAGACCCGGACGTATAAGAACCCCGAGTATGCCCCCCCCTACTTCTTCACCACCCGGCTTCCACCACGGAGATGACGCCCCGATGCGATCTGATGCGCGAAAAAAAAACCTTTCCGCCCGCCCCTTTCCCTCTTGCGCCCGCCCGAGGTGGCTGAGGCGTCGCCCGGTCGAGAACTCGCTGGCTCAATCAACCCAGTGGAGCGGGCCGACTGCATGGCGTTGTCACCGGCAGAGATACCCACGAACCGGCGGGGATCGTTCTCGTCGATCCGCAAGGGCCGTGAAAAGTCTAAATGATGTGTTCGCGCGTGTTCCTGACACAGACGCACTCGTCCTCACACACGGGTGGAGTGACGCATTCTTCCATTTCGCCTTCCATGGCTTCGCTTGCAGATGGTAGTTCCGGGAACGCAGGGAGTCGGTCGCATCGAGTATTCTCAGCCGTCGAATCTTGCCAAGGTCCGTCGGAGAAATACCTTGTCTGTCGTTCCACGGAGAACGTGAGACTCGGTCAACGAAATTGAACATCTCCCGACAGTCATGCCTTCTTTCGAACTGCAGAAACGTATGTACAATTTCCAAGTTGATTAAATCATGTTATCGCCGCCCGATATGCCAGTCGCTCCTGCAACAGCAGCGACACGCGCCAGAGAAAAGAGCCAAAGCAAGGGAAGCTTCGCGGGATTGCCGTTGGTGAAGAAGGCAAAAGGCCAATATGCTCTATCAAAAACAAGTCCAACCAGTCCATGCTAGTTCGGACACTCCGATCTTTATCGATGTCCATCTTTTTTGAAAATTTCAATTCATAAGCCGTGATAAGAAAGGCGTTGTCCGTCAGGCGACAACGCCAGGTCGTCACGCCATTTAAGCCAAGGCACGCTCGCTCTTCTCCTTTCGCAACTCTCGGCCCTTGTCCGACCAGGGAAAATGAATGACAGGGACTGAAAAGAAAGAGTTGCTGCAAGACAATGAGTTAGCATTAGGCTTCAAGTGGATGCTCCTTTTCGGCCCGGCGTCGCCGTGTGGGGGGGCAATTACGAACCTGCTATCCTGAATGCCAGCCAGGGCATTGTACCACGCTAGGAAGGATGCGATGAAGCCAAAGAGGCCTGCTGCTTTTTGCAGGTGTAGTTGGGCGGCGGTGTTGCCGAGGTCGTGCGCGTAGTTTTCGCAGGCGAGGAGGAGGAAGCAGATGTCGAGGAAGAAGAAGAGAGAGAAGAAGGCAACTGTTGACTTGAGTGTGCATAGCAGCAGGAGCGTCGTGAAGATCCACCAGCCCGTCAGGAAGAAGCCCATGACAGAGCCAGTGTCGCCTTCGTATGGACCGTCGGTTCCGAGCACGTTCCAAGTGGGAGTTAGAAGCAGGCCGTAGGCGATCCAGAAACCACCGTACGAGGATAGAGCCGTCGCCCCGAAGGTGTTGCCAACAGCCATTTCCCTATCACCAAGTCAGTATGAAGCTCCCAGCAGCCAAGTTCAGAACGACCATACCACATGCCAGCACATAGCTGAACGATACCACCATAGGCAAAGGCCAAGGGCACCACGATATTAGGAGCGGACTCGCCGCGGACGTGCATGTTGATGCAAGAAAGAACAAACGTGGTGAGGGCAAAGGCACTGAGGCCGAGAGGCCCTGGGTTGGCAAACTTGCGATGCTCGTAAGGTCTCCAGAGTCCTGGATGAAGGGTACCGCCCTCGGCTCGTGCCCAGGTTGGGTTCATCTGAGGGTAGTCCTGGTCATGGTGATGGTGGTGATGGATCTCTTGGCTGTGGTGATCAAAGGTCTTGTCTGAGTCGTGTTGCGAGCCGTGAATGTGATCGGCCATTTTGGATGTGGTTCTGAGTTCTGAGGATGAGAAAGGTTGATGGATATTGAAGAACTATCGAGGCGCGGGTAAACGTATATATAAAAGAGATGGGGTGACTCTGATAAAGGGACAAGGGTACGTATACGGAGTACGTATTTTTGAGGTGGAGAGATTTGCCGGCAAGGGGATGAAAGGCAAAACTGATGAAGAGAGAGAACCAAGGTGACGGCGTAGGAAGAAGTCTGGGGAAGGGTGGGGAGAACGATTGGGTTTTAAAGACGGTTCTAAGCTGGAGGCGAGACCCGTTGAGAAAGAATTTGGAGGAGCGATGCTGTTGTGCATACGGGGTCTGGGCCTGGGAAGGTGAGTCCAGCGAAGGGGACCAGGCGAGGCAGGGGGAACGCCATGTCCGGCCTCACTCCTCGCTCCTTGGAAGAGAGGAGAGGGGTGCAGGTAAACCGAAAGGACTGGTAAAGGTGACAGCAGTGGAGAGGCAATGGCGGGTGGAGGAGACGAAGTGGAGGGAGCGAGGGCGGAGGAGAGCGGAGGTGGTGGAGAAGTAGAAGGGTACAGGGGTTGGAATATCTTGGTCTCCCAGGGTCTTTTTGGTCGAGGCTTGTATCTGGGCGAGTAGGTGGCCAGGGGGTTATGGATGTTCGGATGGAAGTCTATCAACGGGAGCGCGGTTAGCAAGTGAATTGGCCACGACAGGGTCATTAAACATGATGATCGTGGGTTGTTCGCATGGTGATGGCACGAGGTGAGGGGAACAACGGCTCAGACGGCTGTCCTCGATGATACGGCCTCACACTACAGGGAAGAGGCCGGATGGAAGGAGAAGATGGGATATCAACGCAAAGACGGGAGGAAACGGACCTTGGAATGGACGGATCCAAAACTCAGGCAACACGGACGAAGTTGCATCCCGAATTGGAGCATCACGGACGAGGAGGGACACAAAAACGTCGGGCATCCAAAATCCGAGGGCGTGCAGAACGTTGACCAGCATCACGGCATCATCCGTGTTAGAGAAAACCCCGAGCGTTGATTCGAAGTGGCCTCGCTTGTTTTGAACGGTTTTGTTTATAGCTCGTGGCTTTGACCGATGGCTGATTCCGTCGGCGACGACGGATGGCTCTTGGCTTCACGGCATAGCGCCCCGCCGAGAGCCCGTTGAAGTTACTCGTCGACACGATATCTATTGTTTGTCAGACCTTCTCCACGTACACGGCATTGTAGGCTGGTAAAGCCAAGAAGAATTGGGAAAGTCCATGACAGGAGGACCGAGTTCAGGTCAGACCAGCAAGGTGCTCGGGCTGTGAGGTCGGCAAGGGACTGGGGGCCCAGGGGCGTGAAGAAGATTGCGGGGAGGCGTGGGAAGCAAGATCAAGCCAGAGCGAGACGCGGAGAAGAGGAGGCAAAAGACGGGGTTGCTGATGAATGAGCACTGTCTGGTAGGATGGGGCATGGGGAGAGGCACCTGCGTCTGGAGACATACCTGGGGCATTGGGGAGGTGGAAGGGGCCGAGGAGCTCGCCTAACCATCCTGGGATGCTCTGCTGGGTTATCTGGAGCAGGAAAAGGTCATCTTGGATCCAAGATGACGAGTAAGATGGCGAGGAGGCGAGATGGCGGGGATGACCGGCAACGAACAGGCCAGGTGACGACCTTTGGGATGGCAAACGGAAACGCGGGGCCCCTTTGCTGGAAGCTGATGGATTCGACGGGGAAGAGCTCGCGAATAATTGCGCTGTTTTGGCTTGGGGAGCCATACGGGGGTTCAGGCGTGGTGAATGCTTCTACGTGGAAGTGATTTGGTACACGATGTGCGGGCGTGGTGTTTTGGAGTAGGCAAGTCAGGTGGACGGTCTACGGAGTCATTTCTGACAATGGCGGCAGGTACGGAATCGCTGCACCGTATATCCGGGCCAATAAACTCGGCCTCAAACGTCAGGCCCGAGTTTCCGTGCAGGTTATGGCCTGGCACGTCTCCAATGTGTAGTTGCATCGCATCTCCATCGTGTTATTCTTCCCTCCCCCTTCGAGTCCGTGTCGAGCACACGCATGATTGCAACATGCATGGACTCTGCAGCACATGTCCGATTCTAGGTATGTCCCTCGCCAGAGAAACCGCGCAATTTCGACAAAAGAAGGTGGGTGATCAAGGACGAAAAGTCGAGTGCGTAAGACGTGTCGTCTAAGCTCGTGAGGGGAAGTCGTACACTACCCCAACTCTCGCGGCCAAGACCCTAACAAAACAGGGGTTGACGATGAGGGGAACACAGCTTCAGTCGTAACGAAAAGAATGAGGAGTGCTCGGAGAAAGAGGGGGAACAAAGGGAAGAAAAGAGAAGAGTCGACGAGAGGGTAGTCTTGATATCCTCGGTTATACTGGAAATTCTACCCACAAATCTGTCCGTGTCGACTCCTGAAGCCGGACCAAGGTCCCCAGGTCCCGTATCCATCCAACAGGTTATCCAAGATTCCCGTTTTGGTCATCTCCTGTATCTGACACGCGGAATAGATTGGCTGGTAATCGAGCTTTTCAATGCTCCCGCCACTCGTGGGCTCACTCCTGTCGTTCAAGCACTTACAGCATCTGGTGGAGAAGACAAGTGGGGTGACGGAGGAGGTTCACGACGTGGTAACGATTAACAGCTGGCGAGGGGTCACTCCCATGCTCCCGGCCGAGCTGCGAGGATGATGGGCGGGCCTGGATGTGATTGGAGCCCAAGAGGACAACCGTTTCGGGATATTTGGACAACGACAGGGATCAGCCTGGTGAAGATTGATTGGTTGGTGATGGAAGGTGACGAGAGCCTCACTTTGGAGCACGAGTTGGAGACTCGATGCGGTTTCCAGCAGCTTGGCGACGTCTCAACTCTAGTGAGGGAATCGCGGGAAACTTTAGGTACGTAGGACCAAGCACCCAGGACAAGACGAGGTCCGTCTCGCCTCCAACGAAGGTTATTTTAGGATGAAATACATCCGAGGCAATGCTTTGGTGGCTTCTGTTGGGCCAAGGGTGGGGGGACGGTGGAGAGAGCGTGGTGTGTGTGTTGCCTCGTGCGGTTCCTCGAAGATTAACCTGCAGGCTCAAGACAAGGTCTTGGTCGCTTCGATTCTTTCAGGCCCTCGAAAGCGCCGACATATCCGAGGCTTTTGGCAGCGGTTCCGCTCTGTGAATTTTGCCGCGTAAGGGAACGTTGGGGTGTGAGGCAGAAAGCCATTCTGGAAGAATGACGACACCTTTCAGCTTTGTCGCGATGCCTCCCGTCTTTTTTGAAGCATGTTTCCTTTCGTCTGATTACACCGTCTTCCGTTCTCCAATACCAAGCCAAGATTTGGAGAAGATGACTGTGGCTGTCTTGGCAAGCTCTGCTCTCCTCATGAAAATTTGGAGTTTCTCCCCTGCCCAGCCATTTGCCGCTTTGGGGTTCACACCCTGCCGTCTGGTGAGCTGGGTGCGAGGCGTCCTCCAACGACAAGCCCAACCATGGGTTCTTTGGGAGCTCGTCAGCCCAGTCGCACGGCATTGACGGCAAGCCACGAGGGCCGCAAACACCCCTGCAGCAGCCAAACGGGACTGCAGGTGGCGTCGAGCTCACGATGCACACACATCGATGCGCAGTGCCTGTTTCGGGCGGCATGGGCTGATTGAGCAAACATGGGAGTGCCTGGCAGGCCAGACCCGTGTAAGCTGTGTTCTGGCTGTAGCGATGCGGCGTCTAGTTGCAAAATAAGACGCAAAAGGGGACCCGTTGGGCCTCGAGAGTTTCGTCCATCTCGCGTTGGAAGCTCGACGGACTGAAAGCTTGAAGCAAGCAAGAGGCTGAGGGCTATCCTCGGTAATGGCATCGGCCTCCGGCAGAGACCGAGCCGATGGACGTGCTAGCCGCAATGGCAGGGGTCCAACGGCACAGCAATCTTGGCGATGACGGCGCCTTCATTTGCGAATATTGTCCTTGCCGATGGCGCTTTGAGGCTCTCTCTGTTGGTGCCACGGTTCTTCGCCGATGTCGGGAGGCCACAGGATGGGAACATTACGCACATAAATGGAGGGAACGCCCGTCGCGAACTGTCAAGTGCGCATTTCGTTCCCAAGCGGGCGGGCCGTGGTCAAAAATTGATTGATGGCGTTTTGGCGTTCCTGTTCTGTTGCTGCGGCTCTTTGCGCCAAGTGCCAACAGCAGGTAGAGAACGGGAACGGGACGAACTAGCGACAGCGGCGGGCATGCAGGTTCCCTCACCAGGTTCCCAGGTTCCTCACCAGGTCGGGAGCGGTTAGCCTGAGTGAGGTGGTGAAGGGATTCGCTCCCGAGGACCCGCTGATGAGGACTTTCCAGAACCATCCGACATGGGCAAGGGTTGAGGTGCAACTTGGCTTGCATCGACGTGCATCGACTTGCATCGACTCTGCAGGGAGTGCGCCTCTTGACTGCTCTTGCCTCTCATTTCTTCAGGTTGTCAACTCAGACTTTTGGTTTGTGTGTCACGGAAGCCTGAGGGAAGGTGTGAGTGGGCAGGTGCAGGAACGGAAGGCGCCTTGCCCCTGCCAGTCCTTCCAGCTGCCACTGACCTGCCACTGAGTCCCCCCAGCACCTGCCGCCACCCGCCTGTTTCTCCTGCCGATTCTATTTCCGGCCCTGTCCTGAGTTGACTCGTGTCTTGTGCCATGTGTTTTGCTTCTTCTCTGTTCATCTGAACAACATCAGAAGGATTAATGCACGCCAATAATCATGCTTGATTTTACGCGTGTCCGAAAGATGTGACCGAGCCAACCTTCCTCCAACTCGAGGCCTCCCACGCCGTGTCCATTCACTCTCGTCCTGTCCGACTTTTCATCTGGGCTTCATATCCGACTGTTCGTCACCCTCAGCGCATTATTCCCGGTCCCATTCATTCCCTGGACATTGCGCCTCCAACGGAAAATTGTCCCAAGTCAGCGCTAGCTCAGATCGTGAGCATCGACGCCGTCGGCGACGCTCCGTGAGAAGTCGACCAACCCAGAACTCGAGGCTCAAAACCTCAAGACCCAAGGCTCCACCATCGTATGAGTCCAGCTCCGCCTTGGTTGTCTCAGCGCCTTCCGCAGGCGGAATCGTCGTGTCACACTCCCCGAAAGAACTCCGTCCAGTACGGAATACTTCGTTGTCAGAGCCCTGTTCCCAGCACGAATACCGCCACAGGGCTGGCACTCTACAAACTACGTTCGAAATGACCTCGTGAACCAACATGGCACTGCAGATGCAAGAGAGTAAAGTGCTCACCACCTGCCTCGCTCTACAGACGACGTCGACAACAAGGAGTTGTGTGCGGCTTCATCGACAGAACCCTCAGGCACAGACACACACCAAAATCGACGCCTATGCTAGGCCAAGACTCAAGAGCCGCGAAGTCAAGCGCCAAGGACGCGATCAAGGTTTCCGATCTGCTAATTCGACGCACATTTCCAGGTTCTCTCTCGGCTCCCTCGTACCCATGACAAGCCACCGCTTCCTGGACCCTGACGCAAGCTGTTGGAGATTATTGGAGACACCCGGACTTTAAAATCCGATGCTCATTTGGAGACGTGGACTGTGCTCATGATGCCATGATGCGGCGCGTGCAGTGTCTTCCTCCAACTCACGATCAAAGGAGGCACCTCCTTTTGCTGATAACATACGAGACAATTTTGCTTCTTTCTTGAAGTAACACTGGCCAGTTTCTCTGTAGCCAGCTTGAAGCTTGAGGATCCGGAGGGAAGCTGAAAAGTCAGGGTCTGGGATGTATAGAGCCTATGCTGGGTTGGTCAAAATGGCATCTCTCACGGCCTCGTTCCCAAGCCACTGCTGTGCGTCTTGCTGGCCCCTCTTGTGGACTCGAGACCCGTTTCATTGACTAGTACGCAATATCCTTGACCTATCATTTTCTGCTCGGCCGAGACCTTGCTCGTCGAAGATACGGTCAAGCTATCCTCGGTTCATCTGCGCCCAACTTCAGTCATGTTTACTCCTTGATGACGCCGGGGGGCGTTATAAACATGAAAGGGGGATTTGCCTTATTCGCCGCATTTGGTAACTTCCATTGACCCGAGTGCTGGGCTGGACGGTATGTGTGTACGTATTGGATCAGGAGCAATCTGTTGAGTCGTGGATCATGGTGGATCACGACTTCAAGATCTCCTCTTGTTTGCCATCCCAACCTCGGTTGTCAGAAAGATTTTTTTTAGAAATCTTCATAGCCGAATATGAGGATACAAGTGCCGATAGTATCGTAGACGTGGTCGAGATGAGTAGAGCCCAAAGTTGACGAGCCTGCTGCACGACTGATGGGATGAATTTCCCCTTCATTGCCTGCATTGACTCTGCTTTCAGATATTTCGGGCCTGACCAGTTTAGCCCTCAAAATGTAGGGGGTTTCAGAGAGCGCTCTGCTCGCAGGGAGCACCTCGCCGGAAGACACGGCAGCGACTGCGTGTGGCATCCCTTGGGGGTACCGACCTCCCAACTCGTCGATTCCCCCCCCCCCTTTGGACGGCCACGATCTCGTTATTTCCATAGACCATCGGACGACGAGCCTCGAGCGCGACGGACGACTATGCGCAGACTCCCAGTACGGTGCGGTTCCGCTATTTAATCGACTCACTCTTGCGGAGAGTCGAGGGGATCGTCAACCTTGGGGGGGCAGTGACGATGTCGTGAAGACCCAGGCCGGGACGCGTCGCGAGGGAGTAATTCCCTCACTCCCGGGACTTGAAGACCGTCGACGGGAGCGTATCCAGCAGATTTCTGTTGGAATCTTTGCGCTCAGAGGACTGCCAACTCGTAGTGACCGGCCAAATTCCGAGGATACCCCTGAATGTCGTGAAGTTGGGTCGGTGGCGGGTGGACGAGTGTGGACGGCGGTTTTTACAGGTTTGCGCGATGAGTATGGGACTTCTTTGCGTACGTTGCTTAACATCGTGATCACTCGACGTAGAGCTTGCTGTTCTCCCCTGAGGGTGAGGGCTGGTACTCCCGAAACCACGAGACCTTGCTTCTTGGGCACCAACGCTTCCCAAGCGTGACACGAGAATCAAATTCTGGCAGTTTTATGACGTTAAGACACTTGAACTGACCGATTCTGACCGAGAATTGTCGCACCTTTTGGGTTCCAAAGCACAGGACTGGAGGTCAACGATGTGGTGATGGCTGCTTCTCGAGGCAAACACTCCAACGGTGTTCACATAGGACTACCCGAACACACAACGTGATCAAGACTGGGGCCTAATCCCATCCTCAAACCTCCATCTCATCAACCAGACCACGGGAGATCTCACCCATTGCGAAGGCCAGATCTCTCTACCCCATACCCACCGAAACCGGTGGAGGGAGACGGGGAAGCACAGATGAAGCCCTCGCGACCATCCCCACGGGGTCTCCCCAGAATTCCACGGTGAGCTTAATCCCAAGACCCTTTTTTTTTTTCTTAAAATCCTCCCCAGATTTTTGAAGATTGCGTGAGATCCACCTGAAGAGTTTGGTCGGCGGCTTTTGAGAGTTTGTGGTGTTACCCCTGAACGAGATGGGAGTGAGGCACGACTTGGTGGTCACTCGATGATTTGGAGCCGAATGGATCGTAATTCGAGGCGAAGCTTGTATTACTAGTTTTAAAATCCCCTTTAGTGTTTTTAGACATGTTTTTATGAATCCACGTCAGAATCCGACGGACTTCATGCCTAATAATTGATGTACCCCTATCAAGGCAAAGAGCAGAGGATGTGTCCTGGCTTATTCTTATGGTCAAGAACACATAGCCCTGCATACTTTCATTCTTACAAGGGACTAAGAGCCACGATTATTCTTTCTCCTGTCTACCTTGTACATGGGTTGTCAGTGGATGATTAGTACCACTCCTTATTCTTCGCTCCCCGGATACCTACGCCAAGAGAGTGAGAGAAGGGCCGCAACAAGTCAACACTTTGAGATGAGAGTTTTTAACCCAAGTACCCTCGCAAGGTGTTACCGGCATGGTGAATTGACTGCTTTTTGCCATGTAAATTACTGACGTGCGCAACAAACCCTCTCTCTAGGCTGGAGATTGAGTATATCTGAAGTGCTCAAAATTGCCACTCGGTGAGTTTGTCTACGATACATCACATTATTTTAATCATAAGTGTCGCTTACCCCAACTTACGAATCATCACAGGAAATGGTAAAAAAAACCAACAATTGCCCACAGATTTTATTAATTTCTCGTCCACCAGAGAATCCAATCTATGGGCTTAATTTCACCAAAAAACGCCGTCCGACAACCCCCCTCCCAAACTCCGAAAACCAGTGAAACTCGCGCGTCGTTGTCAAATTGCCATGTGAGACCAGTCCTTTCGTAAAGCGGTATCAATCACAGTGGCATTTCCTTGACGCAAAAAAAGGGAAAGTTTTTTTAAAATGCAGGATTCGGATTCGTCGAGTGAGCTTGACGACTAGTGTGCTTGCTAAAGATGCTCGCTGGGAATCAAAGTTAGCCATGGTCTATTTCATCATTTGCCAGTCAACTAACCTTTCACCGTGGTAGTCGTCGCCGGTCAGTGTCGTGGCCATGGCCTAAGCCTTTCAACTCGCATAATCCAGTAGAAGAGAGCAAAACGCAGTAGTGGTGTAGTAGTGTGTAGTGGTGTAGTGTCTGCCAGTAGGCTTCAGCAAGCTCCAGGTGCTCATCGACGTTGCTGCCGTCTTCCCAACTTTACTCCCTGGAAGTCTTCAGGCTGGTGGTAGGGGTGGGCCAGTAGACTTCGGAAAGTTCTAGTTGTTTATCGACGTTGCTGCTGTGTTGCCACCTTTGACTTTGAGAACTCTTCAGGAGTGACTGGCAGGAGTAGGCAGATGGGTTGTTTAGATCCAGTTCATGTTGTCAAGCACCTGCTGGTAGCCCCAGATCCAAGGAATGCCCACAAGGTTCGGCTTAGGTTCGCCGGCTTGCTCGGCGTTCCATCCAGTGTGGCGGATGTCAAAGACGCACTTGAACTTGATCGCGCAGTAGACGTAGTCGGCGACGATCAGACCCGGGATGAAGAGCACATCCATGGGGTTGCGAACAAGGACGGGAATGACCGGGATCAACTTGGAAGAGTAGTGCAGGATGATGACCAGAGCCCACAGGGCCGGGTACTGCTTGGCGAGGGAGGTCAGACCAAAGGAGGCGAAGAAAACCACGTCGTACTACAACGAGAAGTTGACCAGGCCAGTGAGGACGACGGAGAAGAAGGAGTAGGGGTGCTGCCACATCTGCCGGATGCAAAGGCTCTGGAGATGGGAGCGGTAGGAGCTGCGAAGGCGTCTCTCGACCTGAGGCTGAATGGAGTCGTTGCCCTTGATGGGGATCTCAACGCACTCATCACCGGTGGACTGATAGGCGACCTTCCAGTTGTGCTGCACAAGCCATCGAGTGATGAAGTTATCGTCGCCGGCTAGGTAGGGCCCGTTGTTGGTGATGAAGCAGAATCGCTCGTCCAAGAAGGCGTCGAGGAAATCTGGCTCTCGGATAATCTCCGTGAGGTAGAAGGCGATCTGCCCATCAATGGTGTTGACTGTGAAGTTGGACTTTCCCGCGGCCGACATGTGCTTGTAGTTGATGGCCTCGTAGTAGACGTCGGCGAGGAAGTTCTTGAAAGAAGGCAGAGAGAAGCCCGTGTCGAGACGCTGGGTTCTCTTGTTGACGGCCACACCTCCAACGCGAGAGTCGTCAAAGGGAGCGAGACACTTGGCGAGGAAGTTGCGAGGCCAGATGCAACGGTCATCGCAGAAGATGGTGATGTTGGTGGCGACCTCGGGGATGGCGTGGAACAGCTGGTCTCGCTTGTCGGCCCAGTGTCGAGCGCCGACGTGGATGTGCTGATGGGGGAAGTCGCCTCGCAGGTGGTCGACAAAGGTGTTGAGCCTGTTGCGGCGCTCGACCCCGACCGTGACGAGATAGACGGCGTAGACGTCGTTGTTGAGAATGGAGCGGATGGTGGCCAAGAGATGGGGGTTTCCGAGGTCCGCAATGGGCATGATGATGGAGCAGTCGTGGGCGTTGACAAAGGCGTCGTCCCGGTTGACGGCGCGAGGCTTGTACATGTTGTACTTGACAAAGTTGGCAAAGACGGCCGCGTATCTGATGCCGAAGAGCGACCAAAACACGACTGCGGCGAGAATCTCGACCGCGGCGCGACGGTCCTCGACCGCCGGGTGATCAGCCATGATGGCGCACGTCAAAAGGGTTGTTTTTTGTTTGATGAAGATGGAGATGGGAAGAGATTCGATGGCTCGATGAGCGATGAAATGACTCCGTGATGGCAAAAAACTGCGGTTTTGCCTGGATGAAGGTGGTGATGGGTGCAGTTGTAGGAGGCAAAAGGGAAGATGGTTTGGGCGGAGAGGAGGTTTTGCTATATACGGTGCGGCGGGGGGGCTGGAGCGCTGCGAACGCAAACGGGCCGTGAGAACAGAGAGGTGTGTTCTCAGGAACAGCTGAACACATCGAGGAGTGTTCGTATGTCGGGGTCGTTTGCGCCAAGACGGGGCATCTCAGGGGGGCCTATCATGCAACAAGGCGCGGAACAGGCACCTTTTGCCGCATCTTGGCCTCAGACGCGTCGACGACGACGGCGAGGCGTGTCTGGGCGACTTTGTTCTCTCATATTGGTGTTTGCGACATGTCTAGTTTCCCTAGCAACTTGAAGCTGTTCGGGCGGTCGGCAGTCAGGGGTGGAACATGACTGGCACCTGATAGTCTATGCGGCGATGACATGGATGAGCATGAATAGACCCTACGTCTTTGATGCTATTCACAAAAGTATCTTCTGCTTCCACGTTGCGCATTCGACGAGTGTTGTCCGCATTGGTGGCGATCCCACCACCTGCAGCAAGCGGGACCAACTCCTCCCATGCAGCTTATTCCAACAGTGTTGCACGACCTGTGCAGCATTATCAAGCATATGCAATCCTCTGTTCATCCGATGTCGCATACGGAGTACACGTCACCTACATGTTCACCCTTGACGTCTGTAATGGCACCACGGCGACCGGCCGAGTGGCTGGACGGTTCCTCCGCTCTATGCCCGACGGCCGATGCGGAACTCCGGACTAGCATGACATCGGAAGGGCGTCCCGTCGCCCACGTGAGGCTTTCCCCCTCCATCTTCATCGGCTATCCCCTCTCTTGCCGGCTCCGCTGGGGGACCGCGGCTGAGAGGGGTTCGCTGACGCCTTCTCCTCGAAGCCGCACGACGATACATGCCTCGCATGCAGTCACAATGGCCCGAGGGTTACCGACTACCTACAGGACGCTCCAGGCTTCATCACGATGCCAAGACTCGCCAAAACCTTGACCATCGCAATCCAGCGTCCGCCTTATATCCGAACCCCATTCCCGATGCTCCAGCTCGGATTCGACAATGCAAACCGGCTGTCGCGCCCCGAGTCCGACCCGGCTCTGCAATCCACTTGAGAGCAAAACCGGGGTCATCTGGTCGTTGTTAGAGCGGAAATGGAGGGGGAGGGGGGGGGGGGGGGAGGCCCCGTTCGTCGAGTTTTTCAGTAGCCATTGCGATGTCATAAACAGGGTTCTTCCCCTTCTTTGAACCGGATCCCTGTTTTGCTCATCAGCCTCTGAGCTTTCCCCGGATTTTGGAGGAAGAGACGCTCACCCAGTGGTGACATTGCTGCTCGAGTCTTGTCAACGGCGAGCCTGCTTACACGAGCAATGGACGAGAAGCGAGCCTCAGCCGACCGGGACCGGGACCAACAACAACAGCTCGACAGCCCGGACACGTCGACTCTGCACGGCGGCGACGACGGCATCGCTCCGGTCATCGAACCCGACGTCTACGGCGCCCCGACGTCCCCCGAAGACGGCCGGCTCCCCCCCGAAAGCACCGCCCCCCCGCCGCCGCCGCCCAACGGAGGCTACGGCTGGGTGTGCACGGCGTGCGTGGCCGTCATCAACGGGCACACGTGGGGGCTCAACTCGAGCTACGGCGTCTTCCTGGCGCACTACCTCGCCAACGACACGTTCCCGGGGGCCACGTCGCTCGACTACGCCTTCGTCGGCTCGCTGAGCGTCAGCTGCGCGCTGCTCGTCTCGCCGCTGGCGACGCTGGCGGTGCGCGAGCTGGGCACCCGCCGGACCCTCTTCGTCGGCGTCGTCCTCGAGGGCGCCAGCCTCGTGTGCGCCAGCTTCGCCCACCGCATCTGGCACCTGTTCCTCACCCAGGGCCTCATGTTCGGCCTCGGCATGGGCTTCCTCTTCGTGCCCAGCGTCGGCGTCGTGCCGCAGTGGTTCACCACGCGCCGGTCGCTGGCCAACGGCATCTCCGCCGCCGGCTCCGGGCTGGGCGGCCTGCTGTACTCGCTGGCGAGCGGCGCCATGATCGAGCGCCTCGGGCTGGCCTGGTCGTTTCGCATCCTCGGCGCCCTCGTCGTCGTCGTCAACTCCGTCTGCACGCTGCTCGTCCGCGACCGCAACAGCATCATCGGCTCGCGCCAGGCGCCCTTTGACGTGTCGCTGTTCCGGCGGCCCGAGTACCTGCTGCTGCTGGCCTACGGCTGGTTCAGCATGCTGGGCTACATCGTGCTCATCTTCAGCCTGGCCAACTACGCCAACGAGGTCGGCCTCGACGCCTCGCAGGCCGCCCTCGTCAGCGCCCTCTTCAACCTGGGCCAGGCCCTGGGGCGGCCCTTCATCGGCTACTTCAGCGACCGGACCGGCCGCATCAACATGGCGTGCTGGACCACCTTTGCCGCCGCCGTCTTGACCTTTTCCCTCTGGATCAACGGCGGCGTCTTTGGCGTGCTGATCCTCTTCACCATTGTCGGCGGCGCCGTGGCCGGCACCTTTTGGGCCACCATTGCCCCCGTCACGGCCGAGGTCGTCGGCCTCGCCGACGTGCCCGCGGCCCTCAACCTCGTCTGGCTCGTCCTCGTGCTGCCGTGCACCTTTAGCGAGCCCATCGCCCTGGAGATTGTGGCCGGCACCGGCAAGTACATTGGCACCCAGCTCTTCGTCGGCTTCATGTACATCACGGCCGGCCTGAGCTTGGTGGTGCTGCGAGGCTGGAAGATTGGCGAGATTGCCGAGGTCGCCCGGCAGACGCAGCGGGACCCGAACAGTGTGCACCGCGTCATGACGACGAATAGTGAGGCCGTGAGCGTCAAGAGCAGGATGGCGGGACGGAAGCGGATGCTTGCCGAGTGCTACAAGCCAGGGCGGGTCTAGATGAAAGACGTACAACTATTGACGAGACCATTGCCGTTTTAAGCTAACTTGAAACTGCTCCTTATATAGTCTTTGTACCTATAGTAATGACGAGGTGGACAGAAGAGTTGCGCCATGTTCTGCCTCACCGCGACTCGACGGCGCAACTACGAGTGTTGTACCTATGAATGAGCGTACATACATTGAAAATATGATATACAAGGCATTAATATGCACATGTAATTGACATGTTCTATTGGACTTGCTGGGTTAGGGTCCTCTCTTACTACCGTAATTGGATTATCGACGGTCGGTTCGCTCGTTCCAAGAACAAACAAAGCTGGACGAGACTGTGGCAAAAAGTGTGTTAGGAATGGTGACGTCCAATTACCAGGTAAGAGTCTCTTTCGATTTTTCCTCAACTCACTAGAATAAATGCAAAGGCCAAAGTGAGCGCATTCCCGGACATGGGCTCGACTGTAATCATTACCAAGTTTATACTCTCATTCTGAAACGAACTAGTGCATATTATATGCCTACTCTCCGCCCTCGGTCATTCTACTGAACACTTAACCCAACTTCAAGACAGGGCCGTCCTGCCCTGGCCTTATTCCATTCGAAGAAACGGAAAACTCAGCTGTGAACCCGGAGGCTGGGTTCCTAGAACCAGGTAAACTGATTATGAACCTTGAACCATAAAATACCTACTCTGGCCATGTATAATGCCAGAGCTGGGAGAGGTTGGGGGTGTGGCACACGGCCCGGAAGTTGCCACTACATTATGTTAGGAAATGGAATTAGCCCCCGAGTGCGCCTCAAGCCCGGGGATAAAGCGCGGAAGCCAATAGCTTGCAGGTTACACTATGCCGAGCCTGTAGAACATGAAGGGAGGCGGCTCAGGCCACTTCAACTAAGATAGACAAGGAGAAGCCGAGGTGTGCCAGAAGCGTCATGGGATGCAAGTCGAGTTGTTCAAATCCGGATCCAAGAATGGCACCGTTGCATTCGATGCGAGCCTATTTGTGCTTAAGCCTAGACTACTTCCAGGCCCGACGGTCCGATCTTGTCTTTGGCTGATATGGTCTCATCTGCATCTATCCCTCAGATGGTCACATACAAGACTGATAACCAGCTTTGTGGATATTGGCCTCCAAGATCTGCCTTTCACGTTTCCAAAAGAGATGCTCGGTGGCATCTCTCCGTGCTCACTCAGAGCTGACTCTGCGAAGCAGACATGTTGACGGATGGTGTCCTTCCGCTGATGCTCAATCAGATTGCAGCCATGTTAGAACTGAGCGAAGAATCCATGCGTCGACAGAGATGAGAAGCTCGTTGCTTCGACAAGGTATAAAGCGGTCTGATATCCCACCTGCCGGAGTAGTCCTTCACCCACCAAAGCCCAGCGCAGAAGACCAACACCTGCACCATGAAGCCGGCTCTCCTCCTGGCCGCCAGCCTGGCCAACGCCCACACCATCTTCGTCTCGCTCGAAGTCGACGGCGTCCGCACGGCCACGCACGACGGCCCCATCACCGACGTCGCCTCCGACTCCCTCGCCTGCAACGGCGTCTGGGGGACGAGCAAGGTTATCGAGGCTCGGGGGGAGACGCCCCATCGCTATCCCCGAGTGCATCGAGCCGGGGCACTACCTCCTGCGGGCCGAGATGGTGGCGCTGCACGGCGCGAGCGCGAATCCCGGCGCGCAGTTCTACATGGAGTGCGCCCAGATCAACGTCATGGGGTCGGATGGTTCCAAGGGACGGGTTTGAGTCTTGATGGAGCAGAATGGAGGAGATGCTGTCGGCTCATGAATAAGGAGGATGCTTAGGAGTACATGTAGCTGATCGCGAGTGGTCTCGCGGTCTGTCCAGGAGCATTAGCCTCAGCGCAACAACGATTGACCGTCAACAGCCCAACAACTCGTCTCCCTCTCTGGTCCTCGAGAGAAACCCCAAGTGCACTGCTCCAAAAATAGACCCGGGGAAGCGTCGAGCGTCCACGTGGACACCCAGCCAAGCTCCGTGGTTATACGGGCTCAACACCAATCCTCGTTGAGCTTTTTCTGCACTCTTCGTCACCATTCGCCGTCAAGTGTGACGGGGAAACGATCCAATTGGCGGCCGCAAAACGCCTCGATTGGGATGCATTCGCGGCCAGCTGAGGCTGCTTTACCCCGCTCCTCTTGGCGGTGATTGACTGAAGGGCTTCATGCTATTGTGCCAATCATGATCGAGGCAATATAATGGGATAAATATACCGTACCTTGTTGAGGCGAGTCCTACACCTTCGTCTCCATCGTGTTTCTCTCGATCCGCCAACGACTTCCACTGCGCAACTCAACCTCGCCCACCATGATCAACTTGCTACTTTGCATCTTGACTGTCGTCCTCTTCTGGACCGGTGCCTGCGCTCATGGCGGCAAGTCTCTGGGCGAAGAGCTCCGGGCGCGACAGGCCTACGCGCGCGAGAACCATATGGACCTTCGCCACTGCGCCGACAAGTTCGAGCGGGATGGCCTCTACGACCGCGCTTTCGAGCGCCGAGCTCACATGTGGAACGACCTGAAGAAGAAGAAGAGTCAGATCCCCGGTGCGTTTCCCAATCTTGCACAAGACACCGAATGCATGCCTTGTGTGCCGATACTGACGCGCTTAAAGACGAGAGTTCCAAGGACCGCCAGGCACGCCACGATATGTTCGATTTCTCTACTCACGATTTCAACATCTTGTCGACTCGAAGACATGGATGCGTGCTTCACCCCGAACTGACCGAGGGACCGTACTGTGAGTGTCCTAACCTAACCTCCAGCATCAGGCTGACATGCATCAAGATGTCGAGGGAGAAAAGATCCGTAGTGATTTGGTTGACGGCCAAAACGGCGTTCTTCTCCTCCTCGACTTCCAAATCGTCGACTCGGAGACATGCAGCCCGGTCGAAGGGGTCTATGTCGAGATATGGTGTACGTCGTGATGCTCATCGTCGCCTTACCCGACTAACGTCTTCAGTCACCAACGCCACAGGCGTGTATTCGGGCGTCGTCGCAGGCGGCAATGGTTCCGGCAAAGACGACCCCGACAACGCCTACAGTGCCTTCAACCGCGGAGTCCAAAAGACGGCCAAGGACGGCGTCGTCTTCTTCCAGAGCATCTTCCCAGGCCACTACTCAGGCCGCGCTCCCCACGTCCACGTCATGACGCACATCGATCCCGAGGTTGGAGACGACGGCGCCATCGTCGGCACCCGGGCCACGCACATTGGGCAGCTCTTTTTCGACCAGATGTTGATCCTGGACGTGGAGAAGCTGCCGGCATACGCGACCAACGAGAAGGAGTTGACGCTGAACGGCGACGACTACTACTTTCGAGAGGCCTTGGAGACTTCGGATCCCATAATGCCGTGGATGGGACTGCAGTGGCCGGGCTACGACCACGCTATTCTGAGCTGGATGCCAATCGGAGTGAACATGTCGTACGTGAGAGAGGCGGCTGTGGCTGCGACATTGAAGCCGAAGCCTACGGATGGATGAAGCATGGCCGGATTGAGCCGTTTGGGAGGATGGAAGAAATGGGAGCTTTCTTGATAGAAACTCGATTAAATTGAACAGAAAACACCAGAGATGTCGCATTTCGCGATGCCCGACTTTTGTCAATGCCAAAATGGAATGGAAATGGTGAAGCAGATCGGAGTGACCGTCACAGGAACCATTAGCGAAGCGCCACGTGACCTGGCGTCGGCACTCGACGCGCCTTTCGTCTCGGCCCCGCTGGAGTTCGCGACGTTGACCGCACGTCATCCTTCGCCATGTGCTGAACTTGATCGTAAAGATGTGGCTCTTGGAGAACGCCGAAGTCTTTCCGAGTAAGCACGAGGACTCCATCGAACACTGCGCTTATGCTGATCACTCTGTAGACCGCAGGTTATGGCTCCGGCCGGGAAAGAAGTACCTGTTCGGCCGGACCGCAGCGGAGCGTGAGTATCCCTTTCGTCTAAAGTTCGAGGCTGACACGTCGCATCAGCTGGCCAACTTGCAATATCCCACCCTACCATCTCTCGCAAACATCTGACCATTACCATCGACAATGTCCAGAACGACCAGGCGTATGACCCTTCCAGCCGCTCCACGCTCACTCTCGAAGACCTGAACACGAAGACAGGAACCACTGTCAATGGCAAGAAGATCAAGGGCAAGGGCAAGAAATACGTACTTGAGGGAGACACGGTTGAGCTGACGATGGGAAAATGCCCCCATACATTTCGGTACTACGCATGGTCCCCGAGATGCCAGCCTTGCTAATTCCTCTAGCATCACGTGGAACCCGGTCGTCTTTTCTTTCTCCTTCACCAAAAAAGAGCTGCATAAGCAACCCCTTGTGCAACTTCAGGAGAAATTCGAACAGCTAGACATCAAACTCACGACCGACTACGTCAAGGCCACCACGCATGTCATTTCCAAAAAGCGAAACACGGCAAAGGGGTTACAGGCCCTGATCAATGGACGTTACGTCGTCAACGAAACTTTCCTCGATGCTATTGTTGAAGCTTGCGCCATACCCGATAGTGCAACCGACTCAAGCCCTCTGGAGAATGATTTCAATGCACACTGGCCAGATGCGATGCATCATCTCCCGCCACCTGGTGGAGAGCCTGTACAACGACCCGACTCAGCCTACGCCCCTGACCCTGAGAGGAAGGAGCTATTCGAGGGATATACTTTCATATTCTACGAAAAGTCCCAGTACAGCAATCTTCTCGCTCCAATTACCAGTGGAGGTGGCAAGGCTTTGCTGCGCGACGTCGTCCCCAAGAACACCAGCGTGGATGAATTTGTGCAATACGTGAAGGGCGTCGCTGGCGAAAAAGGCCTCGGAGCCTTTGATGACGGAAGTGAGGGTAAAGGTGTCGTGCTGGTCAGATACCTGCCATCCAAGGGAGAGTCGCTGGACTGGTACACCGAATTCCTGACAGCTGTGTCTCTTCGACTGGATCATCGTCCTATTGAGCAGAGCGAGTTTTTGGAAGCAATCCTCAGCAGAGATGCGAGTATTCTTCGACGACCACTCGAGGTTGAGTCTACGCAGAACACACAAGAGCCCGCTGCAGATGTCCAGCCGGACACGGCACCAGAAGGAGGCCACGTCAATGCTGAACCAGAGGTCCCAGTCTCCGAATCCGTTGAGGAGACTCAGCCTGCTCCCAGAAGGGGTAGAACCCGAAGGACAGTGAAGAGGCGTTTCGCAGGTTTCGACGACGACGCAGATGTCGACATGGACGATAATCCACCACCACCTGCTCCTGCTCCTGCTCCTGCTCCAACGAGTCAGCCTCCAGCCGAGGAAGAGGGGCTGTTTGTATCACAGGATCCCAATCCCCCACCTCCCCTGGAACCGACTCACAACACGAGGCGCTCGCAAAGAAAGAGACATGCCTCACCGTTGCCAGAGGATGACCTGATGGAAGGCATGGCGCCGGCAGTCGCGAAGTTCAAGCGCGTACGACTCGAAATGGGAGAGGACCTTGATGCACCACCCGAACCCGAAAAACCAGCAGAGCCCACCAAGCCAGAACCCCAAAAGAAGATTAAGAAGGAATTTGACATTCTGGCAATGGCGGCGCGGAACCGAGAGGAGGAGGAAGCCCGGGCTCGGGCAGAGAAGGAGGACCTGGCCAATCTCCCCGACGACGTCGACCTGTCCGAAATTCGCAGGCTGAATATCGTGGAAGTTATGGAACTCCGCGTTCCGGCATCGCAGACTAGGTCGCGGGAAGCCGACATTGCCAGCGGGCGATGGAACCCAAAATGGAACGGACTGAAGAACTTCAAGAAGTTCAGGTCGCGCGGAGAGGCCACCGGCAGACCCCTGACAAAGGTCATTGTGCCCCTGACCGAGGCAAAGACGAAGGAATTCGGCGTGGGCGATGACTACTGGCTCGAAGACGAGGACACCCAGCGTAGGAAGAAGCAGACAAACCAAGTCTCCGGGATCGAGTCCGAGGCCTCGGCGCCACGGCCAGCCGCCCCCTCCCCGAAGCGCCCAGCACCCAGGAGGACCATCGGCGTGGTCCTGTCCGACAGCAGCGACGAGGAAGCTCCCGCAACCCAAGAAGTCGAGCTGGCAACGCGAACACGCACACGAGCCGCAGCATCGCAGCCGCAGCGCACCTCGAGGAGTCAGCCGTCACGGGTGGCCAGTCAGGGAAGCAAGAGGGCCGCGCCGGAGCCGGCCAAGGAACAAGCTCCAAAGAGACAGCGGCAGGCTCGCAAGCCCATAACCATCGCGGACAGCGACGATAGCGACGATGAGCTCAAGTTTAGGTTTGGGAAGAGGCGGTAGAACCAACGTCATGATCCGGGGTATCTTTCTAGTTATGTACATCTATTCTAATGATGAAGGACCTTTCTTACACTCGTATGAACGCTGGAAGCCCTCTTATGTAACGCCTGTCCAAAATCTATGGTTGCCGAGAGGAATCCATGTCTAGTCCATCTGATCCATCTCACTCACTTCTGACTCCTCGACTAGGAGACCAACCAGGCACGCAGACAACATGGTCTCGTAGTTGACCCAGGGGTGAACTTCGCCAAACAACTTGGTTGCATCCCGGGCGGCGCCACGCATCAGCTCGGGGATGCCGCCGGGATGGAACTCGGCATAAGGAGTAACATTGTAGACCTTCCCGTTGAGCGCCATCCAGGCGTCCTTGCCCTTGCGGCCCGTCATGCGCTTCAGCATGGACGGCGTGACGCGCAGATAGGGCGTGGAAGCATCGACGCCGCGCAGGTCAGCATTGGGACCCGAGATGCGAGCCCAGTCCAGGGGAGAGTGGCCCGGAGTGAGGAGGACCTTGCGGCTGGGCTTGGATGGTTTGGAGGAGTGGGTGGGAGGAGGGGCGAGACCCAAGGACGAAGCTGGGCCGCGGTTTGGGGTCGGGCCACGGGCGCGTTGAGCGGAATTGATGGCTGGGAACTGGGCGAGGGTCGGGGGACGGTTTGAGGGGGGCGGCATGGACCCCGGGGCCGGCATGCGTCCCGGGGGCGGAGGAGGGGGCATCATTGAAGTTGCGGGAGCTGGAGGGCCGGCGGAGAGGGTGGGGCCCCGCGCGGCCGGGGAGCGACCGGGAACGGGAGGACCGATTCGGGGGGGAGGGGGCCCGGGATTCAGCGGCGCGGGCTCGAGCGAGAAGCTGGGCACGGGGATGGAGGGCGCATCTGCCGGGCTTGCCTTCGGAGTGGTCTGCTCATCGGGCTGGACGAGGGTTGGGAGCTGGATGCTCGGCAGCGGCGGGGGCGGCATCGCGACAGCGTCACGCCGCTGCTGCTGCTCCTGGCCATCATGGTCGGCGCCAGCGAGGCTCACCTGGGGCGGCGGCGAGGAGGGTCGAGGCTGACGCTGGCCACGGTCGGAGGCGGACGGAGGCGTGGTGGCCTGGTCGCGTGCGCCAGAGCCCGGTTCAGCCCGCCTCCCCGGTTCCACCTCGTGATGCGACGACTCGCCAGCCTTTGCTTTTGCTTTTGCGGCCGAGTCGTCAGCGTCGTCGTCGTCGTCGGCGGCGGCAGAAGCAGGCGCGCCAGGGCCGGCGATTGCGCCCGCGTTACCCCTCCAGCGCAGGAGGACCTGGAGGGGAGTCAGCACCCACGGGGGAGGGCGCACGACGACCCAGACGACGGACGCGACGATTAGCGATATCCCGATGAGGCCCATGGCTGCTGCGTTGGGGACGAGGCCGAAGGAGCGACGGGGGGGGGCCAACCCAGCACCCAGATCTGAGCGGCGATGCGAGGAAAGCAGGAGAGCTCAGTAAGGGTCCGGGGAGAGAAGAGGGAGGGCGACGGAGGGGTCGGCGAGGCTTTGCGGCTGGGATGGTGGGTTGTGGAATGGTTATTGCAGCATCATCGACTCATCGAGCCACTTGTTTTTTTGATGAGAGTATTCGTCCTGTCGCAAGCCGTCTTTTTAGGACGCGGAGGTTTTTTTTTCGGGCGGGGGGTGTGTGATTGACAAGGGGGAATAAGGACGGAGCAAAATTGCTTAGCGCGTCATCTGGCCGAGCCTCCAGGCAGCGTCGATATGTCAGCGGGATTGATGAAACTCGTCAGGGTCCGAATGATGAAGCCGCGAGGCCGACGGGAGAGGGCAGCTGAGCCGGAGAGCCTGAGAGCCCTGGAAAGCCGACCCCTTGGCTGGGCTGTCATGGATGGAATGAGTGCAGGTCTCCAGGGCGCCTACCAAGCTTTCCAGGGCACCTTCCTGGCTTCCCCATATTCGCGGAAAGGGTCAAGTGTCGGGCACGATTTTTTGAATATTTTTGGTGGGGGGTGTTATTTTTGGTTCCTCGTCGTCCAACTGTTCGGCTCTGGCATGTGCTGGCTGAGACAGTCATCGCCATCGTCTTCAATGTAACGCAGCTGCATTTTGTTTTGTTTTGTCTCGACTGTTTGTTTTGTTTCGCCCGTCTCCTTTGGGCAATCATTGTACATGAGTTTCTTCCGTCCCGTGTCGAGGCCTCGGCCATGATCAAATCAGAGACGACGCAGCTGCATGCGCGAGCTTAGACGCCCGCGACCCCGGCCTGGAGCTGAGTCGTCGTGTGTGGCATGTGTCATGCCACACTGCTGTCTTGGCCGGATGGCCCGTGGGACGAGAGGCATCGAGAACGGAGACTCGAGTCCATCGGTGGATCTCGCCGGGGAATCAGGGCGTTCGCTGTCCCTCCCGTTGAACTGTGGGCGAGGCGGTATGGGCATGAACAAGTCATAATCAGCAGAGATGACGCTTGCGAACCCGGCATTGGGGAACGCGAAGCTTCAGAGGTTTTGGGACGGATGGCCCGAGGAACACTTCGACACCAGATCCTTGCTGGGCTACGGGATAGCAGAGGTCCTATAATATCACCTCGAGGGAATTGGCCTCGGAGGAGGGGCGAATTGTCAAATCATAGTCATCCTAGGGTGTGCGAGGTGGTATTGACTGATTTTCTTTCTTTTTTTTATTGTGCCATCTCAAGTCATAATCGAAATTAAATGAAATCAATGCGTCGAATGTCAAGCAACTCTTGACTCCTCCTAGCAAGCTATCCCTCTGGCTCCGTCAACCTTCGCTGAGGCCATCAGGCATTCAATGGATACGGTGAGAAGAGGGGGGACCTCTCCGAAGTCTTCGCAAGGCCAGCAGGGATTTTCCACTCCGTAATGGCACGGCCTCGGACGGCCGCGATCATGGGGGTTCCATTGGATTGTGGGATTCGCTTTTGGGCCAACAAGGCCGGAAGCCCAGGCGAGGCCAGACGAGGCATGCCAAAAGGGCTTGGGCTCCAATCTTTCCGTCGCGACTTTTCCCTTTTGTCTCTGCTTTGCTGTCCGGCTTTCCATGATTCAAATCCCGTCCTCCTCCCGCCTCTTTTCGCAGACCGCCTCCTCCACTCCTCCGACTGTCTCTTTCCGCCGCCTCCTCCTCTTTCCTCTTCCTCTTCCTTTTGCTTCTTCTCTCCTTCTGGCCCAGCTCGTCCCTGGAGGAATTGCTCGTCTCGTCTTTCAATTCGGCCCCAATACCGCTCAGCCATCGTCCGTTGCCCGTTGGCCCGCTCTCCACCGCGAATTATCCCCCCCGTTGGCTGCAGGTCGACTGGCGGTTTATTTACTTCTTCCGAGTCCACCCACCACCGAGCCCTCCTCAGGGCACCAAGAGAAACGCCGGGCGCTGTGGTTTGGGCTTCCAGGGGACAACCCAGGGACCCTAGGACCACTGAGGCACCCCCTAACTTAAAATTGTACCTCCTCCTCATGCCCGCCAGCCAGTAAAAAGCCTCGCACCGGGTCCCCGTGCTCCCGTGCACCGGGTCAGGACGTCAGAATGCGCACCATCAATTCTTCGTCCATCAACAACATCAACAACACCTCGTCGTCTGCCTCGGCCTTTGACTCCTCCGCCAAGCGCATTCGCTCCGACGCGCCCTCCTCCAGATCCTTCTCCGCCTCTGCTGCCGCCGCCGCCCACGAAAACCTCGCCGTCAAGCGCCTCGTCACCGCCAAGTCGTCTCCGAAGTCCCCCGTCGCTTCCACGCCCCAGGCCCGCCCTCGCTTCCCCTCGGCCCCCGTAACGAACCCCGTGGCTCTCGCCTCCGACTCTCGCCCACCTCCGCCGTCCGGCTATCACGATCACAAGCAGCAGCAACATGTCCTGGCCTTGACCACCACTACTACGCGTTCCACATCCGCCTCGTCCAAGATGCCGCCCGACTCCAGGCCACGTCCCCCTCAACTGAGTGCCGCCGCCGCGAAGAACATCGGACGAGCCCCCCTGACCCCAAAGATTGCCGCCAAAGGAGCTCCCCTTGCGCGAAGGACTCGAGACGACTGCACTTCTGCTCCTCGCATTGGCAGCCGCCAAAGCACGAATAGCACCCCCAATGGCACCCCGAACCCAGAGAGAGGCCACGATGGCTGGGACCCGAGAGCTCCTCTCGCCATCGACTCCGGCAGACAGGCAGAGTCTCCTGGCGAACCCGCAGACTCCAAGTTCTTCTACGCCAGCGACGCTCGACCAGTCTCGCAACCGCCGTCCCGCCCTTCGTCTGCGGCCCCAAAGTCGTCGACATTCTTCTACGCGAACAACCTGCCTGCTGAATCCAAGCGAGCCATAAGCCCCCCTGTAAAGTCCAACTTCACACCCATACTGGCAACCCCTCCCGAACCCACGCAGTCAAAGTTCTTCTATGCGAGCGGTACGCCCGAGACGTCTTCGAAAGCCAATCTTCAAAACGGGCCATCCTCATCTGGCTCATCTGGCTCTCGGGCAATGAATGGACGACCAAGCACGAGTGGTTCGGCCGCCGCCTCTGCATATGCGATGCCTCCGCGACCTCTTTCCCCAGTCAAGATGCTACAACAACATAATCCTCCTCCAATTCTCAAGAACTCGACAACACCTGGACTCAACAGCAGGGCTCAGCTTAGTTCATCCCAGTTCGTCTCGACACCTCCGATTTCGAAGAGACGTATCAGCATCGATTCAGCTCCGAGGTCGTTTAGGGGCCACGCCAGATCGAGCAGCATCCCCAGCATTCCCAGCATCGACGGGAACTCTCCCAGGGCTACCATGTCACCACCACCTCAGCTTTCCGAACCGTCATCGCCACCCGCGAGCCCTATCGCGACCCAGCCAGTCATGACCATGGCTTCCATTCTCCAAGCTGCCGAAGAATTCGGCGATGAAGACGACGACGCTTCTCCAGACATCCAAAGTCCGACCAAATCCACCCACGCCTCAGATCCTTTGACGGAACTGGTAGCCAACGCTCGAAGGGAACGCAAAGTTCAGGACCTTGAAATCACCAATGCTTCCCTTGAAGCCATCAATCGCACTCTCGAGAGACAACTACGAAAACAAACCGCCGAGATACGCAGATACCGCCGATTGTCGAGGGCTGGCCACTTGACTGTAGCCCCCGAAGCCTCGAGTCGAGTCCCCTCGCAAACCCTAGCCGATATCCCGATTAGTATCACAGAAGACCTGAGTGAGGACGACGACGAGTCGATGATGTCAGAGGAGGACGAACCCGACTCGTTTGATGATTCCGAACTATCCAGCGCCGACTCGGCCTCCGCAGCCGACCGCGAACCCGCCAGTGACAAGAACGACAAGACCGACAAGATCGACGAGAACGACAAGGACGACAAGGTGACTGTACGTCGAAAACGGGACGAGCGGCGTCTGCAGCTAGATCTCACTAAACACCGCGAGCTCTTGGTTGACAGCCAGAAGATCAATCAGAGCCTGAAACGCTGTCTGAACTGGACAGAGGTTTTGATCAAGGAGGGCCAGAAGGCTCTCGAATACAAGGTCTCAGTCTCGGATGTGAAGTTCGGCGGGCATGTGCTGGCTCCTCCCGATGAAGACGACGGCGCCTCCCAGCTTGATGCGGAGCTTCTGGAGACGCTGGATGTTGAACTGGAACCCTTGCCAAGCTGGGAGAAGAGCTCACAGGACCGTGATAGCGGCATTGAACTGCAGCCCGAAGCCGTCTAAGCCGCTTCACCTCCCATATATATATATTTTTGGCGTACCTACGGAAAACGGCGCATGCCGTACACACTCACCACTCTCGTTTCCCCCTTGAGAACACCTCGAGCACGGCATCGACACAGCTCAAGCACACGCACACCTACACCCACAAGGGGGGACACATGCATACATGGCGTTTACGAAAGGCGTTTCTCCATCTTCTTCCTCTTTCGTCCTCATCCCAACGGCTGCATTGTCAACCAACAATGCTCCCTTCCTTTTGTTTTTTACCCCCTTCGACCGGACCTCGACGCTAGACCTGATGAAAAAGGCCATATGGGAGGGAGGTATTTCAAACCTCGGCGAATAATGTGGCCACGACTAGAATCACTCACGTCTGGAGTTCGGTTTCTTCTAGAGCCTTTTTTGGGGCTCCTCACTTTTACTCTTTTTTCTTTTTCTTTCTCTACTTTCATTTGTGGCCCTGTTTTGTTTTTGAGGATATATACAACAGATACCCCGAGAGAACTCACGTACTGGCAAGTCGAGCACACACAAAAGAAGAACGGTACACGGAATGGTACACGCAGGTGGTCGGATGGTATAGTTTCCGGAGAAAAAGAGAGAGGATGGGATGGATATCAATCATCGACTGGCTCGCTCGTGCTGGCTCCTGATCCAGGTAGCTGGATAGATTAGAGAGAACCCTCTTGTTTGCGAATAGAATCCACAGGAGGGAAATACGGACATTGTCATGGTGAATTTGCATGTGTTCCAACGCTGCTCGTGTTTCCTATTCGAAATGAAAAATGACCCACTTCCTCGACGCGGTGAGGCTATTGAAGATGATACACTCATATATACATGAAGGGAGTTGGGAGAAGAGGCCGAACTCTGAAGAAGTAAAGGGGAAAGGGGGGGTGTCATGAAAATTATGTCTAAAAAAAATCGTTGCCGGCCGTCTTGGTGTCTCACATCGCTGTCTATGACTTTCTTCCGACATCCCATTCATCGTCCATCCGGTTTTTCTGCCTTCTGTCGCTCGTGGAGGGGGGGGGGGGGTTTCAAAACGTGTCAAAATGCTCTCAAGCCGCTGGCGCCCTGGGCACGTTGGGCGCGTCGGCCGCCACCTTCTCGGCGGCCTTCTTGTGCTTGTGCTCCTTCTTCTTCTTGCCGTCCTTGCTGTCCTCTTCCTTGTCCTTCTTCCTGGCGGCCTCGGCGACGAGCTGCTCGAAGACGAGGTAGTCGCCCTCCTCCTCGGGAGTGCGCTCGGCCTAGAGAGACGAGTGTTAGTCGACGAAAATCTGAATGAGTTGGCTTGTTCCCGTCAACATACCTTGAGTAAGACATCTCCGACCAGGATGAGGGCCTGCGCGCGCTCTAAGCGCTTCGATAGAGTGGCCTTCTTGTCGTTGAGAATGGTATCGCAGACCTCGCGCAGGACGCTCTGGATCTCAAACTTGCTTCCCCGCCAAGCGGCCGTCAGAATCTTGCCGGTGACGCGGCGCTCGTACTCGACGCGCTTCTCCTCCGTCCAGTCCTCCCCGCCCTTCTCCTCCATCTTGGCCATGTCCTCCATGGTCTGCTGGGCATCGATGGCACTGCTAATAGTGTTCCACGTCTCCTTGACGAGGGTGCCCTTGTCGCGGAGCTTGCTGAAGAAGCCGCCGATGCCGAGGAACTTCTGGCTGCGGATGAGGACCGAGGCCTTGGAGACGTACGTCTGGCCGATGGCGTGCAGGATGTCGACGCCAAACGACTCCATCTTGAGGTTTTCCACCTCGAGTCGCATCTTCTCCTGGAACGCCTTGGTGACGTCGTTGCCCTTGTCTGTCTCGGTCCACACACTGAGGCGGTCGAGGAGCTTGCTCGACAAGGTATCAACGCGTTCCTGGCGGATACGGGCTCGCTCTTTCTCGTAGGCAGCGAGCTGCTCGCGCTGCTCTTTGCTCAGACCGCCCTTCTTCTTCTCCTTTTGCTTCAGAGCCTCCTCAGACAGCTCTGCGCCTTCAGCCTCGGCCTCTTCGTGGGACTTGTTCATGAGGGCAGGTCGGAGGGGAATCTGGGTGCGGCTGCGGGAGCTCGAGGACGGGGCGGGGGATGTGGCTTCGGATCGGGGCGGCGGTGGCGGCGCATCAGCGTGGCCAGATGGTTGGGCGGGGATTGAAGACTTCTCTTCGTCAACGACAACGGTGGGAGGTGGAGGCGCTGAAGGGCCAGCTGCGGTCGCCTGCTCCTTCATGCTCTCCTTCTTGGCTTGTTCAGTCCCAGGAAACTCCTCGTCCGCCTCCTCGGCGGCTGCGGCAGCCTCCTCCTCTTGCATGGTGATATCCATGGTGGTAGTGAGATCCTTCATAAGACTAATCTCACCGATCCAGTCGACAAAGGCCTCCCCGCCAAAGATGGAGGTGAAAAACTCGGAGGGGTCGGCGAAGCCCTCCTGGGGTTTAGCATGATCCTTTCCGAACTTGTCGTAGGCTTTGCGCAGGTCTGGGTCGCTGAGGACTTGGTAGGCTTCACCGATGTCCTGGAACTTTTCGTGGGCGGTGGGATCGTTGGGGTTCTTGTCTGCATGGCGGGGGAAGTTAGCGTCGGAACGGCAGAGCTCGACTTGGGGTGAAGGAGGCTGCGCGAGATCAACAAGGACGAGAGCGTCTCTCGCCGGAGGGCAGGGGCGGACATGGAGGCGGACGAACCGGGATGGTGAATGATGGCGAGCTTGCGATAGGCCTTCTTGATTTCCAGCTCGGTAGCCGTGGGCTGGACGCCCAAGGCGTCATAGTAGGCGGTATCGACGACCATGTTGCAGATGAGGATGGTCGGGGGCGTCGTCTCGACGGAGATAAAAAGTACTGGGGTCGGTGTTGAGGGATATCGAGCGGAAGATATGCAGAGTTGAAAAGACGAAGCAGCGAGTTTGGTGATGGCGTCGCGGGCCTTTACGCCAAGTCCACAGCGACTCCCTGTCGGGCTAATCAGGGAGACTTGAGGTGGTACATTGCACATCGACGTTGACGAGCACCCGCCACCAAACTTGCCCGAGTTAAGCCACCGCCGATGAGCCACTCAAGCCACGTCCCCGCCCGTGTCCGCTCGCCCGCCCAAATTTTTTTTTCCTCCTCCAAGGCAGCCATGCGAAGAAATAAAGAAAAATAATTGAGGGGATACGTAATGGCGGGGCAGTGAGCCCCCCTCAATTGGCGCCAGGTGACGACCGGCACGGAACACCCCAAGACATCCGACCCGACGGGCATTTCGGACGTCACGTTGACTATAATAACTCCTAGCCAGACTATTCATGCATCGCGCAGTGTCATGGAGAGGCGAACGGCCATTCAGCGCAGGCAACGGACTTTGACATGAAAGCCCGTCGGTCACTCATTCAAGCACACATGTATCCGAGACGTCGACGTATTCGGCATATGCAGATTGTCTGCCCTCTAGGTGCCGCTGCCAATTTAGATGTATCTAGCTTTATGACATGAGTCCATTGCAATCTTTCCCTCTTGTGTTGTTGATCGAGCACTTGATGCAAGGTCAATGATTGTTCTGCCCAGCTACCTACCTTGATTGGTATAGAGACATCGCACGCTCCTTGTTTCTATTGGGTGCTTCTGACAACCTTACTCCAGCACTCGGAACAGATTGTCTTGCTTCGAATAGTTATTTCGAGTCTCTGGAGATGAGGTCATCTTCGCTCTATCTAAGTACCCAGGCACCTAGGGTCGTACAGCTACTAGTACCTTACCCAGCTTGGTGATGTGAACCCCAATTGGTGCAGATGGTGAGCCATGAACGCAGTAGGTACAATACTTCGTAGATAGCACGGCTGGTCAATTGTCCAACTCATACACCGGTCCTTGCCGAAACTCCTTTTCGTACTGAACAATGTTACTCAAGTCATCTGCGACACGGCCAGGCCCGAGGAAGCCTCAGAGGTTGCGGGCTCGTCCGAAGGTTTCCTCTCTGAGCTGGTGGCACGTGGAGCCCCAGGTTGGCCATTCCTTCTCCACAGTCTGGACAGAGGCGTAACGACGTTGCCTATCGCAGCAAGAGCCGCATTTCAGCGTATACGTATTCGTATACGGGCCGGCTAGAGTCTTACATCCGTAACCTCAACGATGCAGATATTCGTGAGGCCTCCTCTCCGTTTCGCGATCAACATAATGCTCAATGTAAACGACGAATCGGAGCGGAATTCAAAATGCCGGAAACACATGTTCCGTCCCATTGGCTCGCTTGCCCGCGGTTGAGAAGCTGAGAGCGCAATTTCCCGATGGGATAAATAGATCTGGAGCGGTGAAGAAGGCCCGGCTCGCCGAGTGGCATATCGTGAGTATCGCTGTAAGCGGGCTTGCAGGCAATAACCCATCTGTCGATACATGCAAGGTACGACATAGAGTATACCTACTAGTTGACGTGCAGCCATCAACTCCCAAGAAGCGACGAGCGGCGGCAAGGCGGCGCGATAGTCCGTGTGCCTAGCGGCGTGTCGTCCTTGGAATGTTCAGCCCGGCTCATGTCTTGTCCAGAATTCACATCTGTGGAGGGCCAATCGCCCTGTTTTCGGAACCCCAGAACACTCCATGTTCTCAGTGATGGGAAGGCATGCGGGGATATCTCATTAGCTCCCAACGGCCTGGACCATCTGGATTCTACGTGGTCTAGACCCCAAGTTGCACAAACCCCTGAGACAGGCGGTGCAACGTGCTTTTATCCGTCCGTGGATATAGTACGGAGTGTGATCAGTTCAAGATACTTGCAATTGCTCTGATTTGAAGGGCACCACGATGACGGCATGAAGAGAGAACCGTCTGATGCATCACGCCAACGAGAGAACAGACCAAGTACGCACCCCAGACAACAGCTGGGGTCTCTCCGTATTGGGAGAGTCTATGACAACCATTGCCTGCGATCACATCCCGCAACGTCAAGCGCATCACGAGCGATGGGCTGTCAGGTACTTCCTTTGTCACGATGGACCAACCTCGCCTGTTCCTTCAACATTGCCGGATGCATATACCGAGGTTTGTTGCTTCACTCCACCAAGAAAATTCCTGTATCCAGGATTGAGCGTCCCCACAGAAGAAATGAGCACCGGCACGAACATGGTGGATTTACCCGGAATAGAGGGCACGCTGTTCTTCTCTTCTCCTCCTCGCAGTGACGAGACGGCAAAACGACGCGTTCCAGCAGATTCTCACGGTTGCAATTGCCTATATATTGCCTCCCATCCCATCTCCTGGACGTCTGAGTTAGTCTCTCGCGCACTGTCCAACCCCTACTCACGCCCCTCACAACCTTTCTTTGTCCCTCTCCCCGCTCCCGCTCCCGCTCTGGCTTGAGCCTCGCCAAGATGGGTGCGATTTACTACATCTTCCACCCGAATCAGCTTCGCTCAATCATTCAATGGTACTGTCATTGTGCCCATTCTCCTCAACCTCCCTTCCATCTCGACAAACGCTAACCCCCCGCTCACAGGAAGGTCTGGCACGACCCCGTCCACAGGCGTGACCCAACCACCGAGTCCCCTGAGCTCCAAGAATGCTTCCGCCTCCTCAACAACACGAGCCGCAGTTTCGCGGCCGTCATCCAGGAGCTCAACCATGAGCTTCTCGTCCCCATCACCCTCTTCTACCTTGTCCTCCGCGGTCTAGACA
Source organism: Thelonectria rubi (assembly GCA_013420875.1). NCBI lineage: Eukaryota > Fungi > Ascomycota > Sordariomycetes > Hypocreales > Nectriaceae > Thelonectria > Thelonectria rubi. Next base: position 267,292 of record WMHX01000043.1, read on the forward strand.
CCATCGAAGATGACATGACCCTTCCCATTGAGAAGAAGGTGCCCCTCCTGCGTAACTTCCACAAGACCATGCAGGAAGACGGCTGGCAATTCCACGAGAGCCAGGAGAAGGACAAGGAGCTTCTCGAGAAGTTCGATCTGGTCATCACCGAGCTCAAGAAGATCAAGGAGCCTTATTTCAAGATTATCGAGGACATGACGGTCAAGATGGGCAATGGCATGGCCGATTACGCCCAGAACACGGAGATGATTGAGAACGGTGTCCAAACGATCGATGATTACGAACTGTACTGCCATTACGTGGCTGGTCTGGTGGGAGAGGGTCTCACGCGACTCTTCGTCGCCTCGGAGCTGGCCAACCCCAAGCTTGCCGAACGACCATCCCTCACCGAGTCCATGGGTCAATTCCTCCAGAAAACCAACATTATCCGCGATCTTCGGGAGGATTGGGAGGATGGCCGTCGGTGGTACCCCAAGGAGATCTGGAGCAAGCATGTCGACAAGTGGGAGGATCTCTTCGAGCCCTCAAAGAAGGACAAGGCCCTCGAGTGTGTTTCCGAGATGGTCTTGGACGCCCTGAAGCACAGCGAGGAGTGTCTCTTCTACATGGCCGGCATTCGGGATCAAAGTGTCTTCAACTTTGTGGCTATTCCTCAGGGCATGGCCATCGCAACCCTGGAACTCGTCTTCCGAAACCCTGCGGTCTTGGAGCGAAACGTCAAGATTACCAAGGGCGACGCATGCCAAATCATGCTCGAGAGCACACAAAACCTCGCGACGGTATGCGAAGTCTTCCGAAAATACGCTCGGAGGATCCAAAAGAAGAACGACCCTCGAGATCCCAATTACCTAGCCATTAGCCAGCAATGCGCCAGTGTACGTGCACCCAACGTGCTCAGAGAGTGAGAGTCAGCTAATCGGAAACAGATTGAACAATTCATCGAGACGCTATTCCCCCGACAAGATCCCAAGAAGCTCGCCGTCGAGAACAAACAGAGGCAGAACGACCAGCCGACTATGGATCCCGGCGAGGCTGTTGTGCTGTTTGGCGTGGTCATTGTCAGCTTGCTTGCCATCTCGGGCATTATGGTGCGGAATAACCCTCGCTCAGTGTGGCCCTAGCTCTGAAACTAACACATGTTAGATTGGAACTGCTTGGTTCTTTGGTGCCCGATTCGACAACATCTTCAAAGACATGGGCTCGATCCTACCAGGCAGCAAACCCGCCATCACGGGCCATGACGAACTGTAACATTATTCACCTGTTTCTAGGGTTTGGTTTCCTTGTTCACTTTTTTCACGATATCCTAACGTATATAACATCTTTACGAACCCTCCTTTGAAAGAGAGGGGATTCGAAACCTGGCGGAGGCGCCGGACTTATATTCTTTGATAATACAATCAGCAGGTGAAGCCATGGCCAGGCTGAGTTCGTTCCCGAAGTCCCAGTCGCACCCCTTTGTTCCCTTGAGTGGCGAGATGCCCTCAGTGAAAGTAATCCAGCACGGATGTCAAATTGCAATCCAGTCCTTTCATGACTGTGGTTGTGCCGAAGAAGTGCTAAAATCGAACACCCCTCGCTCACTGGCTTCCGTTTCGTGCGATGGCCCGCTGCGAGTCCTCCTTGACGTCACCCGGACGGGGGGCTCTTAGGCGGCGAGCGAACATGCCATGTTTCCCATGTAATATATCCGTGACGGTGTTTGCAGAATCTACGACGGGTTTGGTTTTGAGGGGGCGCAACCCTCTCGGGCGGGACCGCTCGTTGCCGAGCCGCTCGAGGCTGACAGGAGGTCCGATGTTTTGTTTAGATGGGAGTCGGTTGTACAGGCCCATGGTTGGGTTGATCTGCCACGCTGTGCTTGCGTCTTGCGACGGAGGCGCACACGCGCGCGCGTGGCCGGAATCGCAGACGGAGGATTGCCGCACCATGATCAATGCGCTCTGGGGGTAATTCAAACTACCTATAGGTACCTACGCATGACTAGAGCGAGTAATGAGAAGTAAGCTTCCGGGCGGCTGATGAAGCACCGTGTTTGCTTTTGACGAGAATTCCATCCGCCGTCGTTTCACGGTGCTCAATCACATCCGCATGACCTTTTGTACCGGCAGCGACAACATGTTCCCACAAGATGCCCGAGGAAAAGCGCAAGTCCTCGACTGCACACTCCCACCACCCATTCCCCCTGATCTTGTCGTTTTCCCCTGGGCGGCCCCCGTCGCACCCGCAAAACAAACCGACGAGGATCAGCCTGCTATGTTTTGCTCGTCCTGAGGGGTTACATCAAGGCGCAGCAGCTCAGTTGAGACAAGGGGGGGGGGGGGGTTGGCTTGGCTGCATGCAGGGCATAAATCTTCCGACTCGCTCTGTAGGGAAAGGGGAAATCTTCCCACTCACACCCCTGGCAGATCTCTGTTTCACCATCGTCGGGTACCGGTTGAGGAAGAAAAAAGGGTCCCCCCCCCAAACCTTGGGAGTCGTTGTTCAAACGACCCCGTCGGAGCAATATTCACGACCTTGATACGCATGTGGTGTGGCAGAGAGTGTGAATGAAACCCGTTCGGGCTCAAATTGTTTATGTTCGTAAATGATTTCAAATGGATAAAATAAGGTATGTACAAGGTACGGTCTATCCGTTCATCCCGCTTCCCTTTTTCCGTGGAGAAAACAAACCTCCAAAGACGAGGACGACGGGGACCACGAGAGAGGCGACATTATAATGTCAAATAAAACGGGTCCCGGTCTTTCTATATTACACATCAACATGCCGTGAAGTGAAAAACGCTCTCATAGCTCATAGGCTAAGGTTGTCAATCATCCCTGTTCCATTGCTCTGGTTTCCCTAGAGCCCCTGCCCGTCTATTGGTTGCCGTTGTTGGCGATGAGACTGGTCGTGTCCGCAACATTGTTCTTCACGGATGAACCCGTCTGCTTTGCCAAGCTCTTGATGAGATCGACAACCTTCTGGGGATCGCTGACGTTCTGGAACGCCATGAGGTAGGCGGCAAGGCCGGCGACGTGGGGCGAGGCTATATAGTATCGTTAGCATCAAACCGATGGTTGACAAGTCGGGATAGAAGAACTTACCCATGCTGGTGCCGCTGAGGATGGCGGTGGAAGTCGTTGAATCAATGCCGACACTCTCGATGCTCACGCCGGGGGCGTAAATGTCGACCGCCGTTCCAAAGTTGGAGAAGGAGGCACGCTCGTCTGTGGTGCCGTCGATGGCGCCGACGGTGATGGCGTTGGGAGCAGAGCCGGGCGACGTGTTTGAGGTATCTTGCTGTTGGGGTTGTTAGTCGGTGTTGAGCGGGAATCAAGGCGATCCACTTACATTCTCGTTGCCAGCAGCCACAACAGGGACAATGCCGGCATTGAAGAGAGCCTGCACGGCGCGGTTGATGGCTTCAGAGAAGGTACCGCCGAGGGACATGTTCATAACGGCCTTTCCGGTGGTGCCCTTCGACTCGACGTCGTCAATGACAAACTGCATGCCCTTGAGGACACCAGAGTTGCTGCCGCCACCGTCGGCATCGAGCACCTTGACGGCAACAAGGTTGACCTTCTTGGCGACTCCGAAGGTAGCTCCTCCGATGGTTCCAGCGACGTGGCTGCCGTGTCCGTTCTCGTCATCATCCTAAGGAAAGTCAGTGACTAGAAGGTCCAAGGCAATGTCACAATCACATACAACACTGTTGACAAAGTTGGCGCCAAACGTAGCACGGCCTTCAAATTCGGTGTGGGTGATCTTGATACCGGTGTCGACGACATAGGCAGTAATGTCCTCGCCGGCGGAGTCGTCGAAGATGTAAGTCTCGGTGTTGGGCTCGGAGTGAGACAAGCGGTTGAGTCCAGGGGTGGCATTAATCTGAGCGATGGCGGCGGTGAGGTTGATCTTGGTGTCGGCCTCGATGTAGGCAACCTCGTCCGAGTCGAAGAGATCCTGGACCATGTCGTCGTCGGCATCGAGAGCCATGGCCCGCCACTTGTTCATCTTGAAGGTGTGGACATCGGTTGAGAGCATGTGGCCAGCAGTGCTGCGTTTGCCAATGTTGCGCTTCTTGACAGCGTTGATCCAGCTGGTCTCCTTGAGCGTAATGGCATCGTCGTCGAAAGTGTCGTTGTAAACAACAATGTATCGGTTTGAAATGATGTTGGAGGCATTGGGGTTGGTCACGAGAGGTCGGAGGAAGCTGCTGATGCCAACGACACCATCGTCCAGGTTGGAGATCTTATCGGCCACATCCTCCAGACTACCCGGAATGTTGACAGGGACACCGACCACAAAGGGAAGGGCCAACAGGCAGGAGGCGAGAAACGACTTGAGAGGCGCCATGGTAATGGGAATTTGTTAGAAGGAAGAGTTGAACCGAGAAGTTGCTGGAGCAAGAGGTAGTGAACCGATTCCAGCAGTTACACAGTAGTTCTCGGTGCGTCTCGCAAGCTCGGGTTCCAGAGGGTAAACTGAAAGAAATCGAAGTGTCGGTTAAAGATGAGAAGAGTGGTGGTTGTTGGTGTTGAAGAAAGAAGGAATACTGAACAGAGGAGGCGGGCGATCAACGCTCCTCTTCAAAATATATGTGGCGGGCAACAAGGGAATGTCGTGACAATGTAAGTCTCGAATACGATGCGCAAATGATAGTGAGAGTGATTAGGAGACTGGCTCGCAGCACACACAATAGGGAAAGAAATGGACAGGGAAGGTAGAGAAGAAAATGAATAGAGAGAAGAAACAATCAATAGGAAATATCCCAAAAAGGGAAGTCTTTGTCAATAAGAACAATGAGAACACAACAGCCGACCATGAAGCGACTCAGGTGAGCGGGAAGGGTGGGTTAAAAGGAGAATTCTCACAATGCAGTGAATAAGCCTGCAAGTGCGGGCAGGCCGCATTCGCGCTTCCTGACTGGTGGTTTCCAAGCTGGCAGCCGAGGCCGCCCCCCAGGAGAGCCGCAAGATCCAGTCTGGGGTGGAGGATGAGACCGGGATCAGGGTCAGGGGTTCGTAGGCCAGGTACCAAGCAGACGAGGTGACAGGGCTGTGGAGATGTTTAGTGTCATCAATGCGTTGGACCATGGTCGGAGAATCGCTGCCAAGTCAAACGTCGGGGTCCCTCCGTCGCCAGTCGCGCACTCGATCCACGGGGTTGAGGCCTCGTGTGTGCGTGCTTCAGACTCCAGCTCGTTCTGACTTCTGAGCCGGAGCCTGTGACGGAGGAACGCGATGGTCCGCAGGAGAACATCATGTTTGTCCCAGAAGACGAATGCCCATGTGTTTGGCTTGCGTACGCATCTGTCGTAGTCCACCGGTTGTTGCCCATCACCAGCCGTGACAGCTGCTTGGCGACGAAACCAAATCCGCTTGTGCCACGGTTCCTGAGTCGTCTGCGGTGTTGTCTATGGCCAGGGAACGCGCATCGCTGATTGGGTGGCGCCGGCGGGCTGCAGCAAAAGAGCCATGGGTTTGGGAATGCGTCGTCATTGAGCAACGCGGCCGCCGCTATACTCGGGAGTCGGAACCAAGACTTCGGAGCTGCAAATACCGGACAACACTCGCAGGTCCTTTGGGGCCATGACGGCGACATAATCTGCAGCCGCCACATTGTCAGCATGAGACCTACTGCTGTATTGCAGCTTCTGGATGCCGCCGAGGTCGATTGGGCCAGAGCGCTAGCAATGTCCGATTTCGAGGGCTGACAGCCAGTCGAGCGAGGAACAAGCGGTAACTAATTTTGGTGGTAAATCTGGTCCACCACCATGCCCAAACAAGGAGCCGGCAAGGATGCATCCCCTGTCGTCTCCCAGACTCGATATTGATCTTCCGTTTAAGGTCGGTTGGTTAATGATCCTAAATCGAGCATTCAAACACAATGGAAGCTTCCTGTGGCTGAATTAAGCGTGAAGGAAAGTCCTTGCGGCGATTCAAAACTGCATATTGAAAGAAACCCAGCCTCAAATTCATGCAGCGGCCAGAGCTTCCTCACACAGCCATCCCGACGGCAATCCCACCCAACAAAGGCCAATTGGAGGTCGGTCGTTTCCGCTGTGTTGCTCGTGGTGTCGCAGCCAGTGGTCTTGGCCCTTTCGAAACCCATGGTGACATCGTCGTGACAATGATCCACACTCTGGAAACCAGCTTGTGTGCAGCGCTGGCGACCCCTGGATCCCATCCCGTCCCTGTCGCTGGTACCCGCTGGATGATGTGAAACGGACGACCCGTAGCGGGATAGGTGAGGAGCCACTCGTCCAGAAGGGTTTTTTTCTTCCTGGCCGCCACACCGTCTTGCATGCTGACGCACCGTTGCATTTGGTTGGTTCTAGTTGGCCCCTGCGACTCGCCGCCTGCGCGTGTCCTTTCCCATATCGATCGGAAGCGCCTCACTTCTTTCTTGCTGTTTGCTGCCGCCGGCTTGGACGATCTGTGTTGTTGTGTTGGTGTTTGGGAGACGGCGCCTGTTGGTCAACACGACCTAATTTCGTGAATTCTGTCAGCTACATGCGAATTGTCGGCACCTTTGCTTGTCCAGGTCCTGTCCAGGTTCTGCCCAACAGTCCGGGGCACGTTTGGTCATGTCCCGAACTGGACTTCAGCGCCGAGCCAACAGACGAGGCCACTCGAGGCGGCCCCCATGCAAGTCACGGCTGAAGAGCTGTGTCGCATGGTGGTCTCGTAGGGCCCCAGGCACGGGGAGTGGGCTGCGTTGGGACAGCCGACATGCATGGCCTTGACCTTGTTGTCCCTGTCATGGGCCTGTTCGAGGCATTTCCGCCATGATGCTTGTTGGGGAAACGGACAACGGCAATGGCGAGCGAACCAAGCCGTCCGCCAATCCTCGTACCGCTTGATGACGAGGTGGTCCCATGGCGACCCAAGGTAACGAGGAACAAGTTCAGGCGAATGGGTGATCCGTGAGGTGTGCGGGTAAAATTCCGTGCAAGGAGCCCATGCTCGCATAACCGTTTTCTATTCTAAGGAGGCAGGAACTCCTGCCTAACAACACTTGCCTTGTTGGGCAGGGGGAAACCGCATCTCAATACCTCCGGCCCTACCTGAGGAAGGCGCACGCTTTACGGCGGAAGGGACCTACTGCATAGCTGATTCCATCTTCATGCTCTTCTCAGAATAAGGTGATCTCAATGTGACCACACTTGGCATCATTATGATCTGCGCAGCCCTCCATCGCATCGACTCCCGGGCTGCATTGGACTGGCCTGCCAGGGTGGTGGTCGAGGTTGTATCTTCTTATGCAACCTCTCCCCACGATTTCAAGCATACCAAATTTGTTCGCTTCTGGAATGCAGACGAGATGGTACTTTGGTGCTTCTCGTCTCATCCTCCCCGTCTCGTCTCGTGTCTCGTCGAATGTCTCGTCGCATCTCCACGGTCTTACCGCAGTTCATCCTTCCTTCAACCCTGGATGCCGACTTCGAACTACCATCTCTAACAGATGCCGCATGATGTGTGTTTTGTAGATGCTCCGGTTGGGTCACATTCCGCGGCCTCTTTGTGTCTAATCAGTTTCGCCCACCTCGTGGCTTCACGGCGAGCCTTCGGCCTCTCCTTCTGTCAGCGCCTATAAAAGACACTGAGCCCCAGAGACATCGTTTCATGGACGTCTCACGCAAAGAATCTCTCCTGTCGCCAGTCTTAGAAGGATCTATATGCGTGTGGATCTCCTGCATGGACTCGGAGGAGCTTCATATGCACATCACGGGCTGCCTCATGGCCGCTTTCTTATGAACAATCTGGGGGTGGGTCGGTTGAAAGGTTCTAGGACTCTTTCTTTAACGGCGACCAGTCTTTGACGCCTCGATGATGCTTGCTTCCGTTGCAGATGCAGGCACTGCAACGGCCTTTCGGAACCCGGCAAGCTATGAATAAACGCGGACCGACCATCGCATAGCCTGGGGATTCAATGACAGACGAGTGGCTCTCGACAAGACTTGGCAACTCGAGTCTTTTGTGCGTGAAAGAGGACGGGACCCGCAGGTCCACAACCTTAGAATTCATCGTCGCCCACAGAATGTCTTGAGTAGAACCTGGAATGAAGAGTGGAAAATTTGCGCTCACAGGAATTTGGTCACCTTGTTCCTGGTGCAGAGTGTTGTTGACGTTTGCAGTCGTCTGTCGATACAACTTGATGACACGGGAAATCTGCAGAACGAACCCTAGTTTTATCTCTTTCATCGACATTGATGTGATTACATACCACTTCGTACGTAGTTGGAGGCAGGGTTTATTTCTATGCATGTTGGTCAGAACGTGATCTGGGAACGAATCGACGCCGAACACAAAAGTAGGGTCATGCCGGATCGCCGGTAGCGGCGCATGGCCGGCAGTCAGTCTGTCCAACTCCGTGGGTGACACGGCCGAAGGTGTGATGAGGGGCATCTGAAAACTCGGAAGACAACGGTGGATGGCAGTTGAAGGCGTGTCCGTCGAGTTAGTGAAGTCGATAACGCCATAATAGGGCCAACACGTTGCTACTTGACAGGAGGGGAACATCTCAGGTGCACCGGTATCCCGCATGGTATCCTTGATCGGGTCGACCATAGTGAAGCGTCCACGTCTAACCCGATTGTCAGCCATTGTGTAGGTAGTAGGTACCTACCTCGACCGAGTCAAATCTGACGGGTGGTCATGAGTGTCTCCATCTGAACTTTCGCAACTGTTAGGTTTCCATCCACGGCCCATGATGAGCATAGTCCCATCCCTCCATGACATCCATCCCGACAAGACCTCTCGCGATTGTTTGTTTGGTTTCCGACTGCTCGTCCCTCTCCTCTGCCGGCCCCGTCACTAAGTAGGGACCGGACGCAATCGCCCCGCCGGCACGCGACCCCCCAAATTATCTGGATTGCATTTGCATCCTGTCCCACCGGGCGGAGTCGTGGCAGCGCGTAAAGTGCAGGGCGAAATGCATCCGCGGCCGGGCTAATCTCGTTGCACGGATATTGAACCTACGTGGACGCTCATCAAGGGAACGGAAGGGAGGTTTATTAGAAATGCATGTCGGACTGCATCGGCGGGCTATCTTCTGCCACCATCACCGCCCACATGTCAGCCACGACCGATTCTCTCAGCCGCCACCACTCACAGCCGAGACCAGCCCTCCATATCGCCAGGAGTGCAGGGCAGTGATATCACTGGCACATTGGCTGGCCGTCACTGGGGCGCAACCGTGGCCATGAATGCTGTACGGAATACGGTCGGGTGGGATTTGTGGAGTGCTCGAGCAGTGAGTATTGCCTCGCCTCGCAGCGGGAGAAGAAAGAAGAATCACCGTGTCGGAGATGAGCCCGTGATGACGAGGTGATGGTTTCCGTCATAGTCGAGTGCAGTGCTAATTTACGCCCCCGAATTCCACTGGCAGGACCCTTCCCGTGCTTGCCCTTCCAGGTTGAGCGGCCCAGCCTTTTGGATGACGATAGGCAAATACCTCCGATGCCAGTGACAGCGCACAAGCCTCGTCGGTACCTCCGCATCGCCACTCCAACTCATTCAACCCTGAGGCGGTACCTACCTCATTGGTGTCGTTTTGATTGCCATCCCCCCTCCCTGGTCTCGCGGACCGTCACCTGTTTCTGATCCCGCTCGTCTGCTCAATCTCTTGGGCCCGTTCCTCATTCTCTGGTGCTGGCTCGTCCCGGTTTTTATTATTGATTCATTTCTTCTTCCTTCATCTGCGATTTGGGGGAGCCATTATCGAGCCCTTCTGTTTTCCTCCTCCCACTTCCATTTCCGGCCATTTCGCCCTTCGTCGATTCATCCCCCAACAGCCGACGGCCGACTTGAAATGCCCACCATCCCGCCCGCCTCGACGTTTCATGGAAATCCCTGAACAAGATATCGTCATGGGACGCTCCTTGGGCGATCCCATGGATCTCGCCGACAATGGCCGCGACGACTACGATGACGAGAGCACAGCCACGCCCTGTCTCGCTCCCTCGACCCTCTTGACCATCCGCGACGACTACTCCTCTCGCCGCGATGAGCGTCATGACATTCAAGAATCCGACGACGAGTTCGCCTCCATCATGGCTGCCTCCATGGTGACGGGCCTCCTCAACACCACTTCCAACCCCGTATCTCCGGGCTCCTCGAGCCCGCCCCGGGAACAGTCCAAGCCCGCCGACTTTGTTCCGCCGACCAGGCCGAGCAGCACGCCATTCCCCCATCCCGACCACAGGCATCCGAAGCCATGCTGCCTCCGCGACTCTGGAGATGGCAACGGCTGGCTGCCCTGCTCCGACTCCGGCCCGGAACTCGATGACGAACCCCACCCGCTCCCTCTCCCCGTTACCGACCTGAACATGTTGCCCATCGAGGTGCACGAGGCCATACTGGACCACCTCTTCGGCTACCGCGTCTCGGCCACTTCGCGGAGCGCTATGAGCGTCTCGTGTGTCACCCGAAGTTGGGGCACGGCCTTGCGACATTCGCGAAGGAGAGAACTCACGGAACTGGCCAGGGTCAGCGAGATCTGGCGAGTCCTGGTGCAGCAGCGACTCTATCGCCATGTGAAGTTGAAGGCCACTATAGATTGTCTGGAAGATGCCATGCTCCATTTTGCCCAGCATGAGCACCTCCAATCTTACGTCAAACATATCGAAATCTGGTTCCCTGTCTTCCAGCCCACGTACGGCCCTGTAGCACTGTCAAACACTTTGTCGCTCCCCACGGTGACCATGGAGGGATTGACCAACGCAACCTATACGCTGCCGGGAAACAACTGCACTCTGGAGGAGGTCTTCCACTTCGTCGCCCAGGCCTTACCGCAAGCAAGGGTCTTGACACTAGAGGGTGGAGAACGACGAAAGGCGCCCCGAGTCCTCCATTTCCAGGAGCAGCGGACAGACGCGGGATTCCGCAGCGCCCTGCCGGTTCTGGAATCCGTGCAGACGCTGGTGACGCGCGGGCAGTGGAATCTCACGAGAGACAGCCAGGACTTTGCGACTATCCTCGACTCTTTGCCGAGCCTAATGGAATGGCAAAGCTCGTACAGCAAACCAAAGTCCAAAAGCTATATAACCATGTCCGAGTTCCTCCCTCAACTACCGCACCACATATCAAACCTGAGCCTCTGTCTTGAGAGCGATTATAGACGCGAGGGTGCCATGCCGGCCTTCTATTCCAAGGTGGTTCAGAAGACGCACATCTGCGCTCGCATGGCCGAGGCGTTGCCCTCCCTCGAGCACTTCGCCTACACGGGCCGCGTGTGCCACCACTTTTTCGAAACGGCCATGCACTTGACGGATCCACGCACTACGAGGCTCAAGTCGATCGACCTGACCGTCAAGAATTGTTGCCGACAGTTTGCAAACTTCCACGAGTCGGGGTCTGGAATCCAGGATATGGGCTTCATCGATGCTTTCGAAAAGTTGGTGATTGCGGGGATCCGATCCCTAGAGAAGTTCAAGGAGTTGACATATCTGCGGATTCGCTTTGTTGACCTAGGTACACATGCTTTTGTCCATGGCAGAGCTTCGCTAACCCGTATCCAGATTCTATACTGCCTCCCCTCAACCCGTTCTTCATCATGCGGAATGGCGTGTGTTCGGGTGTGTGGAGTGACAGGATTCTCACAGAGATGGCCCAGGCACGACCGACTGCAACCTTCACGGAACTCAGCGAATCCTTTGACGTGGTCTACAATAAGGACGGGCGGATGGTCATCGCCCCCGAGCATCCACGATCGCGAATAACGTCGCTGAAGCTGGCCAACTACCGCTCCTTGGCGGCGGGAATCACGTTGCAGTGAACTCTGCACGAGACCAGCTACTGACGCCAACGAAGCATTCCACATCACGAAATTTTCTTACCTTTTTGCAATCGGCGTTTACGGATCTGGCACAAGGAACGGTGGCGAACACGTTTGAATGCTTTTAATTTGAGTGCATACATACCCGGACAATTTGGCGGAAAGGAAAGCTTTGAAGGGAGTTTGGGGGCCGGAATGGATAAATGGGAAAGCTGGGTACGAGGAATTTGCACGGCATTTGTTACCCTGGACCGATGGAGGAGCCAGATACTTTCAAGGGGGCTATGACCGCTAGATACCCTCTGTTGATGTTTGATGCTTGAATTAATGCTCAGTTGAAACTAGTATACATAATTATGACTGCTGGAGTTTTGATTGTACGCGGGAATTCCATAGTCACCCGACCAAATGTTGCAAGATAGCCCCATCCAACACCAAGAAGTCGTCCCATATCCCCATTCAACGCCCAACAAACACTATCGCATTTACCAGAATGCCATTACTTGATCCAATCCATCCCAAATCATTACTATAGCCAATGGTGCGCGTGGTTTGCTTCGAGATAGATAGAACTGGACAGTATATTTCTTGTACAATTCCCAGATTGCACCAATCTCAAGTCTGATTCCACAATACCACTACTCCACATGAGATTTCGCGGAGGCGTCTACTCGAGGCAGTTGTGCTCCATCGCTGATGATGATGCCCAATATCCAACAGTTGACAAGAAAGAAACCCAGCGAGGCCAGCCAAAGGCCGGGGAAGAATGTGCTGACTCCAAGAAATTCGAGCTGGTAGCCCTGCTGCAGCCAGGCAGCCTGCGAAACCACCCAGAGCAACAAGGCGGACACGCCGAGCTTGCGGTTGCGCAATAGCGACGAGTATGGGAGATATAGCGGCAGAAAGACCATGTACCAGAGGAAGTACTTTGGATGGCTGTTAGATGGACAGGGGTGTTGTGGCCGGGAGGGAATGGGCGTACCTGTGAGGTGCAGACTTTATTAAAAGTCACAAAGGCAAATGTTTGTGCCATCATGGACGTGGCAAGGTCCCGCTTGGAGAGGGCGAGAGGAATGAGGACGCACGAGAGGATAAGCTGGGGAAGGAAGGCGAGAGACTCGATGCGGAGTGACGAGGCTGAAGGGACGGCAGAGATGAGGTACAATAGGGTGTTGTAAGGAGAGAAGTTGTGACGGTGGTCGATGCGAGTGACGTGGTGAAAGTAGGTGTGCGTGAGGAATGGCACCCCGTAGCTGGATGAGGTCAGTAGGGGAACGACGCTTGGATTGCACGAAGGAGATGGCAGAGATGGAGGTAGCTTACATGGAGTACATGAGGAGGTTGAGCCCCATGAATGTAGCGAGACTGATGACGGCAAGCTTAATGCGCTCAGGGGACAAGAACTTGAGCACCGCTTCCACGGACGACGACGGAGCCTTCTCGCCCTCGGCCGTCTTGCCAAGGCGTTCAGCATCCATCCACCACACAATAGCCGGGGCATAGATGAAGGGATAAATCTTGAAATGCACTGCCAGACCGAGAATGACGGCAGCCAGACCGACCCTCCTCCTCTCGACGGCCCACAGCAAGCCCATGGTCAGGACGCCCAGCAGGCCCTCGGAGCTCCCGCGCGTGCTGATTGTGGCGACCATTGGGTTCCAGAGCCAGAGAGCCGCGAAGCCGCCGGCGCTCGCGTCGGACATGCCGCGCCGGCGCAGCACCCGCACCATGAGCCAGCCGGCGAGGAGGTCGGCGGCGGCGAAGACGAGCTTGCCAAAGGCGGCGAAGCGGACGGTGGGCAGCAGCAGCCAGGCGAGCAGGGGCGTGTAGCGGTAGGTGTCGCGGGCGTAGGGCGAGTCGCCGGCGGCAAGGAAGCGGGATGCGTCGGTGAAGACGAGGTAGTCGATGTCGGTGTACTTGAGGGCCGAGTGGGCATCTTGCCAGAGGCCGTACACGAGCAGGATGAGGCGGAGGAGGGTGGCGATGGCGAAGAGGGGAAGTGGACGGAGAAGGGGGGATATTGAAATCATGGCTGCTGTGAGGGAGCCTCTATTGGGCTCGGGGTGGGTGTGCGGCCGTGAGAGAGCGCGTGTGGTGGCACTGGTGATGAGGACAGTTGGCGATGAGACTTGGAGGTGAGAGGTGATGAGCTCTAGCGATTGCGGTGTGAGTTTCGTTGCTCAAGCCGACGCGTACTCATGACTTTGGACTCGAGACTTCTCGATTCCTTTCCCAAAAACTTCCCCTTTCTGTTCGCCGAGACCAGAGAAACTGCTTGTAGAAACGTTGTCGTCTTGAACAGGGGAGCTCGACTGATTCTTCATGGAGCACGCGCCACAATTCACCAGCCACACACTCGCGGATCCCTGAAGACGGTGACAAAATGGACCCGCAACCTCGACCACCACCCACCATCACCATCACCATCACCATCGCCATCAACGAGAGCAGCTTTGCGAAAGCACCCTCGGACCATTATCCACCTCCGTATTGTATCGCACAATGGCCGCCGGCGTTAAGAGAGACCGCGACGGAACTGCGCGAGCCAAACATCAGGCAGACCAACCCCGCGGCAGGTTCCATGACATGTTCGAAGGCTTTCGCAATGAGTTGGACGAACACCACGATCGCCGAGAAAGAATCATCAAGGCCTCGCGCGATGTCACAGCTCAAAGCAAAAAGATGTTCGTATCCCATTGTGCGCCTTTTCAAACTCAACGTGCGACTGACCGGCTCGTAGTATCTTCACCCTGCAGAGGTACACTTCTCTCCATCTCGCCTATCCATGTGACTGTCCTCACTCATTCGATGTAGAGTTAAGAAACTAAACCAAGACTATCCGCCGCATATCCAAAAAGACGTCGACACACGTCTTGAAGAGATAACAAAGCTCCTTTCTGGCATTGCCCCAGATCTGCAGTCTATCAACCGGTACCGATACACAGGACCCATCCGCTGCCTGGAGGAGCTCATTGAAGCCCTTTCCTTTGCGCACTACCTGCGTCACCAAACCCTCATCACCCCAGAAGAGGCCCAAGCAGCCGTGCAGGCCGAGGTTTCTTTGACCTCCCACGACTACATGTACGGCGTGTTTGACCTCTTTGGCGAGCTGATGCGCTTCGCGACCGTCACCACGGCGCAAACCGGCGAGCTGGCCGGGCAGGACGGGCGGAACATCCTTTCCGACCTACAGGAGCTCGGGTGCGCCTTCGCGATGCTGCCGGCGCCGCCCACAAAGGACTTCCGCGGCAAGATGGGCGTGGCAAAGGAGAGCGTCAAGAAGGTGGAGCGACTGGGTTACGGGCTCGTCGTGAGAGGCAGCGAAAGGCCAAAGGGATGGCTGCCTGACATGCGAGATGATGCACCCGAGCCCGCCGATGATTGAGCAGACTTTGGCGGAAAACTGATCATGTATGTGGTTCTCGGGAAGAGACTTTTAGTGTCCGGGACAATGCGCCGTTGTTCAGTCCTGCATAGCACTGCTGCACCTTTGTTCAGAAAAACGGCTGGTAACTGGTCGCTGGTTCTTTGGACTTGTTTGCGATAACAATGTTATTGCTCTTACGAGTGCATGATATATCAAGGCGTGCCCGATTTCAGTCAATATCAAATCAATTAACTCACTCTTCATATTACTCAACCACCCTCTTGTGACTATTTCTATTCTAGCACTGATGTTTAGTTTTGATTCGGATTCTTTCTGGGCAACCATGTCGAGCATCTCTCTGGGGAACATGTCGAACTACTCTCTGGAGAACCTTTCCAAGTTCTCCGTTGAGAACCATTCGAGCATCTCTCTGGGGACAGCTGTTGGCCAGTCTACCAAGTTCTCCGTTGGGAACCATTCGAGCATCTCTCTGGGAACAGCTGTTGGCCAGTCTACCAAGATGCCAGAAAACCTTCACCCGAGCATTCTCACCCCTGGAGCGGCAGACCCGCGGGTCGTCTTTATGAGAGCTGACGATGGGCAGAAGAATCCCAACCCCGAGGACCTGAGAAGTGACGAGGATCATCGTCAAGAGGCAGTGCCTTCCTCGTCTAGGGCGGACGAGACGAAGGATGCTGAGACGGACGACGCTGTCGCCTGGGACGCCTCCATCGAGCATCTGTCTGATGGCAATAATTGGCCTCATCATGTCTTCGGGCGACGACCGCTCTCTTGGGAACCGATCCCACGACCAATCCAAGCTGGCGAGCCCATCCCGAGCAAAGATGGGGGCCATCGGACCAGCCAGACCTCCGGGGAGGGCAAGCTGACCAGGCATATGTACAAGGACGGCAATCGGACCAGCAAGCACTACCAAAATGCGCAAAGGAAGAGGCAGTCCCAGCCGGAACCTCCCAGAGAGCCCGTGCCAGGCGTCGCTGAGCGTGTCAAACTCATCGACAAGATACGGACGGATCTCATACAAATCGCATTCGGCAAGACTTTCATCGACAAAATACCTAGCCGGCCCTGTTGGTACCACATCGAGAATCCCAACCGACGCTTCCGCGACTTTTTTAACTGGCAGGAACGGAAGCTGAGAAAGTTGATCCACGCAGACATGTACAAGTTCTACGACTCGGTGAAGGGCGACAAGCTCATCTTGCAACGAGCCCCGGAGGGACGCAACGATGGCCTGCGATGGAACCTAGCCAAGTTTATGTGGACGACACTCCGCAAGGAGATTCTAGAGTTTCGGGGGAGCGCCGGGACGGGAGACTTGGAGGCCAGGGCGGCCAAGTACATTGAGCGCGCGCTCTGGCCCTTTGTCAGCCAACACATCAACCCGGAGGCCGTGCTCGAGTCCTTCCGGGCCGTGGCGAGGTTGGCCGTGAAGCTGAGGTGGCTGATGAAGTCCAACGACTGGGGCTGGTACGAGTTTACGCTGCCGCCGAACAGGAAGGGCACATGCGTGGGCGACGGGACAAAGCGCCATGTGCGGTACGTGAGCCTCGACGGCACAGAGGTCAAGGGCGACGGGCCTCGCAGCATCTACGGCACCGTGTTCGAGCCCTTGGTGCGGTACACTCGACACGAGGACGCCACCATTGAGTTCGAGGTCGAGACCCCGGCCACGGTGGCCGACTATTGTCCCGAGGAGCAGAAGAACAAGAGCGCCTACTTCTTTATCGCTGCGGATCAGTATTAGACGGAGGATTGTTGGTGGAACAAGGGGAGGGATGGCTGGAGCTTGGACTCGGGTGGGAAAAGAGTGCTAGGTTCGTAGAGACATGGAAAAAAGAGACACGACTCGGATGCAATTGAAACTCGTCCAGAACATGGCATTCCCACCCGAAACGCCGATGGAGGCCTGAGGTTGAATCAGACATTGGGGCCAAGTGCCGCGCTAAGCCACGGCCCAGGGAAAGGTACCGCAGAATATGCGGGGGAAGCAAGGAAACGGCAGGTCACTCGGCGATACGACTCAGGCGCGCGTCACGTCTGCGCGGCACGGGGCCGTCTGCAGCCGCACTTTTCCCTCCCAGATTCTCACCCCCCCGTCCTGGGAATCTTTGCTGCAGCAGCAAGGTGCGTGCCAACAAAGGAAGAGCCAGCCCCCCCCCCACACGCAAAAATTGGACGGAGGCCTGGATCGTCCGCTAGGAGTAGAGCCGCGAGACATGGATGCGACGACCGAGGGAGAACTGGGAGAGGGAGGCCAGGTTGGAAATGAATCACGTGTTGTACGTGGGAGGACGCTGCTCGTCCGCTGCGAGAGGCGTCGTCCAATTTTGGCGGCCCTTCTTGGCATGGCTGGCCCGCGATTTCCTGCCTTTCTGGGGCAGGCTTCGCCTTTGGGGCCAGCAGCCGTGCATGAGGAGGCATGAGGGAATCAAGGCCGTTGTTCTCTCACCGGCCGAAGGGTGCGACAACGGACAACGGACAACCCCGAGGACTCATTCGATGACGCTGACGGCCAGCACACGAGATTCGACTGCTTGGAGCTATCCGTATGATTATTGCAATACCTACCATAAACAAAAATACAAAAAAAAACCTTCTTCCTTGAGCTTGCTCTCCTCTCCCCCAGGGCGCAGTCAGCGCACCTGGCGGAAGCGGCCTTTCCGTGCCTCTCCCCGTCGGGCCAATCACGGCCCCTGAAGCCCTCTCCATGCTCGTTTTTCTGCAGTTTTTTAGTGGATCGCCTCATACCTTGGGGTAATCCGTACCGTCGAAGCTCGCTGCTCGTCCCCTGGAGTTGGTTTGTGCCAGGGCTCCATCCGCGTCCCGGGTGCCTTTCTCCACTGGCGGGCGTGTGACTTTTGGGCCCTGGCTTGGTAATTGGCACCTTTTCTTTCCTCTGCCGCCCTGCTTCATCGAGTCTGGTCCCTCGTGCCGCCGCGGCGCCGCACTTCACGTCCACTTCCCAACCTCAACCTGCTCGCCCACTCTCGAGCCATCCATTCTTTGCTTCTCTGCAGCCTCACAACGACCCCCGAGCACACGGATTGCATCTCTCTCGCTTGCCCTCTTCTCGCCGAGCTCGACGACCCCTGAGTATAACCTTTGGAAGCTGTCGCCTCAGCTTCGGCGCTGGGTCAAACAGCTGCGCGCCTCTTCGCCGGCCCTCGCCCTCCCCCTTCTGGGAGCTCCCCCCTCCCTGCCACAGGCGACGCGCTTCTGGATGGCATCTTTATAATGCCTTGCCCGTCGCCCGTCGCGTGAGAACCACCAAGTCGTCTCTTGCTTTTCCCACCGTGTGCGCCATGGAGAAGAAGCGCAAGCTCCCCCCCCGGGCTGCTGCCCGCAGCGAGCAGGCCGCCAAAAAGCGCAACATCACGCCTCGAGACCGCTCCGAGACGCCTGCCGCGCCGCCTCCGCCGCCTCCAGCTCCCAAGGAGCCCACGCCGCCGCCGCCGCTGCCAAAGTCGATCCAGGTCGGCAAACCGTTGCCGACCGTCGAGGTTGCGCAGCCCGAGGACCTGGCTGGTAAAGACTACCAGTCCGTGGGCGAAAGGTACGTCGGATATGAACAGAGTCCCCCCCCCCGAAAAACTAACCGCGTGCTGAACAACCCTCGCCTGCAGTGGTGTGCTTGCCGAATCCCTCTACCGATCTCGTTACAAATGGATAAGCGAAGGCCTCCTCGCAAAGTACTGGACGAAGCCTCACAAACGCAAGGGCGTGCTCATCGAGGACCCCAAGAACCCGCCCAAGGACAGTATGACGAAAGTCGGCACCGTCATCATGACTATTGAACCGCATGTCATCGAGGCGACCATGTACATCGTCAAAGATCCGAAATCCAAGGTCAACACGCCGCCTGCGAAACAGCAGCAGCGCCCCATCATTCAATATGGCCCTCCCAACGGTTCAATGCCTCCTCCACGACCACCGGCTCCGACGCATACACCTGCACCTGCGTCAGCCGCGGCTACGCCAAACATGAGCAACGCGACGCTGGCAAAACCAGTGGCCCCGAGTCCAGCTCGGTCTCCAGCTCGGTCTCCAGCTCCGCCTCAACCGATGGCGAAGCCACAGCCGGCCCAGGCCGCCCCCGCGTCTTCTCCGAATACCACGAAGAATTCGACGAGCAATACTGCGTCCTTGCCCAGCCCCAGCTACCCACCCAGACCTCAGGCTGCCGGTCCTCCTGTCGCACCGCCTGCAACGTCCCCGCAGGTTCCCCGGGGAGTTCTGAACCCCCCATTGGCGTCTCCCTCAGCCCCCATGTTTTCCACCCCAAACACGACCGCATCGGCACCTGCACCAGCTCCGCCATCGCCAGCTCCGGCCGCTTCCCCGGCTCTGCGGCCACCTACAGCTGTGCAAACGACGCCTACCGCTGGCACCGCTAATCCGGCGACCCCAACGACAGCCCCCGCCACTCCTTCTACGAAACCTACGGCCAATGATCCAGTCATCGCTTTGCTAGCTCAGAAGGCAGCAGCAGATGTTGAGCTCCGAGAGCTTATGAGACGAGTAGCCATGGGAAAAGCAAGAGAAGGGGAATTGGAACACTTTCAAAGCATCATTGATCAGCTGAACGTCGAGTATCGAAGCAAGGGTGGACAGCAAGGGCCGTCTGCAGACCGCCTGCTCGTGGATGGCAGGACGGTGAAGTACTTTGCCGACGAGGTTCGAACCATTCTCGACATCGTCCTTGCTTCCAACCCCAATCAAAAGTCTTCCGAGCTTCGACCTCCGCCACGGAGCGACCCTCTGGTCGTCTTGCTGGTCAAGACGGCGCTGGAGGACCAAAGAACCAGGGACATGATTCGACGGATTGCCGAGAACCGACCAGGCTTCACCGATGCGCAAGACTTGAAGGACACCCTCGACAGGCTGCACCGTGACATGAAAACAGTTCCTCGAGCCTCTCCTGCACAATCTCAGATCAGACAACCCACGCCCAACGGCGTATCTGGTGGCCACGCCAAGCCTCCTCCTCCTGCTCTTGCCGCATCGCAGTCAACCCCCCAAGCGCTGCGTTCCAAGGGACCTCCACCTGCCCCAAAACCAGACATTTCCGCCGTTGTGTTCGACTTTGGGACCGGAGATAGGTATCTTTTCCCCAAATTCAGTATTCTGGAATACCTGACTACGCCATCAGGGCAGCAGGTTGTGGCGTCCTTTCTCATTGTGCGCAAGGGTAGTATCTCTGAGTACGGGGGGGATCCCGAGTTGGACTACTACCAGCCCGTCAGCATCCGGCTTCACGCAGCCACTGGCCGACATTTGGAGCACCTGGCTAGGGCCGTTGCTCCACACGAAGAGGTGGTACGATATATGGACGATGTGATGGATAATATGACGCGTGCCGAGTATGTTCTCTTGGCCATGAGGTTACCGCGAAACTCCAAGGACGACGACAAGGAGGGCACGAGCCCAGACGAGCCCAAGACGAACGGTTCAACCCCGAAGCCTGAGGAGTCTGCACGGCAGAAATCCACTCCCAAGCCTTCAGTCTTGTGGAATACAAAGGGCAAATCAGAAACGCCGCCGGCGAGCGAGCAGCCTTCTCGCCCGCCCCGAGATGCCGAGCAGGAAAAGGAAGCTCGATACCAACGGTTGATCAACTCCGTGGCCGCCAAAGAGACATGAGCCACGTAACGAATGTTCTTTAGCGGGAGATTCCTGTGTATTTGTACGTCTTGGGGGGCCCTGGGTTGAAAGAGCGTGCACGAGACGAGAAGAGGCGGAGCTACGGAACAAACAGCAATAGTAAAAGGAATGGCCATGGACGATTTGGCGCAGGATTTGTACATTTTCATGGAGCTTTTATTGTCATGGGTAAGAATCGCCTGCTCGTGGATGGGAGAGTAGGGACCGAAAACTAGAGGGCGAACAACAGCGTGAAATTTTTTTTTTCTCATCTTGGCTTTTGGCCCTTTTTTTTTCTTCTGCATCATTTGGGCGAAGCTGTCTTGTGAGATCATCTCATCTCGCCGGATTGGGAACATTTTGGAAGCTCTCAATCGCTGGTGTTATCGGCCGAAACGGCCTCGAGACAGCAGACGGGGGCGGAGATTG
Source organism: Thelonectria rubi (assembly GCA_013420875.1). NCBI lineage: Eukaryota > Fungi > Ascomycota > Sordariomycetes > Hypocreales > Nectriaceae > Thelonectria > Thelonectria rubi. Next base: position 288,513 of record WMHX01000043.1, read on the forward strand.
TAGACTTGCGATTGGCGTTGGCCATGATTCTCTAGTATCTACTCTACCCAAGCAACCTGCTTGCTGGTATGTATACTGAGCAGGTGTGTGATACATCCATTGCTTCAAAATTTGCAAGACTTTTTGCTTTGGGGTCCTCGGGATCTTCATATCATCGTAAACATGGCAGGCAGGTTAACTAAAAAATCGCTTCATCTTCCCGCTGCCCTTGGTCGTTGGCCTCGTCCCAAGCTTCATTAGGCATTAGAACCGCGTGGATTGGTTTCGGGAGGGGGGTTGGGGGGTTGAACAGGGACAGTATTTTTCCTTCACGTCGCTCGTGGCGGTTTGCTCTTGTCCTCTTCTTCTTTCCCCCACCGGGCGGTTTCGTCGCCTTCTTCCCACGTGCGCTCGACGTAGCCGAGCTGCTTCTTGACCTTTTCGACGGTTTCCTTGTCTCCCGTGTTCTTGCCGGCGTTGTCACTGCTTTCATATCAGCCATGGGGGTTTTTCTCATCGGATGGGGAGGTTTTAAAAACTCACCTGATTTTAATGGCGGGGCGTCCCGCGGCCGAGCTGAGCTTGATGACAATATTTAGCGGCACCGACTTGGTGCCCGTCTTGAGGTGGGTGAAGTCGTTTGTCAAAAAGGTGCCGACGCCAAACGTGGGCTGGAAGCCCAGCTGGTCCGACACCTTCTTGTACTCCAGGCACCGGTCGATGTTGAGCGAGTCGGAGAAGACGAGCAGCTTCTTCTCCTTGATGCCCTCCCCGTCGTAGTAGTCCCGCAGCAGCTTGGTGTACTCGGCCGGGTCGCCCGAGTCTTGGCGGACGCCGGCGAAGACCTCGGCGTACGTCTTGGTGCTCCCGTCGGGCCGCCGGAACGTCTCGGCGGGGAAGCCGCCCTCGACGGTGCGCACGGGCAGGCTGAAGCTCCGGAGGAACTCCTGGGTGCCAAAGGTGTCGGTCAGGGCGATGCCCAGCTGGTTGCCGAAGCAGCCGACCCAGTGCCGGAGGGCCTCCTCGGTGGCCTTTTGGTAGTCGCCCACGATGGAGGCGGTGCCCATGAACCACTCGTGCGCGACGGTGCCGACGGGCGGGATGTTGAAGCGCATGGCCAGGTGCACGTTGCTGGTCCCCGACAGCTTCCCCGGCAGGCCCTTCTTCTCGGCTTCCCTCGAGGCCTTGACCAGGCCCCGGAAGACGAGGGCCTGGGTGTGGTAGTCGCGGCGCCGCCGCGTGCCGAACTCGGAGGTGACGCAGCCGGCCTCGAGCAGCTGCATGCCCTTGCCAAAGGCCTTGTCCTCCTGGCCGTCGTAGTTCCAGTCCGTGTCCATGAACTTGAAGTAGGCCTCGGACGTGAGGGCGAGCATGGGGATCTCGTAGAGGATGGTGTCGACCCAGGGGCCCTTGATCTGGATGTCGACGTCGCCGACGGCCGCGTCGTCGCCCGCGTCCTCGTCGCCGACGGGCACAAAGGTCAGGACGACCTGGTCTCGGGGGCGCAGGCGGAACTCCTTGAGGAAATTCAGGTACTCGGTCGAGAGGTACGGGCAGTGGGTCTCGAGGAACTTGTACTCTTCGTTGGAAAGGGAGATGTAACCCAGCTCTGTGACACTCGCCTTGGTTAGCCATGTTTTGCGAGAGGGGTATCGGGAAACGTTGCGCATTCAACGCGAGAGGGGGCGACGGCGGCGGCGGCGGCGCATACTTCGAATCTGCTCCTCGAGCCACTTGAAGGCGGCCCTGGACAGCTTCTTGTCGGGCGTGCGGTTGGTGTAGGCGTAGGTGACGGGCACGTCCTTGAAGAACTTGAAAACGGCGCATTGCATGGTCAATTTGTACAGGTCGGTGTCGAGGAAGGAAATGACCCCCTCGGGGAACGGCGACGAGCTGTTGAAGTCCATGGCGAGCGAAGGGGGATCCCTGGTTGCCGGGGAGGAGGGGGAGGGGGATTGCGCGGTTCGGAGGGAACAGGAATTGAAGTTGTCCGTGTCAAGGACGAAGACACAGCGAGCTTCGGATATGCGGAGCTCGTCAACGGTTGTCCCCAGCTTACGTAGGCAGGCTAGAGAATATCCTCTGGTGCCTGAGTGCCTAAGAGCTGGTTATGAGCTAAGTTGGGTAGGTAGCATTTCATTTTGAGGTGCTGTCAAGGTCGAGCCGGCACTGTCTGGGATAATTTTCCAATTCTTTCAATCCAAATTCTATCCTTTTCACACGTGTTCAAACTATAAACAATAATGCCTATTAGAACCTTTAGAAAGCTAACATGGCGACCCTGAATTTCAGCATCCCAAGGAGGAGGGGCTTCACGTGAGTTTCGTACCGGCTACCTTATCGATAACGCAATTTCCCCTCAAGTTCTCCCCGCTCCGTCCATCGCGACGCATAAAGTCAGACTCTTATTTCTTCCGTCTTTTCATGGCCATTGTCGTTGCTTTATTCCGTTCGCATGTTGCGTTATCAATTGGCTGGGTCCTGTTATTGAGTTGGCGATTTAGCTCCAACCCTTCCAGAAAATGATTACCCTCGCTGCCTTTATCTTCAATTCATTCCCATCAGGGTTGGCTGGTTGCTAGATACTCATCCTTGAGGAGAGAATTCGCAGCAATCTCAACAGCGACTGATACTGCAGCAGCATTGACTTTCTGGACCCTACATCTATTCCAATTGGTTGCAGCCCGTCCCTCTAGCCCGACAATATCGTTCCAAACTGGCTCGATGGGAACCTTGATGTCCTGCAGCTCTTCCTGATACCTCGGCAGAGTTGGCAGGTAAAGACTGGTAATATGCATGTGTCCTTACACCCACTATGTAGTGAAAACGCAGCGCCATATCTCCATCTGCGCTGAGTCGTCGAGACAGGTGGTACTCGGGCGGTATCCCATATATTCTTCCAGTGTGTCGTCAAATTATGGAAATTGGTAGCGGCTCGGTTCCCAAAGTTCGGTATGGATCCAATTCCCCTGTTGAGGAACGTGCAACTGGTATCGACGTGGGAGCGTGAGGAGAAAAGATAGGAAAAGCACGCTATTCAAATGCTACAAACACGCCTGGATGGAGCAATCCAGTACTCTTTTAGCTGTCTAATACAAAAACCCGGCACCAAAAAAGACGGCACCAGGTAGCCAGGCCATAGTTCTACATTGAGACGCCCCTGACGGCTGTTAGCTGGAGGAAGCATACATATCCTGAAGGATGCAACTTACAAACTCCGTGAATTTATTTCTAGGTTTTTCCAAACACAAGCTTGTCTAAACGGGAACGTTGTTGAATAGGTAAGACACCGATTCACCGTTGTGGGTTCGTCGGATAGCCTGATAACTTGGTGAGCGATTATCTTTATAACTGGCGGCTGGTCTCTTACCTCGGCCAAAGTGCCGGCAACATCAATCACCTTGAGCTTGGGGCATCGCTCAATCTTGTCACCCACTGCCAATTGGTTAGTAAGAGAGGACGGGGATGTTGGTGTTGACGCCGCATGAGGCCGGGATACTCACGAGGAACGGCTGCATCAAGTTAGTCTATGTCAAGCTTAAACAGGGACGGGAGCTTACTATTCGTCACAACGAGGCCAGCCAAACAGGAGTTGTTGATGGTCTCAATGGCCTTACCGCTCAGGATACCATGGGTAACAATGGCATACACGGCCTTGGCACCGTTCGTGCTGACAGTTTCGGCGGCCTTGGCGAGCTGTGTAGAATGATTAGAACTGAAGATGAGAGGGGCCTTGTTCATTTGCGAGGCACTTACAGTTCCGCAAGTGTCTGCCATGTCATCGACAAGAATGGCAACCTTGTCCCGAACATCACCAACAAGAACCATGCGTCCAACAACGTTGGGGCGAGGGCGCTCCTTGTGAATCAGAGCAAAGGCAGTGTTGAGACGGTCAGCGATTGAGGTGGCACGCTTCGCACCGCCGGCATCGGGGGAAACGATGACGCAGTTCTCAACATTCAGGTTCTCGCGGATCCAGCGCAAGACTGAGGGCTCGGCATAGAGGTTGTCCACGGGAACATTGAAGAAGCCCTGGATCTGAGAAGCGTGGAGATCCATGGTAATGACGTGGTTCTGTATAGCGAGTCAGATATGAAGCCGATGAGCTGATAAAGGCAAGAACCTACGCATCCGGAAACTTGAAGCATGTTGGCGATGAGCTTGGCGCTGATGGGAGCTCGTGACTTGTCCTTCTTGTCCTGTCGGGCATAAGGGAAGTTCCTAAGACTGCATGAACATGATGATTCAAAGTGGTTTGAATAGCAGCGTCTTACGGAATGACGGCGGTGATCCGTCGGGCCGAGGCGGTGCGGCAAGCGTGGATCATGATGAGAAGCTCCATGAGGCCATCGTTGACGTCGCCTGGAGCGGTGGATTGAAGAATGAAGACATCCTCATCTCGAACAGACTCGCCGATTGAAACACTAGTCTCTCGGTTCGAGTAGTTGAGGCTCATGGTGTTAGCGATGTCGATGCCCAGGCTGCGGCGCGTGTTAGTAGGCGCTCGGTTCGTTCTTGTGCCTCGGGCGCGCGGAGGAGGCGCGAGGAAGTCGGACGAGGCATCTCGACGTACCGGCTGGCGACCAGAGCACTGAGCTCCGGGTGGGAGCTTCCCGCGATCAGCTTAATCTCGTTGGCCATTTGATCTAGCATGGTGAAGGAGGAAGAGAAGGATGGATGCGGGGCTGAAGATTTTTTGGTGGTTGGAATTGGAATGGAAAATATGCAGGCGATTGGATCCGGTGGGGGTGGTTTTGGGCCGGTATTTGTATGGACCGGAAAGGCCGATGGGCGGATGACGATGGATTTTTTTTTTCTGCCCGCTATTAATAGTCGTTTCTTTTGGCGGGGTAACTGGGCGGCTCCTGGAAGTCGGGAATATGCGGGCGAGAGGAAAGGTATGGATTGATGGTGATGTTGAAGGATAAAGGTTGGATGGGCGACGTTGAGAAGGTTAGATAGTGCGTAGGCTATTGCAGGCAAGAAGCGGGAACATACGGTGGCGTTCGAATGAAACATGCAAAGATTTACCTCGTAAAATCACATGCTGCCTTGACTCACCATCAAGGCCACGTGAGTCAAGATCCTCTCTCGGGAATACAATCCATCATAATTCAACTTTTCTCGCTGGACGTACAATGCCGAACATGATGTGTCGGATTCTGGACGGACCTGCCATTGCACCCGGCTGGCGATTGACTTCACACCGGCAAGAAGCATACTGAGTAGTACGTAGCTGTCAGTCCGTAAATGCCAGCTATTCTCATCTTCCAGCGCGTAGAGTTTACCACAATTCCCCTCTGTCTTGATTGCCGCTTGACGTCTCCTCAAAGCCTTCGATAAAGCACATCACCATGCACTTCTCTTGGTTCCCCCCCGTCCTCGGCTTCATTTTGCAGGCCTGGGCTGTCGTCATTACGCCAAATCATGCCAAAGACGGGATTGTCGGCGGCCATGAACCGACAGGCCAACTACTATACCCCTTCGACTTTCACTTAAATCAGGAAGAGGTGGTATTGTATGACAAGTACACGGGACTCGTCATTGATGCGCAAAAATACCTCATCCAGAACAACCCGAACCTGATTCCTGTATTCAGGGATTGTCTTGTAGTGCTACCTTTCCGCGACAATCAAGCACCCAACTAACACGTTCAGGAATCTTGGTCCAAGCTAAAGGTCACTACGAACTTGGCATCATTGACCGAGAGGGATATTCTTTTTGTAGGAAAGCCCATCAACGACTTTGAGAAAAGGGTGCTGACCTCGTTAGCCAATGGAGACGATGAAGAGGGCCGTGTCAAATGCCTTGTGGAAGGAGTCCTTGCTTGAGCACAAAAAATGCGTCGACAATCTGATATGGCAGTATATCGTAAGTTATTCTCCCCGCGTTTATGTGTAGCCTCACTGATCATTTCTCCAGTCTTGGATTGGATTTATGTGCTACACTTTCCGCATACATGGACTTGCTATCCCTCTCACTCTAGTGGAAGCGCCTTCCGAGCTCTTCGGCATCATGTTACGTTTTGTCGCATATGATGTTCGGAAGCTGCACGGGGACGTTACCGCGCAACGTTTGCCTCGAATCTCGGACAAATATGAGGATGCGCGAGACGACGATTTTTATCGCTCACGGAATGGCGGAATTAATATAGTGGAAATTGGCGAGGAGTTGGGCCCGGCGTATTATTAGTAGAAAGAGCCCCGATCAATTGAGAAGTCTTCAACGTGCAACAAGATTTCACGAGCGCATTGGTAAGAATGATGACAGACTGCACCGATACCTCCAGGCCTACCTTGTTGGTTCAGGCAGAAAACTCTACCTGTTGGGATGCTCTAACGGTATTATTTAACCTAAATGGCAATGCGGCCACGTATTAACCACCATCGTGGGAGTCCTCGTTGAGTGCGGTGAGAAATATTCATCGCTCTAGTTCATGAAACTCTACGAGACAACAAAATGAGACTACACGGCGCCATCTTCTGCGCTCTAGCCGTCGCCCTCGCCTCTGCTGCCAGAGAGCACACTGGGGAGCTCATAGAAGAGACGGCCCGACGCAAGACGACTCCCGATTTGGACGAAGAAACCATGGTTCCCGTTATTGTTGAACAAGGCGTGAATCCAACGAGGCCAATCCCGTGGATTCTCCAGGGTGTCTTTGATGAACCAACCGACCTTTGCATCGCATTCCATGCGCTCGCCTGGACGACCTGGAGCGCCTACGAGACGGTATGCGCCATTTCGAAGGAATCAAACGAGGCCATCTCCGAAGACCCTCAAGATCAGAGCGGCCCTGCCGTGGTAAGTTTTCTGGTCCCCTTTCTAGTTACTCTGTGATTGTTGCTGACGGAATGCCGTCAATGAGGTCGCAATGCGAGTGATGCAGCTCTGGTTCCGGGCGATGAAGGGCATATATCTCGGCATAGGGGAACCAGACCATGAACAGTATATCCACCGCAAGGGCGAGGTGCTCTCGGGCGATGTTGACTGGAGTCGGGAGGGCCAAGTCCGCGTTGCTCATTGTTACATGGAGGTAAGCGAGCAGTCGACATGTTCGCCAACAGATTCGACGACTAAGATGCACAGTACTCGCACCAAACTGCCGTGTTGCTCAAGGCGCTCAAGGATCAGGGGCAGAAATTTAGAGGTCCAGATGCTACACGAAAGTTAATGTTCGACAAGATTAAGCATTGGGAATGGCTGTATGCGGTAAGTGAGGGATACGGCATATGAATTGAAAAGGGCTGACACAATGAACGCAGAGAATTGGCGTTGTTCTCTACAAATTGGTGCCAGACAAATCGATCTATGGCATCCCGAAGCACCATCCCAAGTGGAAGTCGACTGACTATCTTGTGCCCATGAAGGGCTCCTTCCCTGGGGTTTTCACCGAGACCTTCCCCAAGACAGAGTGGTTCAAGACGCGCTATGGCCGGCCCGAGGAGGGAACCGTGATTGCCAAGTGGGTTGCCGCGCATGATGCTCCGATGAATAAGCAGCAGAATTTGTTCAAACGGACCTTGGACGAGTGGGAAAAGGAGCGGAAGCAGCGTGGATAGGATTGATGAGGTTATTCCGGGTTATTGTGTCTGTGGTAAGAATGAAGAGTTGGTGGATGAATCCATGAATCCGTTAACTCTATTGGCAACCTGAGGCCCACTCCGGCCGTGCCCCACGTGAGTTCTCCAGGCGGTGAAGGATTCTGCCGCCTCATCTACAAGGGACACATCACTGCCTTACGACGACATCAAGCGACATCTCTGGTAAAGAAGGTCTTGGGCAGCGGTAAAATTGAGTGCTGAAGCTGCATGGCCACGTGAAGAAGCCTCGTGCTCGTTTCTGAGCTACTCTGCGTCCCGGGCTGCCCACCATGACCACCCAACTGCTGGCCACCGAGCTGGCCAACCTCATTCAGGAGAGCAAGAGGAAGCACAACGACCTGCGACAAGTGAGCCGCCCTGCCCGATCAACCACTGCTCGAGTGTCTCATAGCGAATCCAGGCTGCGGAAAAGTCTCTTGAAGAACTCAAGAGCCTGCGAAACCCTTCCGAACAAACCGCCCCCGAAGGTCTGCCACGCCCCCTGCTCGTGCTAGCTGCGGCGCCACTCTAACGCCATCTCATAGAGCTCGCCCAAAAGGTCAACTTTGTCAACCCCTTCATCATCGCCTGCGGCACCAAGAATGCAAAGTTCACCGCCATTGCCATCGTCTGCCTCCAGCGCCTGATTGTCTCGCGCGCCCTCCCCCGTTCCAAGCTGAACCAGGTCTTGGAGGCCTTGATGCAGGCCACGTCAGCCGGACTGGACGTGCAACTCAAGATCCTTCAAGCACTGCCGTCGCTGCTGCAAAACTATGCCTCGGACCTCCAGGGGAACCTGTTGGTGACTGCTTTGAACATTTGCTTCACCTTGCAGAGCAGCAAAAATGCCATTGTCAGCCACACTTCCGCCGCCACTCTCCAGCAGTTGGTCGTCTCCGTCTTTGACAAAGTCGTCGCCGAGGATAGTGAGTTTGCACATTCATCCGAGATAGCCTTTCCTCATATTTATCAAGAGAGCGCAGGCGATGCCGGCACGACCGAGTCTCCCGATGGGCAATCCGAACCTCGCACTGCCGCATTGGACGCGTACAGAGTATGCCATTGTCTACCAATATCGTACATTGGCTGACCCTTTAGATCTTCAATGACCTCTGCCTTATGACGGAAAATCAGCGTCCAGAGTTCCTGCGCTTTACTGGGCTTCATCAGACTTTCGGCCTGGAGTTGATTGAGTCTGTCATCACCAACCACGCCAGCGTCTTCACAGAGCATCCTGAGCAGGCTCAGATCTTGCGCGTGCGAGTGATGCCACTCATCACGAGTGCCCTTAAAGGGAAACCCAATTTTGCCACGACGGTGAGATTGGTTCGCATTCTCTACACCATGCTGCGGCGGCATGTCAGCGTTTTACCGTCGGAATGTGGCGAGTCCATTGCCATCTTAACCCAGCTCCTGGACCAGGACGACTACCTATGGAAGCGAGCACTATGCATGGAGGTCTTCCGAGGCATCTTTTCAGAGCACGCCCTTCTTCGTCGCATATTTTCCATTTACGATGCCCAAGGAGGGGAACGCGATGTCCTTAAGCCCTTGATTGCCACCTTTGTCCGACTCAGCACCGAGAAGCCTGCGGTTATCGGACTGGGCCATCAATCGACCATGCCTACGACCAGCGTTCAGTCTGGCTCCTCCTCCTCTGACCAGGCCATTCTAGAGGCCAGTGGCATGACCGGCATCATTGGCGGCTCCATGACCAACGAGGTGACGACCACTGGCATCAGCACCCAATGGAGTTCCATCCGGGTCCCTTGCATCGACCAGCTTGACAAGACAGAGGCGCCGCCCATTCCAGAATCATACATCTACAGTCTTGTGCTGGCCTGTATTTCGTCCATCTCTGATGGCCTTGCCAAGTTCATCCTTCCCCTGACTGTGCCCGGTGATACTCGAGGGCGCCGGAAAATCTCAAAAGAGAGTGGACGCGACTCACCGGTGCCCCCTCAACTCAGCCTGGAGAACCAAGCTCCGAAGAGCAGACCAGAGAGGTCGGGGTCGTTTAAGAGAAACCCGGTTCCCCTCAACCCACTCACGCTGGTAGAACACCCCCTATTCTTCGATATTCAAGTCTGCGCCGAGATTGTCGAACAATGTTGGCCAGCAATTCTTGCCACATGCTCCACCTTTCTCTATGCCGCACTCGATTCAGAGTACTATCACGGGCTAGTTCGGGCCTTTCAACGGTTCGCTCATGTGGCAGGCTTGCTTGAGTTGTCAACCCCACGAGATGCCTTTCTCACTACCTTGGGCAAGGCTGCCGTTCCACCAAACATCATCACCGCTTGTTTCAACGTGGGACAAGCACGCCCGCAAACCCCCAGTACGCCCACCGAGACTAACAGCCTCTTTAGCAACGCCCGGGGTCTGTTGAGCGTCGATAGTCTGACGCCGTCAACCCCTTCAGGAGAGAAACAGCGCCAGGCCTCGTTTGATGCTACAGCAGCGTCTCTCAACACGAGAAATCTCTTGTGTCTGCGCGCTCTTCTCAACTTGGGCATTGCCTTGGGCCCGACCCTCGGCCCTGCGTGGAGCATTGTTCTCGAGACCTTACAGCAAGCCGACTTTGTGCTCTTTGTATCTGGCAAAGCACCTGGGAAAACGCCACTGCTAAATCGGGGATCTGATCAAGGGGGCGAAAACGATGCCAGTGTGCTGATGGCTAATTTCGGGACCGAGGTCCGCTCAGTCGAAACAGCCGCGTCGAGACTGATTGAAAGCACCATTGACTTCCCGAACGAATCCTTCATGGAAGTGGTAACTGCAATTTGCAGTCTCCTCCATCCGCATGAGCAGTCTGAGAAGTCTCCCCTGCAGCCACCTTCGGACGGCCAGCAGCTCCAGGCGCCGTCCAAAACAGCCCGCCGGTTCTCGGGACAGTCCGCGCCTGGCTCTACTCAGGAAGACCAGTTTGCGTTGGCGAAATTGGGCGAACTCGCAACCATCAACATTGACAGATTGCTGGATTATAGCCCAGACGAGTCCGGCTGGTCCGCCCTGGTTGACGAGCTCATCCGAAATCTGACCTCCTCTGCAACCAATCCTTCAGTGAGGACTCGGGCAGCGGAGATTCTCGTCAGACTAGTGTTGGAGGCGGCCACCGTGACAGCTTCATTACCCGATGAGTCTCGCGGAGATATCCAACTACGATTGTTTGAAGCCCTGCGAAGTTCGCTTGTCCCACTTCTCAGGGGTGACCGTGAGGCCTCTGTTGCCAATCAGTCAACGGATATTGACATACACAAGATCATCCTTGAAGGCTTGAAGAGTGTTCTTGAGGGCTGTGGAGAAAGTCTTGTCAGTGGCTGGGACATTGCTTTCGAGATCATTGGCACAATCTTCATCACGAAGGAATTCGACCCTGCCGATCGTCGTGGCTCGCTGGCCAACCCGATTCTCCTCGATACTCTGTCGGCAAAGCTCATTCGCTCCTCTTTCAACTCACTGCAGCTTATTTGCTCCGACTTCTTAGCATCCCTTCCAAACACATGTTTCCTCATTCTTGTAGATACTCTGTACAAGTTCTGTTCTCAGGATGATGATTTGAACATTGCCTTGACGGTAAGTCTTTGTCGAAGGTAGTTTCAACCCTAGCTGACATTTCTCCAGACTGTAACGTTCTTTTGGGTGCTCTCCGACTTTCTCTCAGCGAAGAACGAGTCCCTCGATATCACAGCGGAGATGATGCAAGGGGCCGAGGTTGCCGATCTCGAAAAGATGGCAGCCGATCAATCTTACAAAGGATCAGATGCAGCTTTGTGGATGCTTCTGCTGCTGCGACTCACGACTGTCACTACCGACGATAGGCTTGAGTTGCGTAACAGCGCAACTCAGACTCTGCTCCGCATCTTTGACGCTTATGGCGACCGGCTTAGCCCCGAGGCGTGGTCTATTTGCATCAAGTCCGTCATATTCAAACTTCTGGCATCCATCGAGGAAGAAATCAAGGCTGCCGAGTCTGGTGAGATGGACCCGGAGGATCGCGCCGAATGGAACGAGACGGCCGTGGTCGTCTTGAATGGCATCTCGAGCCTACTGGCGAATTATTTGGATATTCTGACTGGACATTCTTCCTTCAATCACCTTTGGCGGGAACTTCTTGGTCACTTCACCACCTTGCTGGACTTTAAGGTCCTGGACATCAACACGGCCACGTTCAAAGCGCTGAGTCATGTCTTGTCTCAGACCAGCAATGACGGAAAGCCGACATTCAACAAGACCACGGTGGACTTTGCTTGGGACTTGTGGTCAAGGGGCATACCGATTTCTCAGGAAGTCAAGGGCAAGGCAACTGACAACCAGAACTGCCTCATCGCCTATGTCGCGGCGCTATCCGAAATTTACCGGCTTGTTCAGGACGATCTCAATGCTGAGAGGGTTCAACGAATGCTGACTCTGCTTCGCGCGACTCTCGACGAGGCCACCGTGGGTGGCTATGTGGCCGACGCAGAGTACGTCACGCCCCTTCAAGCTCACATCCTCGAGGCTATCCAGATGATTCGAACCGACATTGACGGCGTCCCGTCTACCATGGTTATGCAAGTTGCCGAGCTTGCCATGGCTGCATTCAGCCAAGAAGGCTCGAAGCAGGGCTCGAAGCGGACGTATATCGCCCTATCAAAGGCAAGCATGAAGACGTTGGAGAAGCTCATCTTGAGCCATTCCTCAGACAGAGACATTTACCAGAGTGGCGCCTTTTCCGAGGCTCTAAAAGCTCTCTGCAAGCCCATCGCTCTCAAATATCGTTTCCCCATCATTACCAAATCTGTCCAGCCTTGGAGACTGGCTACGTCGACGGCTCTTGTCATTTTGGAGGCGACTCTATCACATCTCCTTGCGCTTGACGTTTCCCGAAGCGAAACGCAGAACATCTGGTCAACGATTGTGGCCATAGCTGATGGGATTCTCGGCGCAGACACCGAGAGTGCCGCGGCAGGTACTGACTTTGCGGACGACGAAAGCTTCGATGTCGCGTCTTTCCACAAGCTGCGAGAACTCATCATTCCCGGTCTCGGGGCTGAGGCAATCTCGGACAAGAGTCGCAAAGCGTATGCGCAGAGCCTGTTTATGACGTCCATCATTCATGCACCGTCGCCGGCAGAAGAGTCAATCATCGATGGGACTCATGAAGCAGGGCTCTCTGCCCTTTATTCCCCACGACCGGGGCGAACAGTCTCGGTGCCGCCGAGGAGACGATCGCAGATGTCGTACGTCGCTTCTCAAGAGCTGTTTTCGCTGATATCCGCAAGCGAGGAGCCTACCATCGTCATTCACCCACCGACGCCCTCATCACCAACAGGCAGGATGAATCATCTTTCCGAGAATCCTGCGGCTCTTCAACTGCGCATCGCTCGAACGGCGGCCCCATTCCTCATTCTTCGGTGTGCGCTCACGCTTCGAACGTACATTGCAGATCAGCCGTTGCGAGGAAAGATGCCTCAGCCGTTGAGTCAACGAAAGGAGCTCGTGTGGGTACTCGGCAAGCTGGTGGAGTTGAAAAGCGAGAGCGGCGCGATTCCCGAGCTGAGCGGCGTAGAGAGCGATGGGAGGAAGCACCTGTTGCGCTTGTATCCTTTGATCGTGCGTGCTTTGGGGGTGGCCAGGGATGAGAAGGTCTCGGCGCTGCTTCGAGAAGCGCTGGAGGTTGTGGGAGGCGAACTTGGAGTTTAAGGCGGTGGATATATGATTTCAATAGACAACAGTCCGAGCCAGGTACGAGAATTTTAGATGCAGCATGTTCATTCAGTAACGTTTACTGCATACCTACTGTACCTAGTATCTTTTAAAATAAGTTCTGTACGAGTTGATTGCCTTGATATAGGGTAACCTCAATTCCATTGTTTAATGGCGGGGTCAAAGTTCCACCCCAAACGCGGGGCACGAATTCCAATTTCTCAAATTTTAACACGGATGAATTCTTGGGACCGAACAACGACATAACCACGGCACATCATGGGGAAATCGTCCAAGGACAAACGCGACGCCTACTACCGGCTTGCCAAAGAGCAGGGCTGGCGAGCCCGAAGCGCATTCAAGTTGCTCCAGCTCGACGAAGGTTGGTAGACTCGTGCTCGGCCGACGAGGTGCACAGGCTGACGTCGAGATTGTGGCCAGAATTCGACCTCTTCACCAATGTTACCCGAGTCGTCGATCTGTGCGCCGCGCCTGGCAGCTGGTCCCAGGTTCTCTCGCGAGTCCTTATCAAGGGAGAGAAGTTTGGGAGGGCAGCGTGGCACGACAAGGAGGCGCGGTTCCGACAGCAGATGCTGGGCATCCTCCCCGAGGGCCTGAGCGACGAGCAAAAGGCCGAGGCCGAGAAGAAGATGGGCGAACAGGAAGACGAGACGCCTCGAGAGCACGTCAAGATTGTGTCGATTGACCTGCAGCCCATCTCGCCGCTGGCCGGCATCACGACTCTGCGCGCCGACATCACGCACCCGGCGACGGTGCCTCTCCTGCTCTCGGCCCTCGACCCCGACTACGACGCCAACACGGCCGCCACGCAGGCGTCGCGCCCCGTCGACCTGGTCCTGAGCGACGGCGCCCCTGACGTGACGGGCCTGCACGACCTCGACATTTACGTGCAGTCGCAGCTGCTCTTCGCCGCGCTGAACCTCGCCCTGTGCGTGCTGAAGCCCGGCGGCAAGTTCGTGGCCAAGATTTTCCGCGGCAAGAACGTCGACGTGCTCTACGCCCAGCTCAAGATCTTCTTTGAAAAGGTCATCGTCGCCAAGCCGCGCAGCAGCCGCGCCAGCAGCGTCGAGGCCTTCATCGTGTGCATCAACTTCCAGCCGCCGGCGGGGTTCCGCGCCAGCCTGGAGGAGCCGCTGGGCGTCGGCGGCCGGCTGGAGCAGATGCTCAGGGAGCGCGAGGCCGCGGCGCAGGCCGACGGCGCCGGCGCCCGAGACGCTGGCGTGGTGGAGATGGACGTCTACGACGACATACCCGAGGATAAGGAGAGGAGCACCCGGTGGATCGCGCCCTTCATTGCCTGTGGAGATCTATCCGCCTTTGACTCTGATGCCTCTTACCAGCTCCCCGAGGACTACGTCTCTCTGGATCCGGTCCAGCCGCCCATTGCTCCGCCGTACAAGCGCGCCATTGAGATGCGAGCCGCCATGTCAGGACCGTCGCGATAAAGAAGTACAAGTAACGCCCAAAAGAAATCTTGAACCCATTACAGACTCGACAAACCAAAAGAGTTCCGGTTAATGACATTTGGGTACGGGCTTCTCCGCCGGGCCGGGCAGCTCGAGGACCACCAAGCCGGCCGACGGGCCCTCGTCAAAGTCTAGGACGCCGAGCTCCTTCTTGTACATCCTCGCTGTTGCGTCGTCGTGCGTCATGAGCATCAGGCCGCGCATGTCCTTCCAGTCGTTGACAATCTCCTTGAGACACCGCATCAGCCACGAGGCCAGCCCGCGACGTTGGAACTCGTCGAGGACGAAGACGTCGGTGAGGTAGGCAAAGGTGACGTAGTCGGTGACGAGGCGGGCGAAGCCGACCATTTTGATTCGTGAGCCGTCTTTTGGTCGGGCGATGCCATTTCCTGTGACCGGGTTAATGAGGTTGGACGGGCAGTGCCGGAGGCTATGTCACCTACTCTTCATGTCTTCAGCGGTTTGGGGCACCGAGTATATGGCGAGGGTCATGCAGTTCTTCAGAAGCTTGTGCAGCTGCGGCTGCTCGAGGGGGCTGCTCCACCACATGTCGTTGAGGAACTTGTTGAAGGCATCGGGGTCGAGATAGGACTTGTCGTTTGTGATGAAGAAGTTGTCGCGGTACCAGAACCGGGGCTCGCCTTCGGCCTGCATCTTGATGTCTAGGGAGCCCATGCTGGACGGAGGAGAGACAAAGGATGACGGTGAGGGAAGGCGGAGCGTTTAGAGAGACCAGGTCTCGAATAGGAATTCTCCCTTTTCTCGGGGTTCTTGGGGGTAACTCGGGGTGTATCCTGCCTTGTCCCGACACGTTTTGAAGTTTCCAGGTTTGCGTCTCCCAGTGGCAAAGACTCGATTACCTGTTGTTCGGACGGCGCTTGGCTGGCTCCCAGGTTTCTGTGCGAGTCCGTCGTGCGTCCCGTTCCGGCTAGTGGCGGCTTTCAAGACTCGGGGGCGTGTGATGGATTGTCCTCGAGAGGGGGGCTGACGCTTTTTAGTCACCGGGTCGATGAAGGCGAATGGTCAGGTGAGAGGGGTTCGAGTAAGGTTTTGTTTGCCGGGGGAGACGGCGAGCGGGAGGATGATCTGGGGTTGGGAATGCTTGCTCGAGGCTGACGGGCTGAGGAGGCGAGTGAACAGGGAAGGGATGGTGACTTGGGTCTGGGGATGAATTGTGCGGGGGACGGACAAGGGAAGATGGGTTTTATAGTGCGAGATGAATTGATCCTGCGAGATGCCCATCTGATGTTTCCCTATGCCGCGCATCGAGGCCCTCGATTACCTTGATGCCGCGTTTTACCTATCAAGCCACCTCCCGCCGCATCAACACCTGCACGCCCGCCCGCCCTGCATATCTTCGATATACAACACAGTCGGGTGGTTCTCGTTGGGATTTAGCCATCCATGATTCGGTGCCGTCCCTCGTTTCCCCCCAGAAAAATACCGGGTACAGTACGAAGAGAGATAAGGGGGGGACTTGTCAAGATTATGTAGTTCGGGGCGCGTAGGGCGTGTTTGGCATTTTGACGACCTAGAACCCAAAGGCCGGCTCGCTCGGTGGGCGGAACTGACGGCCGTTGGATTTGCTCCGGGTAGATTCGGTTCGGGGAGGAATTGCGTCAACGGCCTTTTGTTTCTTGTTTCTTGTTTCTAATTTTGTTTTTGTTTTAGGAAAGTTATAGCGGTCGGTGGTGATGATGGCTTAGGTAGGAACTTGTCATGACGCAGATGTGGCCGAGAAAAATCACAGTCTATTTTTCTGCTCCAGCATTCGAACTTTTTGTTCTACAATATTAACTACATCTATTTACAACAAGTACCAAAATCGTCCAACAAGAAAGATACTAATCTACAGGAAGCCAGCGTACACGGCCGCGCCGGCCACGAGGCCCATGAGTGCGCCGCCAGTGGCCATGGACGCGGAGCCGCCCGTCGAGGACGTCGTCTCGGCGCTGTCGCCGCTGCCGCCGCTGGTCGAGGAGGCGGCGTCGGTGGCCTTTGCCGTCGAGTTGGACCCGGAGCCGGAGCCGGCGGCCGGGGTGGTCGCGGGCGCCGAGGCGGGCGTGCTGTTGGCCTCGGACGAGTCGTCGGCGGCGGCCTTGCTGCTCAGCGAGGTGGCCTTGGCGGAAGCCGTCGTCTCCTCCTCCTTCTCGGAGGTGGTGGGCGCCTCGGTGACGGTGCTCTCACCCTCGTCCTCCGACGACGAGGCAGAGGCCGAGACGACGGCCTCGGTGGTGCTGGCGGGCAGGTCGAGGTACTTGGGGGAGTAGGTCTCGGTGCCCTCGTACGAGGGGCAGCCGGGCACGGTGGTCTTGGGGGGCGCGCGGCCGCCGCCGCAGTCGAGGATCTCGCAGAGCTCGCCCGTGTCGGGGACGTACCAGATGCGCGTGGCGTAGGGGGTGCCGCCGCCCGAGGGGACCACGACCGAGTCGGACGAGGTGCAGCCTTCGATGTCGGTGCGGGCGAGGGCCGGCGAGGCGGCGAGGAGGAGGGCAACGGCGGGGAGGAGCATGATGGGCGAGGGGGCGGTGAGTGGGAGGATGTGAGGCTGGGTGATGGTTTGGAGATGCTCTTTTCACAACCCCAAGGGAGACGGTCTGTTTTAAAGTCGGTTCAAGGCTCGGAACTCGGCCAACGGCCTCTCTGCTCCTCTGTCCATGCTTCTCCCCCCTCGCCTGTTTCCTCCACCCCGATCAGACGCTGGGATTCGCCAGGAAACGCTCAAGTCTGGGGTTCGAGTCGGTTCGACGCCCATCATCAGGCCCTTTTCCCCTGAAAGATGGTGACACTGTGACATTTTCACTGCGTGATGCCGGTCCCCTGCTTCGGCTGCTTCTCGATTCGGCGTAAGGCGCTCGCTTGGATCGGACGAGATGGGCGGTGGGCATTGACTGGATGGATTATTACCGGTAATTGCCAGGCAACGGCAGGGCTGGGGACCTTGTTCTTTTATTTCCCGGCCGTTGTTGGTTTTAATTTTGCCTGACCTGAAGCTCTGGCTTTCTTGGTGCGACTGTAGGAAGGATCGTGACTCCTGAGAGTGGTCTTGTCCGGGGTTATAATTAGAATTGGAGCCTGGAGAGGGGGAGGAGCTAAAAGGGGTAATTTGCTGCTGGAACTGGTGATGCGATTCGTCAATGTTTGACATGGTTGCGGCATCTGCAGACTAGGCATGTCTCCGGTATGCATTCATGCGGTGTGGAACTGCAGATGCCGCACTGTTTCTTCCCTGCGAGGAATCGCTGTCGTCGCGCACAAAAAAGTGAAGCTATCGAGTCCATCCAGGCAGCAAAAATGTGATTCCGCCCGGGCTCGAACCGGGGACCTTCTCGGTGTTAACGAGATGCCATAACCAGCTAGACCACGGAACCCGCTGGTGTTGATAAAGGAGTGAGAGCGTAATAGAATCCATGCTGGCTTGACATGGCGATGTTGAGGACGAGTCCTGGAGAACGCGCTTTTGTGGTGTTGGGAATGGAGGCAAGTCGGGGTTGGGCGGGAAGCTTGGACTCGACCGTTAAATGATGGTCGTGCAGTATGTACGAAGTAGATACAAGTCACTACTGTCTTTCTATCCCTCTTGAAGCCGTCAACTCGGGCCGTTATTTCCCTCGCGAGTCCGACAACCACTGTACCTCGATGCCCTAGGTGCATGTCTACATCATGTCTGAGTGCGTGAAATAAAATGGCCAGTCTCCAAAAGACGATCCCCGGGCCGAAGCTTGCTTTGAGGAGGCCGCTGCCAGTTCAAAATGGTCTCCCCTCGCTTAACCAAGTCCGTTCTCCTCCAATGCCGCACGAGGTAGGTCTTCCTGACAGGCCCGGTCGGGTAGTTGATGATCTCTTCCGTCTCCGGAGGCACCGGAGTGTTTGGCCAGTCAATGAAGTTGGGAGCGTCCTTGTACGTCTTGATCTGCTTCCCTGTGCGTCGCCTTTCGCACCACCGCTTGAGGACGGCGCGGAATTCGGATACGGGGTGGTCGAGCTGGACATCCGGGTGCTTCATCCAGTCCTTCTCGATGTCTGCAGTGTCCTGCTCTTCGTGGCGCACGGCGCGGAGCGAGTCGTCTCGGGTGATGAGCTCATACATGGTGAACAATACGCCCTTGACATCGTTGCGGCATTCCTCGTGTCCTTGGACTCCAATGCGAGACGAAAAGTTGAAGTCGAAGATCATCAACGAATCCGTCGCTTCATCGATGAGCAGGTTCCGCAGCGCGACGTCCTGATGAATAACTCCGAGATTGAGGTTCAACTCGTCGACGACTTCGATGAGCTGATGGAGCCATTTCAGCTTGAAGACGCGGTCCCTATTGTCTTCAAGGGTTCCTCCCGGGATGTAGACGGCTGTGAAGCCAACACACCGACCCTCGAGCTCATCCACGACGATTTTGTCAAACGGGATGATATTGGGGTGCTTGAGACGCATCCAGAGATTCATCTCGTGCCAAACATACCCTAACCGCTGAAAATGAAAATAATACTTGAAGACTAGCTATATTGTCATTAGCTCATCACATACTGTACTGATTTCGACAGAACTGACCTTCTTTTCAGGCTCAGAGCATCTCGCAACAAGATCTACCATGGGACCCAGTCTATCAAGCTCCTCCAGCTCTGCCCGCGAAATGACTTGGATTCCCTCGGGCCGCTGAGCCTCGGAGAGAGGAGCATGATAGACGCAGTGCGTTTCATCATCCTTGGGGTCGGTAGAAGTGGAGATCAAGGCATCCTGAGAAACGTGGATTTGAACGACGTCGGGCGCGAGGCTATCGATGTACTTCTTAAGCTGCTCAATCGCGGGGACGTCTTCCTCGAGCTCCTCGGCCATGACGACGGAGATGAGGCGACGTTGATCCCAATCCGTGATGTGCCACGTACTTGGGCCCCCGGGGATAATGTCACCGCTAAAAGCGAATAATCTGTCCTCGGGTTTGAGCATTGTCGCGCCGGCTGAACGAGTGGCTAGGGATAGAGTGTTCGGAGGTAGTTGATTGCAAGAAGAAGGAAAGAAAGAAAGAAAATGGCAAGAAGAAAATTGGGATATGGCTGAAGACCTCGTGCTCGTTACGGTGTAAGAGGGGAGGAGGGAGAAGTTGCCCTTTTTCCAGTTTGCGCGGGAAACGCTGCACAGCCACTGGAGTATCCACTTTTGCTGTACCGATGTGCAGGCAGCTATCTGAAACTGCTATCCGTATGAGCGCCTAATAAGGACATAAGGATGTAATTCAAATGGAGGCAAGAATATGTACTTAAGTATGTACGATGTGTAATAGCCCGAATACACTCATTCTTGGATAATAACCTAGACACCTAATTACTTGAATACACCGAGTTCTGTTACAGCGTGTCGCCATAGACTTGCTTAAACGCTTTGCGGTGAATGTATTTTGAGTAGGTAGACTACCCCGTACTCTACCATCTTCAGCAATAGCGTGTTCTTAAACTATCAACTATCAAGGATGCTGTATTCGTAGTTATCCGTCCTCAAGTTAGCCTCTTCCAACGTGAAATACCGCTCCGAAGACCTGACTACTGGCCCCAATCCAGCAAGGCTCACGCTTCCTACGCGCCCGTCAAGCGTGCAACTTCAGCCATCGTCACCTAAAGCCGTCAACCTGGAGGAGAGCGTTGTATCGTGCACCCTGCTTTCAAACGTTGCGCCTCGGGCTGCGTCCAAGCCCCGAACATGTTGGTTCGGCAATTCCAATTTCACTGGTTGATTTATTTGGCCTGAGATGTATGTTGGTCGTCGTTGAAGGCAGCAGCGCCTGTGCATCCTGCAAAGTGTAGAAAGTAATATGTTAGCAGCCAGAGTGAGGCTGTGAGCCAACAGATAGATGTACCCCATGCTTTGGACATAAAAGGCCGTGGTTTTCCTCATCCCCAAGACTCTTATTCTGCTTCCCCTCAAAGACATCAAGAGACAACATCTTATATTGTTTCTTCCCACTCAGCTTCCTACCTGCCTGATTTGGACTCAGTGTGCTCTTCATAGCACAAAATCGCCCACCACCCAGACAAAGGCTTCTTTAGTTTCCTCCCTTTTCTCTTTCTAGCATCAGCTTCTAAACTCAGGTATGTATGGATATGTAATTGACCCCCTAATCCTCGGCACAGAATTCTGATTGCCTCTAGAATTCATCACTACAATGGCGCAAAACATCATCGCACGGGAAGATGCTGGCCAGACGGCTTTGGCAAATCGTGTCTTGAACCCGTATGGCCCCCGAGGTTGTTATTGCGGCTGGTATTACTTCTACAGTGCTGTTTGTGGCCATGTCAGTGCAAAGCATCTACTTCGCTGTGGTCACACAACGACTCGATCCGGAACGAGCGGGTTCTCTGCTCCTCAGAACCACATGGACTTCCGCGTTGGATCGGCTTGCCCTCAATGCACTTGAGAAAGTATGACCCCCTATGTCATAACCATTTGAGATCAGCTGGAATGAACGGTTTTATTGACTATGCTAGTCTCACACTTCACGGGGTATGTCATTGTTAGTCTTAGAGACGTGAGACACTGGATGGGCTATACAATATGTCTATAAACTATATATCACCTGGTGTTGACGATTTTATGCTTATTGCTGTATTTAGACGTAAATCTAAATAAATAAAGAATCATATGGAAGCCTTGGTGCCACCAAACCTGAATTGCTTTTACTGTCGGCATGTGCGCTGACTAGAGCCACATTGTGAGACTGTTTGAGGTGAAATGATTCGGGACAGTGACAGAAATGCTCTTCTCAGGATCAAAGAGAGGTATTCTATACGGTCTGAATATCAGTCTCTGGGTCGTCCAATCGCTCTACTGGCTCGTAGCCTTTACAGCGAGAAGACCGCCCACATCGACGTCGAACTTCTCTCCACTGACGTCGAGAGATCTTTGAGAGGACCAGCCAGCTTAAGGAGATGTGCACGACGAAACTTCCCATTGGCAGACTCTGGCATTCTTCTCAAGTGGTTCCTCTATCCCTGTCTGCACTGAGCAGCCAAGTCTTTTGTTTGCTTCGCTTGCCAACGTAGACATTCCTCTCTCTCCAATATATTCTACATACTAGAAACTGACTGTAGATATTCTAGATGAACTACGTGAGGCTCACCACATCTACGACCCTTTCGTCTTACCTCTGCTCCCTCTGCCTCTTCATCTTCCCCATGGGAAACCTCTACCACGGCCTGGGAGCAGAAGGGCCCAGAGCACTCATCGGCCTCACGACTCTTGCTGCTTTGGTCCTCGGTTCCACGCTTGGTGCCACCGCAATGGAAACTCTTCTTCTGGTCCTCCCGGACGCCTTGACGGCGGTCATGTCGGTCATGGTCTTTGCCAGGAGTCAGATCTGCGTTGGCCTGGCCTGTCAAATATTCTTTGACGTGGTCGGCTTCGTGACATAGGCGCGCAATCCCGCAATCTTTGGGTCACGACAGCGCTTGAGAACCTTTGGAATTGGTCCCCATCAGTTCTCGTCTCTACGACACACAGTTACCAAGTTACCCTCCACCACGCCCACGAGAAGGACGCCTCACAAAAGGAAGAGGTATCGATCCGTCTCGGCTTCACTCCAATCTCAACCACCCAATGTATCCACACGGTCCGCAAGAGGAAATCATTTTCAGCAAGCAATCACTTATTTATTACACTGCGTCGCGTCTTTTCCCTTCCATAGCTTATCGTGTTGACAGAGCACACAAGAGTGTACTTTGGCCAACAAATGCCGCGTTTTCGCGTCTTCCATTCCCTCGGAGGCCTCATAATTAGGCAGCAATTTGATCAAGTTTCTCATTTGAACTTCGTTTGTGATTAGTGACTGGGTCCAGAGTGCTGCGGCCTTCACCGGTGGGCGGTTGCTTGCCTCACTTCCAGGATTTGATGTCGCATTATCCGGCCTGATTGAACGCCACCAACAACGTAGCATAGACTTAGCACAGTTTCTCATGCGTAATTTAAAGCGAGGGCGCGTAATGAATGAGGCGGAGTACAGAGTGCCTCGCAGGTATGGAAACCAGAGGACTTGATTCTTTCAGGCAGTGGGGGACGCTGGCGAGGGGAGGAGGCCTCGGAGATGTGTGAAGAGCCGACCTAGAGGAGGACATATTCTTCATGTCTGCAAGTATAAGACAGATGAAAAGCGATACATAGCTACAACTCCTGTTTAGTAATGCGGTCCGGGCCGATCCCGGCAGTCGTCCTCATCAAGGATGAATAGCTCGAAAAGAAGCTTGACCAACTCGTGATACCAAAAGTAGACGGAAGCCCAAAGAATAAGTGAGAAGTCTCCGACCTTCTCGTTGCGTTATACAGGAATGTCGATCAGGATTTTGGCCAGAGCGGACTGCCCACATCGAATGGCCGAGAAAAGGGGAGTGAATGTTCCCCCACATGCCCACTTGAACAAGACCTCTGATGTTCAAGTCTGAGCTACTATCTACGAGTAGCTGGGCGAGGGCAACTGTGTCTGCATCCTGGAGGTATGAAAGAGCATACAAAGTCCCAACACCAGTGCCATCGACCGTAGTTACAAGACTTCTTTAACCAGGTCATTGTTCCTCTAGAGAAACGCACTGTCTAGAGTATTGAGGATACGACGGGTTTTGGATGTCGGGACTGAGTACGTAGGTACTCATAGGAAGAATGCTATCCAATTGCTTTCGACAAGACTCTTCCTTGTGAAGTCGACCGCTATTATAGCCGGCAGTTAGTTTAGGGGTACAGATAGGCATTAAATAAGGTTTTTAGCACACCGGGTCAAGTTTACGTACGAAGTACCTAGGGTAGAGGTAAAAGGCAGCAAAGGGAAATTCTAGCTTGACCAATCTTAATTCAGGAAGAGGAGGGGCGGGCGTGTGCCACAAGAGAATTGGAGGGGGTTTTCCGCCGCCAGAGGCATTCGTGCAAGATATAAATAGATTCAGGATTGATGGAGGGTTACATGCATGAGCTGAGACTCAGAGCAACCCCGCATGTCGCTCAGCCTGATTGCAAGCGCCGAGTTCCAGTCCTATAACCCCGCGACCGCTCCGTGAATGACTTGCTCCTTGCTTTATGAAGCCATCCGCTCTTTTCTTTTGACGTTGGGAGGTATTGCCCATCATCTACCCGAGCAGTATGGCAATGCGACCGTTCAACCTCTGGGCATTGGAGATTCTTGCCATTTCTGTTTCGTTTCTCTCCTTGGTTGGCCTGGCAGTCCTTCTCGCATCATTCGATGGCAAAGAGATCTTCTCCTGGCACGGCGTCACGCTCAACACGGTCGTCTCCATCTTAGCCACAGCAAGCAAAGCCGCACTGATGCTTGCTGTCGCCGAGTCGACAAGTCAATGGAAATGGATCTTGTTCTCACGCGAGCAGCGCGTTCTCATGGACCTGGAGCGCATTGAGGCGGCGAGCCGTGGACCGTTGGGAAGTTTGACGCTCTTGTGGCAATCCAAAAGAATGTAAGTCTCAGCTTTCAACCGAGTCGCACCCATCCATCGCTACAAGCACTCGCATGCTAACCCTCTTCAGAGGCATGCTGAGGCTTGGCCTCGTTGTCTCTCTGTTGGTCCTCGCCGTGGATCCGTTCGCCCAGCAGCTCGTCCAATTTGAGCAGCGCGTGGCACAGATTAAGGCTCAGGACGGTCTTGTCAATGTCACCGTGCCGCGTGCAGAGCGATATTCTCGAGGAACCGAGTACTCCGATAAAGGGATCCTAATTATCTGTACGTCACCTGTCGCCCAGCTTTTACGTCTTCTCCGCCTAACCTCGACTCTCTTGGCCAGCTGCGATCCTGGATGGGGGGGATATTGGCGAGTCCGTGTTCGCCAATGCCGATTTTTCCATGCAATCCGCAGTCCTGTATGGACTTTCTCAACCTAAAACCAATGTGATGAAGCAGCTTCAGTTCAGTTGCCCATCCGGCAACTGCACGTGGCCGCCCTTTGAGTCGCTGGCTGTCTGCAGCAAGTGCAATGACTTGACATCCTCCCTTGAGCGGTTCCATGACTATGGAGATTTATACGCGAGCTTAGTGGCGAGCCACAGGCAGAGCGTAGTACAGAAGTATGCAACAGGGTTCCGTCTGTCGAACAACCTCTGGATTGACAACCTCAACGGGTCGAGATATGACGTCGGGGGCGACGCCGACGACACCTCCATGAAGATCCCCGGCATGGTACTGATGACAGTATACGGAACGGGAAATACGAGCCAAACTAGCAGTATGAAAAAACTGGACACGTTGGTATGGTCGACCAGTATCATCAAAGTCCTCCCCCCGGACAACCATTTGGCGGGGTGGCCCGACCTGCCCCTTGAAGCCACAGAGTGCGCACTTTACTACTGCGTCAACAACTACACGACAACCGTACAAGATGGTGTACTATCCGAGACATCGAGCCAGCTCGCCGCCACCCGCCACCCCCAGTCCTGGGTTCCGTTGAACATTGGCGACCAGGAGCTCCCTCAGCCTTACCTCTCCAGCCTGGAATTCAACCAAACGCTATCCGGAGTTGTCCGATCTGACCTCCAGCTGGTGTCTTCCAGCTCTCAGGCGACCTACAATATATCCCAGGAGGCCGTTGACTCCATATCATCCTTCTTTCAGACGACCTTTGCCGACCCAGATCGCACCAACACCAGCCAGGGCAGCTACAGCGGGCGCATCAACGCATTCCTCGTCAACCAGACAGGGCAACAGTTCGCGCCAGCCACGGCCCAAGCGCTATGGAGCTCGGAGAACCTGACCGACACCTTCGAGGCCGTGGCCGCCAGCATGACCAACGCGTTGCGGTTGGGTGATGCGAAGGGCCAGCTACAGGGGGGGCAGGGCGGAAAGCTGCGGACCTTTTACCGCGCGCAATGGGCATGGATCGCGCTCCCAGTCGGAGTCGCTCTGGCGGGCAGCGTGTTCCTCGCCTTCACCGTGATGAAAAGTCGAGGGGGGACCGTGTGGAAGAGCAGCTCCTTGGCGCTCCTAAGCTGGGGCTTGGTGGTTGGACAAGTTTTGGAGGGGGCCGAAACAGTGAGTGAGATGGAGACTCGTGCGAAAAAGGCAATGGCAGCATTCGTTGGGGAAAAGAGAGAGGGGGAAATAGAGCTAAACGACTTGTCGGCGGGATTCGAGGTAGAGAGCCAGAGATCAAGTATGACAGCACCGAGGTAGACGATATACTATCTTGCCGCACTACCTATTTTCAGAAAAAGGAATGGATGACTGACGTTAATGCTACCCGTTAGTGAGGGGCAAATAGAACAGTGGTATGAAAGCCCGGCCAAAGAGATTGGAGGAGTGGTGTAGCTTCTGAAGGCTCGTCGTTGAGGAGGGCTGGAGATTGAGCGCACACACTATGAGCTGGTTGCTGGACATGACTGGTACATACGACCATAGCTCTTAGAAAACACTGGGTCCCGTCTGCTCCCCGCACGTTAAGCTGAGAAGCGGCGAACTAGTACTCGGGTCGGTGACGACCGGGGAATCCTCGCTGTTGTATGTTTTTTGATACTTTTTGCCAATTTCCCTCGTCTCTGAGTACCAAGGCGAGGGTGGAGGGGCTCTGGCCAACCTCATAGGTCCCAGGTATCGTCTCAATATAGTACACAAATGGTAAATAGCCTGGGCGTAAGGCTATATATATATAGCCTTTACCTAAGAACGAATGCGTCTCGAGAAGATGTGTGGGCATGCCTGCCGTGTCTAGCATCCGACCCCTCCAAGTAAATATATTTCTCGCTAATAAACTTGTATGCATTCTATCGTAAAGTGACTTGGTACGCATGATGTTGCAATAGGTATTTCTCCTGCGACTGTCACGCAGTCTGCGACGAAAGCGCCCCCCCCCCACGTCTCTCACGCGACTATAACAGGACTCGACCTTTCCCACTAACAAAGAGCTGCTACAAGAGTCGTTGCATGAGGTTCCGGGAGCTGCTGCGAGGGTTACTGCATGGGGTTGCGAGATCGGCTGCAAAATTCTCTGCGGTAGTCGCTGCGAGAGCTGCTGCGAGAGTCGCTGGGATAGTCGCTGTGAGAGGTGGTGCGAGACTCGCTGCGAGAGCTGCTGCGAGAGCTGCTTCGAGAGTCGGTGCCCTGGTGATTATAATTAGAAACTGCACGGGACTGTAAGAGGATGTGAAAGGCTGCAAGAGGCTGTAAGAGATAATTTGCTGCTTCTCGGATTGTTAGATGTTGGGCGTTATTGCGCTTTGGCGGGCACTCCGGATATTGCTTAATGTGCCACTGTATCTGGGGTGTGGTGGTGGTGGTGGTGGAGGAGGAGGGGGCGAAGAAGAAGAAGAAGAAGACGAAGAGGGAGGACGAGAACAAGGAGGAGGGGCTAATAACTCTGCTTCCAGGAAAACTGCAGGGCGCGGTACCTCTTCTTCGGATATTAGAACTGGCTCCTCCAGCCTCTTCTCATGTTGTTGGAAAGCACTATCCAGGCCCCACGTCGTTTCTTGCCCGGCAGGTCTTCCACTGATTGCAGACTCAACGTCTTCTGGTTTCCCCTGACGTCGCAATGCCGCCCTAAGGTTGTCGATGCATCCAAGCGTAAATGGGTGCCGTGGGCCCAGCACCTCCTGCAGGCGCTGTATCGTCGCTCGGAGCACCCACTCGGCGCTTGCATACTTGGCTTGGTGCACAAGGACAGACGCGAGGTTGCTCATGCTGGTGAGGGTGTCGGGGTCGTCGGGGCCCAACACCTCTTGTCGTAGCTCAAGCGTATGTCGATGCACGCGCTCGGCTTCGCCGTACTGCTGTTGCCTGACCAGGACGAAGGCCAGGTTGTTCATGCTGCAGAGGGTGTCGGGGTCTTCGTTGCCGAGTGCTTCTCGTCGCAGTTCCATGACGCGCCTCTCCATCTTCTCGGCCTCGTCGTACCTCCCCTGCTTGTAGAGTTCGAGGCCGACGCCGCCCATGCTGCGGAGCGTGCTGCGATGACGGGGACCCATTTCGGCGTCTTGCAATTCCGCCATGTCGCGAAACAACCGTTCAGACGCCTCGGCGTCTCCCCGTTGGGCAAAGTCCAGCGCGACCGTTGCCTCGATCGGGTCCTCCTCCGGCAGGGTGACGTCGGACACGAGAGCGAGGCCGACCTGCTCAGCACCAAAGCTGTGTTTCACCTGGGAAAGGACGTGGCTTAGCGGAACGATGAGGGCATGACCAGACGTGTTGGATCCCACAACATGGCCGTAGATCTCGTTGGTTTCATCGTCAACGACCATGGAACCGCATTCACCGGGAACAAGCCCTGCGAAGCTCAACCTGTCAGCGGATTTCTGCATTAGGACCTCTACCGTATAGATATCTTACCATCTGGGGTGTCTAGAATGGTTGTCAAGACTTCGCAGTCGTCTTGTCCAGCCGACGAACCCAAAAAGCTCGAGCCAGAGAGGAGCTTGCCAAGCAGCACCCCTCGAACACCCGATACTACTCTGACGCGTCCAAGGTGCTTTCTGGTTTGATCCCGTATCTGGTCGAGAAGGACCGGGGGTTCGTCTGGACCGTTAAGAAGGAAAGTGTTTGTGCGAGGCAATACTGGGGACGGGGACACTGGGCGGACAAGACTCCAGTCGAGATAGGCCATGTTTGGGTCAAGGCTTGTTGGGGAGGCGACTTTCTCCCATTGTTCGGAAACACTGTGTTCATGTGAAGGAGTGGTTGGAAGTGTTGTGGCAGATGCTGAGCTCTCATGATTCGCGCCAGCTCGTTTGTCGTTGTCGTGATAGTCGTAGTAGGGGTCATCATCATAGTCATACTCATCATCGTCATCAGTAAAACCGTACTCGTCGTCGTCGTCGTCGTTCTCCCGGTCAACCTCTGGATCGCCAGTACCGTCATCACTCAACGGCTTGGAGTCAGATGCGGTCGGGGACGCCCTCCCTGTCGAAGCGGTCGAACCAGACTCACCAGTAGGACACAAGTCGAAAATGTGATCTACAGTGAGATATGCGCTGGGGCCGCCGATTTGGATCGAAACACCCAATGTCGCCATTGATGTTTCATGGCGTGCAAGCCCGCCACAGTAAGTCAATGTGTTGTCGAAGAAGGCCTCCAGCGAGTCTTCGGACGCAATCCTGAGGACTGGTCCAGATGTCTCCTTGAAGTATATCAGCTTATTAAGAGGCGGGATCGGTCCTTCCGGCGTTTTCCCCGAGGCGAAGACGTTCAAGAAACTCTTGCCACAGTGCAACTTCTCTTGCGTCCGGCCGCCGAACAAGGACTGCAGCGCCCGCAATTGTTTCACATGGAAGCGGCATCGGATGACGACACTTGGCGTCGCGTCCTCGGGCGACTTGCCAACCATGCGGAGCTCATAGCTGATGCGTTGGGCAAAGTCGCGAAGCCTCACGTCCCTGTTTACCATGCCCTGCAGCTCGCCTTTGACAAACTCGAATCGTCTTTGATACGCGGCTTGATCCCAGGCTTGCAAAGACACTGGAGCCTTGGGGTACATCCGTTTGCCATGTCTACTCCCGGGGATGGGCACGCAGCAGTTGTAATGCTCCCGAACCCGTGCTGCATGCGTGTCACCCGTAGGCGAAACCGACGTCTTGCTCGACTGAGGCCCTCGGGATTGATCGTCGGTGACCAGACTGTCGCCAGAAACCGACTCGACGGCGGTGACGGGACTTGGCTGGGAGTCCTCCGCACGACGGACCTCGCTACGGGGCACCGAAGCAAGCGAGCCGGCGGCGTGGCTGTCGCCCTCGACGAGGGGCTCGCCAGAAACCGACTCAAGGGCGGTGACGCCGCCACGAACCTCGCTACGGGGCACCGAGGGAAGCAAGCCGGCAGCCTTCTCCCTGACTACGAGGAACGGATGGTGCCACAGCCCCCGCGGTTGGCGCTCCGAGCCCATGCCCAAGGTGCAAGGGATCAGGGCGGCATGGAGTTGCAATTTCGGAGGGGATGGGTTGGTCGTCGGGTGATGGTTCGCTGGGCGTTTGCTTATCGCGATGCGGCGTGGCAGACGAACTAACGATAATGTCTCACATCTCGGCACGTGCTACAACTCGCTTCACCTTTGACCGGGTATCGGGTGGCTGATGAGGCTGAGTGCTGGGGGCCGGGCTCTGACATGCAGCTTCATTGCGCCTTATGAATGAGGGGTTGGCATTCCCCAAGTCTTCTCTACCATGAACGACGACCTGGAGTACCGCAAGCATATCGCAAGCCAATTCCTTGGTAACACCGACCGCAATCTCGACGCCTACTTTCGCGTCTACGACGAGTTGCTCGTTGATGTCAATGCTCACTTGGGGCAAGTCGGAGAGCCGGCGTCTACGACCTCGACTTCTATCACCCATGGTGATGTCTCGCTGGCAGCCGAAGTCGTTCGAGACAACGCCGACAAGACGCTCCATCAGATAACACTCGATATCCAAGAAAGGCTTCAAGGAATCCATCGGCCGGAGAGAGCCAACCTCGCAATCCGAGTCGCTGTCCGCGCCATGTTCATGCTCGACTCGGCAGTAAGCGATTGGCATGGGCCCAGCTTCATGGTTGGCCGTTACCGCCATGTTTCGTGGCAGCTTACAGAGTCCTTCTACGACTTCATCTCCAGATGTTTCTACCAAGGCCCCGAGCCGTCTGAGGGCGTGAAGGAAGACCTGGCCAACAAGATGAGGCGAAACTTGAAGGCGTGGAAGCTCAAGACGCGCTCTGGCATCACCTTCAAGCCCACGGACAACATCGCTCAGCATCTGCTGCTTGATGCCGACAATGGAGTTCTCTATCTCTTTCACCACACGTCGTTTCTCAAAGCCCAATTGAGCCGAACCCAAGGCCAGACTTCCGGCAGCAAGGAGGACGTTCTCGCACACCTAGCCAGGTTGGTCAAGCAGCCTTCTCGCCTACTACGGCAATTCACACTCGTTAGGGGCATCCTTCCACCGCGTTTGCTTGCAGAGACACTCCACTCCCTGCAGTCCATCCTGTTCCATTGGACTGACGAGCGGTCGAGCAGCATCCTGCGCCAGCTGATCCAGAAGAAGCGGTTCGATGCCGACTGCGCTGAGGCGGAAGGCTACAAGACCTTCGACGGTGCACTGGACGACTTTGAATACCTGTACTGGGGCCATAGGCTCGCCGAGATCTTCGACCTGGTCATGGATAAACCGCCCAAGAATTGGTTCGAGCGGTGGATAAAGTGGCAGTCTTCCGAGAGCAATGCATTTGCCGTTGCCCTCGCCGCCTTGGCCATTTCTATTGTTGTCGGGTGTCTGTCGCTGGGTCTATCGGCTCTGCAGGCTTGGATTGCCTGGAGAGCTTGGAGGGATTCTCTAGTCAAGGCTCCGTAAACCTCATGCAGGTTGTTTAGCAAAGCTGACAGAAGGGGAAGACGGCAAGCGCTGTCCTAGATTTCTAATGACGCATAGAGGCTGAATGGACCTTCCCAACGAGAACTTAAGTCAAGAACTCTCCTGGTCATAAAAATTGACTCGTTCTCTCGGAGGAAGCCACGATCAAGAGTCCATCCACTTATTACGCTTCGCCGCAACCTTGAGGGAGGCCTACATCAATTTCCGTGGGAATAAAACCCTCGCTCATCCCCATCAGCGTCCGTCTTCCCACTTTCTTCTCCCATGCGCAAGGGCTGTCCGAAACCTCATCCTTCTCGAAATCTCCCCGCTAAAAGCTGCTTGCGATTCATCCCCAGCCCTATCAACACCCAGATCCGTTAACCATGTCGTCGCCCACGAAGTCGAATGAACTGCCATCCCACCTCATCCCGAAAAGATCGAGCAGCAAACGAACCGCATCATGGGATTCCCAATTTGAAACCCACAGCACTGCAGATCTTGGCAATATACTGGTCCAGACGGGTCGGGAGCTTTCGGAAGCAAGAAAGAAATCGAAGAGGCAATCGTCCATGGACTGGCAGAAATACTGCACCGTTTTCGAACTGCAACAGAAAAGTCTAGCCGTCCAATCCCAGATTGAACTTAGAAAGTTCGAGGCTCGGAACCCCAACATGACGTGGCACCATCAAAAGGAAGCCGAGAATCTGAGGATCCAGTTCCGTGGCTGGAAGCAATTCGAGCACATCGCCAAGACGCACATTTACAATCTCAAGAAACGTCTAACGACCACGGATACAAGTTGGGCTCGGCTATTTATGACTTCCAAGCTTGGCTTCAACCTTCCCGCGAGCGCTAGGACGCGGGCCAAGACGGATCAGAGTCGTTTCGCCAGCGCCATGCAGGAAGCGTATTGCCCCAACCCTCCCGCACACACCTATCGTTGGGATCCAGTTCTCTGGCGGTGGAGGAGTTCGTTTACTACTCATGCCGCCCATCTGTTCCCTTGGCGGCAAGTCCTGACCATGGACGATATTTTTGGTAAGGGAGCATCAGAAGAGATATTCTCGCCCGTTAATGGATTGTTTCTAGATCCTCGAGTTGAAGATGCCCTTGACAAAGGCATTGTCGCGATTGTGCCGGATGTTGACCTGGATCCTGCCGACCCAGCCCAACCCCTTGACGACCAAACCGAACGCCATGGTCGAATTCGAGATTGGGAAGCACAGCGAAACAAGAACTACAAGGTTCTAGTTGTAAACAAGTCGCACCATGAGGGCAAAAGGGCCATTTTCTACGACGAGGTGGATGAGATATCTACACTCATGAACCTCCACGAACGGAAGCTCAAGTTCATAACTGACGCTCGGCCTCGTGCGAGGTATGTTTGGTGGACATTCTTATCCACGATTTTGAAGACTTCCTGGTCAGAATCATCAAAGGACACAAATGTCCAACTCAGATGCTATTACAAAAGCAGCACTTGAGGGTGAAGAAGAAGAGGATGACATGGATGGGGATGATGAGGAGGATGGGGACCATGAGGAGGATGGGTTGCTGGTGTAGCAGTCGCGAGAATGGAAGTTGTGGAAGGGAGCATCGTTGATCAGGTTTTGATGACTCGCTAATAAATGTACTCGGCCCAGAGACCCAAAGAGATACTCTATTAAGGCTGGGCTTAAAACGTCACGAGGGCGGCTGGGCGCCGCATCTATGCATGATTGGGCGACAGTTCACTGCAAATAAGCGCCCACAGGTAGCAAGAGTGTCTCTTACTCCCCTACGGCCGCGGCGTGGCGCGTTTTTCCCACCCTCATTGTGCTTCTTGGGACACCGTAGAGAATACCCTCTTTTTAACCCAACCTAGTCCTCCGATTGGCTCCAGGTAAGTCGGTTTTTTCAGACGGGAAGAGTGATTTCTCCAAGAGTCTTTGGCGACTGAAACTAATTGCCCTTGGTAGCTCACCCTGCATTTCGGATCGACACTAGCCCTACGAGCGAACATGTCTCGACCCAACGACTACACCATCGGTTGGATATGTGCCATACCTACCGAATATGTTGCTGCACGAGCCTTTCTCGACGAGATACACAAAGGACCGGAACGTGTGTCGCCCAACGATAGCAACAATTATACACTGGGCAGCATGGGGGAGCACAATGTGGTCATTGCCGTCTTGCCCAAGGGAGAGTACGGCACGAACTCGGCTGCAAGCGTTGCAAAAGACATGATGCACAGCTTTACCAACGTCAGAGTCGGTCTGATGGTCGGCATCGGCGGCGGCGTGCCGACTCGCCACGATGTTCGTCTGGGGGACATTGTGGTCAGCACTCCTCAGGCTGGGAAGGGCGGTGTCATGCAGTATGAGTTTGGCAAGACCATTCAGGATCGAAGCTTCCAGCGGACTGGCTTCCTGAATCAACCTCCTTCCATCTTACGCGCGGCAGTGAACGGACTGGAGGCAGAGTATGAGATTGACGGCCACTGTCTTGACAAGGAGATAGACGACATTCTCCAGCGGAAACCAAGGCTGCGGAAGAAGTACAGCCGACCAGACCCAAGCAGCGACAGGCTGTTTCGTTCTCATGTCGTTCACCCTCATGGCAACTCAAGCTGTACGGAAACCTGCACCACTGATTCGTCCAATCTGGTGGCGCGGCGCGAGCGGACCGAAGACGAAGACGATCCGACCATCCACTATGGCATCATTGCGTCAGGAGACAAGCTTATGATGGATGCAAGAATCAGGGACGAGCTGGCTGCGGAAGAAGATGTCCTATGCTTCGAGATGGAAGCGGCGGGGTTGATGAACCGCTTCCCTTGCCTGGCCATCCGCGGCATTTGTGACTACTCGGACTCCCACAAGAACAAGGATTGGCAGGGCTATGCAGCGATGGCTGCTGCTGCATACGCCAAGAATCTTCTCAAACAAGTGTATCCAAGCAGGCTTGAAAACGAGAAGAGGCTCGGCGAGATTCTATCCGGTAATTCCAAGACGTCGAACTCAACCCCTGGCACATGCTAATCCAATACACAGGTCTGCAAGAGGTTGCAACAGAGCATCGTGACATTGCAGCAGAGCACCGCGATATTTCGGAGAAGCAGCTCCAAGCCCAGAACGATCTGGCCCAGGAAAGGCTCTGCAAAGAGGAACGCGAGTGTCACCAGCTCTTCCGCCTCACAAGCGACGGCAGGGACGTCACGTATGAGTGGTATAAAGATCGAGTGGAGGAGAGAGTTGAGGGAACTTGCGAGTGGTTCCTCAAGCATGAGCACTTCCAGGAATGGACCAAACAGGAGTCTGGTCCCCTACTCGTCTCGGCAGATCCTGGATGCGGGAAGTCGGTGCTGGCCAAGTACCTCATCGACGACGCTCTCCCACGATCGAGCACTATCTGCTACTACTTCTTCAAGGACCAAGACCAGAACGCCGTCCGCCAAGCACTTTGCGCAATCCTTCACCAGCTCTTCTCTCAGAAACCGTTGCTGATCCGACATGCCATGACACAATTCCGCGAGGACGGTCCAGGTCTGACCAACTCTACGAACTCCCTCTGGAAAGTTCTCGAGCAGGCCGTCGGAGATCCCCAGGCAGGCTCCGTCATCATCGTCCTTGATGCCCTTGACGAATGCGCCGAATCAGAACTCGCAGACTTAACGCGGGTTATACGGAGCCAATTCTGTGGCAGCCGCTTAGGCGATGGCAAATTGAAGTATCTTCTCACATGTCGCCCTTATGACCGGATCCTGTTCCAGTTCGATGATATATTGGAAGATTTTCCCAATATCCGCATACCAGGGGAGGAAGATTCGGAAACCATCGGTCAGGAGGTGAATCACGTCATCACCCAACGGGTCAAAAAGCTGTCAATGAAGAGACACCTCTCTTCCCAGGTCACGAGCCACCTAGAAACGAGGTTGCGCAGGACGACAAATCGCACTTATCTCTGGGTATACCTTGTGTTTGACTACTTGCAGAATGAAGACTTCAAAAGGACAGTGCAGGGGGTCGAGTCCATCATCGACAAACTTCCGACGAGTGTGAACGAAGCGTATGAGCGAATTCTCCAGAAGACGAGAGATGATTCGATGGTTCGGAACGCCTTGAGCATCATCCTGGTGGCGAGGCGACCACTCACCCTCTCGGAAATGAACGTTGCTATGAATGTAGACGCTACATCACAGTCCCTTTCCGGTCTCGACTTGGAGCATGAAGTGGACTTCAAGATTCATCTCAGGTCTTGGTGCGGATTATTCATCTCCATTCATCACGACAGGGTTTACTTCCTTCATCAAACCGCTCGCGAGTTTCTCCTGGCCGATTCGGCATCGTCGACGAACGTTTCGTCGGAGCTACACTGGCAACACTCCATCACCACTCGAGACGCACACGTCGTTCTTGCGAAACGCTGCGTGCTCTACCTGAACTTATTCAACTCCAACGATAGCCTACCGATTGGTGCAAACGAAGGAGCCAGAGAAATCTTCTTGGACTACTCGGCCCGCTTCTGGGGCGACCACTTCCGCGAGGCTGATATTATGGATGACGATGACATTTTACCTTGCACTCTGAGAATTTGTGATCCAGAATCCAACAGCTTCTCGGTATGGGGTAGAATTGCTTTGAGAATGTACGCTAAGTCTTTCACGAATCTCATGACGGCGTCGTATTACGGCCATGTTTCCGTTGTCAAGCGATTGCTCAAACAGGGCGATGCCGCCATGGAGGCAACTAATGCACTTGGCCGTACTCCACTCTGGCTCGCTTCTTTGACTCAACGTGAGGCCGTTGTTAAGCTGCTGCTTGAGGAGGGCGCCAATATTGAGGCCATAGACAAACGCCTTCAGACACCGTTATCATATGCTGCCTGGCGTGGAAATGAGTCCATTGTTAAGCTGCTGCTTGAGGAGGGCGCCAATGTTGAGACCAGAGACAAAGACTATCAGACACCATTATTATATGCTGTCCTACTTGGAAGAGAGTCCATTGTTAAGCTGCTGCTTGAGAAGGGCGCCGCTACCGATGCTGGGAGTTGGGGAGGCGTGACACCGCTATGGCACGCCGTTTGGAATGGACAAGAGGCCGTTGTCAGGCTGCTGCTTGAGATGGGCGCCGATGTTGAGGGCAAGGGTTTGGACGGCAGGACACCACTATCGTGGGCCGCTAAGAATGGGCATGAGGCTATTGTCTTGCTGCTGCTTCACGCGGGCGCCGCTATTGAGGGTAAGGGTTTGGACGGCAGGACACCACTATCGTGGGCCGTTGAGAATGGGCATGAGGCTATTGTCAGGCTGCTGCTTGATGTGGGCGCCGATATTGAGAGTAGGGATTAAGACGGCAGGACACCACTATTGCGGGCCGTTGAGAATGGGCATCAGGCTGCTGTCAAGCTGCTGCTTGAGATGGGCGCCGATACCAGGGCTGCGGTTTTGGATAATAGGACACCACTATCGCGGGCTATTGAGAAGGGGTATGTTGCGATTGTCGAGATGCTAAAAGGGAGCGCCAATGCTCGGAGGACCGGGACAGCAGAGGGGGTGCTCCGTTAGATGGATGTCGCTATTACATGAAGGGTATCGTTGAGCTGCTTTCGTTGTGGTCTCACCTTTATAGTAAGCGAGCCACGGTCGGGCCTTCCACTCCTCGGCGGAGAAGCTCCTTTGATAGAGTCCTTGCTTGCGAGACCGAGAATGGAGGAACCTTCTAGTTTCATGTGGCTGCCTATACTTATGAGACTTATTGTCTTGGGCCTCTCAAGGAGGACGCCCTTCATCCAGGGTTTCTCCCCCATTCGTTGCTCCGGTGAAGTCTGTGGTAGGATGTATAGGGACGATTATAGTCAAGAAGTGCGTATCGCAGCCCAACCAACTACTACTTCACAGTCAATTCTGCAGACGTAGTAGTAGAGCCAATGTCTTGCGTTGCCAAGCCCTTGTAATTGGTCCCTTATTCATCGTCATGGAGAAGAGGCTTTGGACCGTTCAACGGGCTAGTCGGCGCTGCATTAGATGCCGGTTCGTCATCTCGACGTGCTCAATCCTATGTTTCCATTTCCTCAGGATGAAGAAGCATGAACGAAAACTTTGCCCGTTGTTAGAAGAAAACTTTTAAACCCGGAGAATACCATGATGGATTTGCGAGAAGAATGCATCTCGGAAAAGGTAACATCAACTATACAGGGAAGGGAGAATGATGCGACAGCCAGCATCCTAGATGTGTGTAGGATAGTTCAGATCGCGGCCAATCCTTATCTTCGTCGGATACTCGTAGGTTAGGCCTGGGGGTTAACCTAAGTACTTACTTAGTGACTCCTTCACTAAGTAGGGCACTGAACCCCAGGACAGGTATTTCCCTATAGAATTACTAAGGAGTCAGTGGTCTGTCCAACGGATACTTCCCCTATCGCAAGGCACCTTTCTCAGTCCAGTCTTTGGCGAGCCATCTTGTCTCGCGCACCCTTCAGCGCTCGGCAGTCTTGACTGTCTCGGTGAGTCGCACAACCAAAGTGTCTCTCATCTGATACCAAACTTCAATCGGGGCTCCTTTGACCAGCCTCGCGAAGATTGATCCACTGTATAGATACGGCTCGGCAACCTCCCGGCGACGGAGTGACGCCACGCGGGTAGACCCAGAAACCTTCATGTTATTCACCAACCACAGTCTGACCCGAGGGACGTCCTTGTGGCAATCTCCCGGTTCGGCTCGTCCCATCTTTCTCGATATGGATGTAATGATAGATGAGTTTCTCAACTAGGGGGTCGGGAACGGCTTGAGTTGGTTCAATCGTGTCACCGAGTTGTGGCAGCTTCATCTTCTTGATACACTTCAGATCCTTCGCGCCCAGAGTGAACGATTTCGCCATTTCCTGTCGCCTCGAACTGTCCCTTCCTTGTCTCTCGACTCAAGGCTCGCTTTACCAGGTGGCTTTGCTCGCGTGCTGAAATGACGGACGTCATCCAGAGAGCACTTGTTGAGGGGCAATCCGACGAGCGTCCCGAGAAAGAGGTCACGACTTGCCCTCCCACTCATGCTCCTCTACTAACTCTTCTCCATCTAGTCACCGAAGGAGTTCACCAATGATTCCTGCATCTCCTGCGAGTCCACCAACACATCTCAGCAAGACCTCAACGTCACCCAAGATGACTTGCTCGAAGCAAGGGAAACCGCGGAGAAGCTCACTCTGGGGGAGACGCGGGCGGTAGGGATCGCGTTGCGCTCATGGTAGACGTGTGCTGATCCGTGTATCAGTTGATGACCCAGGTACATGTTCTTCACAAGAGAGACCCGAACTTCCCCCTATCCGTCATCGACAAGATCGAGCGCTTCCTTGGCAAGTCGTCTCCAAGAGACTGCCACATCCACGTGAATGTTGCTGACTCGGGCAAACAGAAAACGAAGACGTCTTCGAGAACCCAGACGCCCACCAAAGGCTCATCCACGACATCAAGATCCAGGCGGCCCTCATCACCAACAACTCCCCCTACGCCGAGGTCCGGGCCGTCGTCGACAACCACGACGACCCCAGCACGCCGTGCTCGACGATACGCGCGTGGGCCATTGGCATCGTCTTCTCCGTGGCCATCTCCTTCGTCAACGGCTTCTTCGACATCCGCCAGCCCGTCATCCACGTCACGTCCAACGTGCCGCAGCTGCTCGCCTACCCGGTCGGCAAGGCGCTCGAGCGGCTGCTCCCGGACGTCGGCTTCACGCTCTTCGGGGTGCGGCACAGCCTCAACCCGGGCCCGTTCAACAAGAAGGAGCACATGCTCGTCACCATCATGGCCAGCGTGGCCAAGGACGCGCCCTACACAAACTACATCGTCTGGATGCAGTACCTGCCCATCTACTTTGACCAGCCGTGGGCCATCGGCTTCGGCTACCAAATCACCATTGCCCTGTCGACGAGCTTCATCGGCTACGGGCTCGCCGGCCTCTGCCGCCGCTTCCTCGTGTACCCGTCGTACTGCGTGTGGCCGGCGTCGCTCGTCACCATTGCCCTCAACACGGCCTTCCACGGCGACGCCAACGCGCCCGTCGCGGGGCCCTTTGCGTCGCTCTGGCCGTGGTCTCGCCTCAAGTTCTTCGCCGTCGCCTTCGCCCTCATGTTTGCCTACTTCTGGCTGCCCAACTACCTCTTCGCCGCCCTCAGCTTCTTCAGCTGGATCACGTGGATCGCCCCGGACAACGTCAACCTCTCGGCCGTGGCCGGCGGCTTCCGCGGCCTGGCCCTGAACCCCTTCCCGACGCTCGACTGG
Source organism: Thelonectria rubi (assembly GCA_013420875.1). Lineage (NCBI taxonomy): Eukaryota > Fungi > Ascomycota > Sordariomycetes > Hypocreales > Nectriaceae > Thelonectria > Thelonectria rubi. The sequence continues at coordinate 327,787 of WMHX01000043.1, forward strand.
AACGTCGTCGTCGCCCGCCTCGACCCGCTCATGGTGCCCTTCTTCAGCACCCTCAACTACTTCGTCGGCGGCCTACTCAGCTTCTTCGTCGTCGTCGCCGTCTACTACTCCAACGCCTACGACACGGCCTACCTGCAGATCAACTCCAACTACGTCTGGGACCACTTCGCCCGCCAGTACAACGTCTCGCGCATCCTGGACGAGCGCGGCATCTTCGACGGCGCCAAGTACGAGGCCTACTCCCCGCCCTTCCTCTCCGCCGGGAAGCTGGTCCTCTACGCCGCCTTCTTCGGCGTCTACAGCTCCACCGTCACCTACGGCCTCCTGTACCACCACCGCGAGATCCGCATCGGCTTCCGCGACCTCGTCGACAGCATGCGCCCGTCGTCCAAGAAGCGCCGGACCGAGGGCGGCCAGGCCCTGGACGTGCACAACCGCCTCATGAAGGCGTACCGCGAGGTGCCCGAGTGGTGGTACATGGTGGTGCTGGTCGCGGCCGTAGCCCTCGGCGTCGTGGGCATCGCCAACTGGCCGACGTACACGACGCCGGCCGTGGTGCCCTACGGCATCGCCCTGTGCCTCGTCTTCGTCGTGCCCGTCGGCATCATCCAGGCCGTGACGGGCGTCGAGGTGACGCTCAACGTCCTGGCCGAGTTCATCGGCGGCTCCTGGGTCGAGGGCAACGCCCTGGCCATGTGCTACTTCAAGACGTACGGGACCGTCTGCTGCGGGGGCGCCCTGAGCTTCAGCAACGACTTGAAGCTCGCCCACTACCTCAAGATCCCACCTCGCTTCACCTTCTGGGCCCAGATGGTCCCGACCCTCGTCTCGACCTTTGTCTGCGTGTCCATTGTGCAGTACCAGGTCCATCTCAAGGACGTGTGCACCGAAAAGGCCCCGTATCGCTTCTACTGCCCGGGCATCAACGCCTTCTTCACCGCCGCCGTGCTCTGGGGCACCGTCGGTCCCAAGAAGATGTGGGGGTTCAAGGGCCAGTACGCCGAGACGCTCCTGGGATTCCCGCTGGGCGTCATCGTCACCGTCCTCTCCTGGTGGCTGGGGCGAAAGTACCCCAAGAACGCGCTCATCAGGAACACTCACCCGGTGATTATGTTCACCGGCGGACTCATCTGGGCCCCCTACAACTTTTCCTACATCTGGCCTGCTGTGCCGGTAGGCTGGTTCTCCTGGGTCTACATCAAGAGCCGCTACCTCGGCTTGTGGTCCAAGGCAAGTCGTGTGTTCTCCAGTAGGCTATTGTTCATAGAATTGACCCGCGTCGCAGTACAACTTCGTCCTCTCAGCAGCCTTCTCCGCCGGCATCGCCATCTCGGCCCTCGTCACCTTCTTCGCGTTGCAGTACCGTGATATTGAGGTGAGCTGGTGGGGTAACGATATTCCCTTCAAAGGCTGCGAGGGCACTGGCACTTGTGCCATCAAGACACTTGCTGATGGGGAGTATTTTGGTCCCCGGGTCGGAACATTTCATTAGTTAACCCTTGTGTTGTCCATGTCCATCCCACTTGGGATAGCCAGCTATCATGGAGTAATCGAGGTGCAGCTAATGCTCTTCAGTGTTGGGCTCTGGTCCGAAGCTGGAAATATCGTTGCGAGGCCCATCTACAAGTGATAAAACTTGGACGGAAGGGATGCTGAGCTGCCGGATTGAGATCACAACACTATGCCATACCACCGTGGGATTGGACAGGTACATAAAGTTACGAGCCATACACCAACCATGAATGAGACGTGCAATTCAACACACAAAACTTACCCGATTAGGGTATCTAAAGATCGGATGAAAGAGAATAATTAGTTATTTAATAAAACTTCACTTCACTTCATGTCACTGGTGCCCAAGGAAAAATTCATTGCAATTAAAATAGTAGTTCAGTTCGATCTGTTTGAAACCAGGAGTACAATAAGGTAAAACACTTGAGTGTGAAAACGAAGGAAAACCGACGGTATCCCCGTCACTTGGCGAAAGAGAGAGAAATTCCACTTTTAGTTCTGCACGTGCGAGAGCGCGATGTTCTTCCAATGATCGCGCTCGGCTTCCAACTTTGCAATACGCTCCTCTAAGTCTTCGAATCGCTGGGCCTTGCGCTCACGAGACTTTCGCGCTGCCAGCGTGTTGCGAGCACGCTTCATCGCGACAGTATCCGATGGGTCTTCCACAACAATGGGCGGTAAGGGCTTGTCTCGCTTGCGAGCAGCCACACCAGAAACGGACGAGTGGCGACCCGAGGGAGGTGAGTTTGCCGACTTGCGACGACTCGACATCGGTCGGGTAACGAGCTCCAAATCATCCGAGTTCTGAGCAGGCGAGTGCTCCGCGCTGGGCACACTGGTCTTCTCAGGGACCGCAGTGGTCTCCTGGGGGAAGAGGGGGTACCAAGGGTCATTGCCACCGTCGAAGTCGACAGTGCCAAAGTTGGGCGACACATTGTATCCGTCGTTGAAGTCAGGAGACTCATGGTAGATGGATGGTGAAGTCAAGGCCGTGAGGGCTGAGGAGTTGGGAGCAGACATGAAGGGTTCGTTCATGAGAAGATCTTGGGGGGAGATGGTACCACCCAAGTTGGAAGAAGAGCTGGAAGCGCTGCCACTGAAATCGAATCCAGTAGGAACAGCGGGAGAGGAGAAGGCCGTGTTGGCCCCGCCCTCGAAGGCGGTGAACTCTTCGAGTTCGACGTCTAAGTCAAAGTTAGAATTGGAATTCGGAGATGACACGATGGGAGACCAACCTGCGGCGTTCATCATCTTGGCGGTTTGTTGGACGTTACCGGTACTCTGAGAAAAGAGAGGAACGGGCGGCAACGCAGAACGGTTCTGCTGGTTCAAGGCGATGGATGAAGAAGGAGCCGACGAGGCGTAGAACTGGTTCGAGTGACGATTGTTTGCAGTTGTTGATTGTTGACCGATAGCCTGGAGTATCTGGGCTACTCTTTGATTCTGGACAGCTGATTGACGTTGATGGGGCTGATGAGACGAGTGACGACGCTGCGATGGCAACGAGGTAGTAGACCGATTAGGGAGCTGAGGTTGATCGGAATCGAACAAGACGAAGTCCTGCTGCTGTTGTGCTTCGAGAGGCGGAAGATGCTCGGATGGTGCCGGCAGGCTGGGTTTCGTGGAGGGAAGCCATGGTGACTGGGGATCCGTGGTGAAGACTGGGAAGTCTAGGCCTGAAATTTTGACGGTTGGGAGGGAACTTAAGCTGATGCTATTCAAAGCAGGGCTGAGGTTCAGATCGACCGGAAGGTGAGCTGAACGGGGGAGTTGAGTGGAGAGATACTGGTTGTCCGGGGACGGAATTGTGACGGAGGGGGGGAAAACGTTGAGAGGGGGGTGATTTAGAACATCTTGCTGGGCGCCCAAGGCGTGTAGTAACTGATCAAGATTCTGTATGGATAGTATTTTGGAAGTTGGGAGGGGGGAAAGTTGGTGAAGAGAGGGAAAGAGAGAAAATTGCGGACTGGAAATCGGGGGGTTTTAACTTTTTTTCAGGCAGCAACTGCGGAGGGCTGAGAGGGCTGTGTGCGCAGTGCTGTTTCCTCCGTCGAGCGCTGGCGCAGGGCATGGACAAGGTTCCTCGATACCGAGGCCAGATTGTGGGGAGAAGGCATTACTATCGCCGTTGCATCAAGAAGGCTGTGCTTCGTGTTAGAGGATACTCGTCCCGGCAGGTACCTGGCTCTGCCGAGCTACTTCGCGCAGCTGCGCCCTTCCGGATGGGAAAGACATGGACCCGCCTACCTATGAGTCACACCTTTTTACGCCAACCCTTTTTGGACTGGCCGGTCGTGCCGGTGTTCCCAACGGAAGAAGCGCCTGAGACGGCGCCTTGCTGGAGGGGAAGTTGTACGAGACTGCGCAAATGGGCACTTGGTCCATGGATGTTGAGCTGGGCAATCGCTTTCCCATGTGCTCTGTTTCACTCGTCTCATCAGACGGCATTGATGAGCATGAGAGAGGCACGAAGACTTCCACGCGCCCAGTCTCACAACGCAGCGGCCTCCCGTTGCACAACGCTTTTTTCCAACAAGTGGCCGTTTTTTAGCCCGCCCGTCCCTGCGCTACCAAAGAAGCCCTGAAGCTAGCGGCACCCTCCCTCGTCGAAGTCGGCCCCCTTGCTCCCTTGGCCGGCATTGGTCCCATAAGACGGAGTTGAGCGTCTCCCCGCGAGAATTGTCGAGTCTGGGACTGGACTGAGAAAAGCAAGACAACCCCTGCGCCTCGCCCCAAGGGCGCAAAGCCTCGCCGCAATATTGGCACCCCTGATCCATCTCGCATCGACGATTGGGAACTTTCCAGGGCACCAAGATGGCCCAGGGTTACAGCCAAGGGCGAACCGGCCAATGCCCTGATGACCAATTGCCCGCCATGCTCCGTTCGCCAACACCAACCAGTCGTGCTCGGGCATTTGGCTGCAGCTGACGGAAAAAAGGGTCGCGGAAAGCAAGGAAGCGAAAAGGCGACGATTGCACTGCAGTAGCGCATGCAGCCCGCGATTTCGAGACGCGCCCGCCGTCGGGTTTCTGCCTTTCTGTCTGCCTGCTGCTCTGCCCCCTGTCTGGAATTTCAAAAGTCCTTGGTCCACGACGCGTCGACGCCCTTTGAAGTCAAATCTCGGTGGGTTTCATGTCATTTCTTGTGGTTTTCCCTGGTGGCTTTCTCTCCCTTGCATGGAGCCATGCCCAGTAAAAATTCTTCTTATCGGACACAGTGGCCATTCCGAGTCGGCTCCACACTGTGTTTGGAAATCCTCCATGCCTGCAGATGTCCACGGGTCCATCTGGATGGATGTCGCCGTGTCCACCATCACCGGAGCAAGATGCCTGTGCCCCCTGTGCTGCCTCCTTATTCTGAGCCTTGCGAGTGGCCGAGGAATCCAGGCATTGGAATCTGAATCGCACGCTTCCAAAACATTGCGTTCGCGATTAGGAATGCAGTCACACGGAAACCACCATGGACGCATGTGCGCGTCGCTCGGCCACGCACATTTGTGTGTTTGCTCAACTCAAACTCACGAATACCTCGCACAAAGTCGGGATACGATGTCAGCATCAATAATTCGCACAGTGGGAGCTAGCACGAGGCCGGGTCAATTGAGCAGCAGCAAACCAACAAGATGGAGGTGTGGAAACAAGCAAAACGCCCTCCTCCGAAACGAGAACGAGAAACAATAGACCCGCGAATCGATTCCGCTCTGTCGGCGATACTTTGTCCATGCTCACTATGGAATCGGACTGCCTCCAATTTAGCGGGCTCGACCTCGTCGGATCCTCGGAGCCATATGATGCAGATAATTGCCTCGTCTTACTGCCCTCCCATCACTTTTCCAGCCATTGGACCGTTGGACCCCGATGTCGCCCTCGCCGTGCCCGTCTCCATTGCGGCGGCCCCTTGTGCCCTGTTGCGTACGTAGTTGTCCGTTGCGTGTGCAGGCGTATTGATACGGGCCAAGAGAATCCCCGTTTTATAACTCCATGGTTGTCGTACCGAAAGCTCATGTGTATCTCGGATGAGTTGTCCACCGTCAGCAGCCTTGCCGTGACGCTGAAGGTTGTCGCTTCGCTTCATCGTCCCCCCCGTCAGTCCCCCAGCCCGTCCAGAAACGTGTTCGCCTGCCGCTTCGCCCGCCGTGCCGCCATGTCCTCTCTTCGCCGCTCAATCTGTTGCCGGCGAGCCTCCTTTTCATCCTCGCGAGCCCGGCGTTGCTCCTCCGTCCGCTTCCGCTCCTCCTCAAGGGATGCCATTTCCGCCGCTCGCGTCTCCTCATCCTTGCTGAACTTGAAGAAGCCTGTGCCTTTGGTACGGATCTCCCAGTCCGCGTCGTAGTGTTGATCAGGGGGCGGCGTCGGGCTCTTGTCTCGTTTCTTCGCGAGCTCCTCCATCTTGTCCGGATCATCTGTGCGAAAGGCCATCGACTGGATTGCGTCGCCGTAGATCAGCTCATCTGGTGCGCTGGGTCGCGCTGACATGCGCTCGAGCTCCTCGGCTCCCAGCAGGCCTCGCTTGGCTCTTCGTTCCATCCTTTCCTTCTCTGCCTTGGTGACCTGTCGCACACGTCCAAATTCGTCTTCGTACTCGACCAACTCGCCACCGTCATCTTCGTCGTCGTCGCTGCTGGTCGAATCCTCCTCCGTCCCTTCCTCGACTCCTTCGGCCCATTTTCGATCGAAATCTACCAGAGGAGCGGCCTCGTTCTCCTTGGGCACGTAGTCTCCCCTCTTCATGGCCGCGTAAAGTCGTGCTTTCTGCTCCATCCTGCGCGTGGCTCGTGCCAGCTCTCGCGTTTCCTCCTCCGTGCCGGCCACCTCCTTCAGCCGTAGCTTCTTCGACCCATCCACGGGCTCCTTGGTTCGTTTTTGTTTGCTGCCCTGGAAGATGTCATCTTTCCGCTCCTTGGGCTGGCGAGCCCGGGTTGATGATGCGCCACCTGACGGGGCGTTTGATATGAGGGAGGTCAGCTGAGCCGTGAAATCCAGCGAGCTTGACAAGGTCGCATTCCGCTTCTGCTTCTTGGTCGGCCGTTGACCGTAGAGACCCGGGTCCTGGGGCATGTTTCTTGTCGTTTATCGTTCGCAATGCTGGCCCTTTCGCTCGCGTGATGGCAAATGTTGGCTGTTGAAAGGAGAAGGTTAATCAACGCGGTGCAGTTTGGAAAGAGTCATTGTGGCCGGCCTGAGGCATCTTCGATTGAGGGCATAGCTGCATCACCAGGGGCGTCAAGCAGAGGTAAAATCAATACATACAGTATCCACCTGTCGTCACAAAATAATTCGCATCTAACATCTCCAAAAAGATGGCACCAGGAATAATTCACCGTTTTTCGCCAGGTTTCGGCTTTCATGTGAAATACCCTGACCGTGTAGGGTAAGTCACCGCGGGGTCCTCTTGCGTGCTGAAATGTCCCTCCTCAACCCCGCCATGACCCATCCGCAACCGGAACTCGAGTTTGCTCCATCATCTCAAGTTCAAGGACGAATTCGCAGCAAAACAACAGCCATGGCCGCCCCTAAGCAAGTTCTCATTGCCATCATTGGTAAATTAATCAATGCTCGACATGAAATGCTCATCAGGTGCTAATAATTGGCTGCTCTATAGGTGCTGGTGGCGTCGGCAAATGCTTCATCGACCAGCTCCAGTCCCTCGCCGCTCGCAAGCCCTCCCCCAAGTTGACCCTCGCCTACATTGCCACCTCGCGCAAGGCTCTGTTTAATGAAGACTACTCCGCAGTCAGCCTGGACAACGTCGTCGACACCCTTTCCGCGTCCTCCAAGGCCCCCCTGAGCCTGCCCCAAGTCGTCGAATACCTCGCTGCCGCCCCAGCCAAGACCGTTCTGGTCGACAACACTAGCTCCCAGGATGTTGCCGAGCTGTACCCTCTTGCCCTGAGCCGAGGTGTCAGCGTCGTCACTCCCAACAAGAAGGGCTTTTCTGGCTCGTACAAGCTGTGGCAGGACATTTTCTCAGCCGCCGAGTCTTCGGGCGCTCGGGTTTACCACGAGTCGTCTGTGGGTGCTGGTCTTCCCGTTATTTCCTCCCTCAAGGACCTCGTTGAGACTGGCGACAAGGTCACCAAGATCGAGGGCGTCTTCAGCGGGACCATGTCATTCCTCTTCAACTCCTTTGCTCCCACCGAGGGTCAGGGTGGCAAGTGGTCCGAGGAGGTCAAGAAGGCCAAGTCGCTCGGCTATACCGAGCCTGACCCCCGAGATGACCTCAACGGTCTTGACGTCGCCCGTAAGCTGACCATCCTTGCTCGTCTCGCTGGTCTGCCCGTTGAGTCGCCCACATCCTTCCCTGTTCAGAGCTTGATCCCCAAGGAGCTCGAATCTTGCTCCAGCGGAGACGAGTTCCTGGAGAAGCTGCCTGCCTTTGACCAGCAGATGGAGGAAACCAAGGCTGCGGCTGAGAAGGCTGGCAAGGTTGTCCGCTTCGTCGGTAGCATTGACGTTGCCAGCAAGCAAGTCAAGGTTGGCCTGGAGCAGTTTGATCGCTCGCACCCCATTGCGTCCCTGAAGGGCAGCGACAACATCATCAGCTTCTACACTGAGCGATACGGAAGCAACCCCCTGATCGTCCAGGGTGCCGGCGCGGGCGGTGAGGTCACTGCCATGGGTGTGACTGGCGACCTGATCAAGGTTGTTGGCCAGATTGTGTAAAAAGTGGATATGCCGTAGGAAGAATAAAAGCAATATATGACTTGTGAAGATGGTTGAAAATTGTTACATCGGTCGTCTCGTATCGGTCGATGGCTATAAGCGCAAAGTGGACGAGTCCAGGCCAGTCGCCATTGCGGTCGGCTCCGGGTCGGCGGTAAGGGGATCGGCGAGTTTCGAGTCGCAAGGGTCGGCGGGAGCTCTGAACATGCGCCAGAGCCAGAGGAAGAGATCCAGGATGATGAGGATGGTGATGGGCACCAAGAACATAAGCCCGAGACCGAGCTATCCGGAAGTCAGTCTTCAACCCTGGCAGTGGCAGAGGAGGGGCGGGGAGAGAGCGACACTTACACAGACGAGGGAAATGCAGTTGACGACGAAGGAGTACTCGGCCATTAGAGAACCGAGCAAGTACATGGACGAGTCCTGAGATGATTGAGACATCGCGAAACGAGTGAGTTGTTCGAGAAAAGGAGGATCATATCTCAGGAGCAGGTGATTTAACTTAAGCTGTCCAAGCTGGAATCACGGGCATCCGCGGTCAGTGGTCTCTTACGCAAGGCACTTTCCATTCTGGCTCCATTCTTTTGGCAGGGAACATGGCTCACCGCCTTCCGTATTCGGCTACGCCCAACCACACCATGCCCGTCCCAAAAGCCCTTGCTCACAAGCCTCATCTCGAGTGTGTGCGGTAGCGAACGACGACGAAACACTGCAACGCCGCGCATCATGGCAGGACCACCACCGAAAAAGCAGAATCGCGACAAGGTTCGCACGAGAACAAGAGATGGCGTCGCTCAACTTCCCCAGAAGAAGTACTTTCGTCAGCGAGCGCATGCAAACCCTTTCTCCGATCACGCGCTGGAATAGTAGGTAGCGAATGCCTTGCCTGTTCATTTTCTGCTCGTTCACGCATGTCTAACTCGGTGCCTAGTCCAAAGTCACCAGATGATATGGATTGGTCCTCGTACTACCCGGAATTCGTCGAAGAGGGCTCACCAGAGGACGCTTCTAAGCCGGCTCACCTGAAAAAGGATATCGAAATTGTCGACATTGGGTGCGGATTTGGCGGGCTTCTGATCGGGTTGGCTCCTCTCTTGCCAGAGACTCTCATTCTTGGTGAGTTATGAAGTGAAGTCCTCGATAAGTACCCGATTTCTAAGATGCTCTAGGCCTGGAGATTCGCACCCAAGTCACGCAGTTTGTCCAAGAACGAATTCGAGCTCTGCGGTCGCAGAACTCAAACCTCTACCAAAACGTGGGATGCATTCGGGCCAACACGATGAAGTTCCTCCCCAACTTCTTCAAGAAGGGACAGCTGTCCAAGATATTCATCTGCTTCCCCGACCCCCACTTCAAAGCTCGGAAGCACAAGGCCAGAATTGTGTCGACGACGCTCAACTCGGAGTACGCTTATGCCCTCAGGCCAGGGGGTATCGTTTACACCATCACCGATGTCGAAGCCTTGCACGAGTGGATGGTTCAGCACCTAGATGCCCACCCGGCGTTTGAGCGGATATCCAAAGAAGAGGAGGATGCGGACGAGTGTGTCAAGGTCATGATGAACGAGACCGAGGAAGGAAAGAAGGTATCAAGAAACAAAGGACAGAAGTTTGTGGCCCTGTTTCGAAGGCTGGAGGACCCGCCGTGGTAGCCGAGGGATACGTCAAAAATCATCAACAGATAAATGTGTGCCCACTTGCATGGATTGAGATAGGGGAATAGCAGTTTGATCTGAGAATCACATGCAAATATCACGGAGCAGAGCCACCTGGCTGGGTAAGACCATGAGGAGCTTCGTATGGTGGGGGCTGAGCTCACAGCTCACACGAGTCATGGTGGATGAAGATGGTGTTGCAACCAAGCTGCGGGAAGGCTTGGCCGATTATGCCGGAAGCAAGACGACAAGAAGATGGACAGAATCCGAACACGACAATGCGATGCGACTGGTTCTGTACCTGCAGGCCATGATGCGCATGGGTTCCCTTGTCCCAGAAGCCGACGGCATGGCTGACAGGGGTGGAATGGATGGATTGCCTCCACTGTGCCCGGACATTCGTAATCGCACCTAATCGATACCGATATAGCACCACGCTACGCTACTGCCACGAACACCCGACCTCGTCCAGACGATGCGGCTTCAACCACTGCCCCGGCGATGGCCCTCAAGCGAAGACATGCGGCTCTAGCAGGACTGGCCGCCTTCGTGGCCTGGGGATACGCCATCAACTGGCTCCCAGTGCTGCGCTGGGCTGGCTACGCCTTCGTCGCTGGCATTGTTGCCACGCTGGCCGCCCTCCTTGCTGCCCTCGTCCTCACCTCCAGACGCCCAAGCCCCCGCAACCCACGCCCGCACGCCGCCGCCTTTCTGGGCCCCAAGGCATGGCGATCCGAAGTCGAAGCCTTGCGCCAGCGACAAGCCTACACGCGAACCCCCGTCGACGTCGAATCTCCCCGCCTCTCCGACGCCATCGACAACCTCCTCGATCTCATCCTCCGCGACTTCGTCCGCAGCTGGTACTCCAACATCAGCCGCAACCCCGCGTTTCCCAATGAAGTTGACAAGGCCATCCGCCAAGCCCTCGTGAGCCTGCGGGACTCGCTCCGGGACAAGGATCTCGCCGAGATTATCACCAGCCGCCTGGTGCCTCTCCTGACCGCCCACATCCGCGACTTCTACGAGGCGGAGAAATCCGTTCGCGGAAAGAAACTGAACCGCTCCGTCACCGAATCAGAAGAACTCGACTTGGCCATCGCCTCCAAGTTCCGGGATGGCCGACTACACCCGGCCGCGTCCTTGTCGTTTCCCGACACCAAGATGGTACAGCAGGGCTACCTGCGATCACTCGTAACCAAGATCCTCCCGAATGTGTTGCCCGAGACCCTGCTGTCCAGCCGAGCCGTGTCCATCATCATCCGGGAGATTGCGAGCTGCTCGGTCCTGTTCCCCGTTGTCCAACTTTTGGCCGAGCCGGATACCTGGAACCAACTGATGGAGAATCTTGGTCGTTCCCTCCTCCAGGATCGATCGACTGTTCGCAAACTCAGAGCGGCCCTGGATCAACATGCCTCGCCCGCACCCAAGGCCGGAAAGTTGGCTTCGATGCCTCGAATCACCCCCGGCGACAATGAGCGCAAATTTGAAAAGTTCATACGTGCCATCCGCAAGGTCAATAACCTCTCGGATGCCCGACGTTTCCGATCCGAGGTGGCCAGCCAACTCAAGCGCGATTCTCTTCGAGATAATCAAGATGCCGTCTACCTGCGCCGACTGGAGATGGGGAAGCGTCTGCTCGACCAGAAAGTCAACCACCTCGCAGCCGGCGGAGATCGTCGAGCTCCAATGCCCGCAGCTCCCCCTCCGACATCATCCTTCCAATCGCGATTGGAGACGGCGTCGCTTGCCGAACTCCTGAGGGATTCTTCTGGACTCTCCTATTTCATGGAATACATGGAGCGCCAGAACCTCACGCCCATGATTCAGTTTTGGCTGGTTGTGGATGGCTTTCGAAATCCACTCGAGGATGACGGTCAGGAAGATGAACAGTTGCCTCCGACCTTGCCAAAGTCGATCGACTCTGATCGACTTGACATTATTCAGATCGAGCAAGCGTATCTATCCAAGCGTGAACTCAAGGTCCCGGATTCTTCCAAAGCTGATGTCAAGGAGTTCCTCAAAGCTGGCAAGACAGCGACTCCCGCACAGTACTACCACGCTCGTCGAGCAATCCTGAAAGCCCAAAGCGCAGTGTTGGAAGAGATGCAGTCACGGTTCTTCCAGAGTTTCAAGAAGTCCGATCTTTACTACAAGTGCCTGGCTGCGCAAGAGGCATCCAATGCTAAACCAGTCCGATCAGCGGCCCCATTGGATCACCGACCAAACGTTACGACAGCCCAGTCTTATCAAGCCAAGCCCCGACCAGTCTCCCGCCTCGCCCCTCCGCGACCCAACCCCATGGTTCGGCGTGGAGGATCGGCGACTGATCTGAGGGCTGCAAATGTTAATGGCAACGCTGGTGATCCTCTTTCACGGCCTAGGCGGTCACTTGACGACGAACCCGCAAAATCCTTGTTTGACGACGACGAGATCGAGCACGACGGACTGGTCGATTCCATCCAGAGTCTTGATCAGGAGCCAGCAGGAGACCAGCCTCCGGACACGCAGGTTGTGCAAGCGGTCGAGCAAGCTCTCAATAATATCATGGAAGATGACAGACCGTTGACCGCTGAGGATCTTCGAGCCTCCTTATTTGGTGGTCCCGTCATCGAGGATGCCACCTCCAGTCTTTTCTCCGTAAATGACAACGATTCTCATCGAGGCTCCATAGACAACGGAGCGAAGCCTCTCCTTGTCCACAAGGAAACGGAAAAGCCCAGCCTTTCGTCTCTGGGCTTGGTGAGTGCAGCATCCAGGATAGGAGTTTTCGTCGACGACGACCTCTTCGGCGACGAAGACCGATTTGCTGGCGAAGACATGGATGACGCACCTCCCGAGGACGACGACGAGGTGCACGAAGCAGCCCCAGGAGATCTGGGGTTGGCAGAGGCCATCACTGCCCTTACAAACGATATTGATCGCCTTGTCTCTCAAGAGGCCGTGGTTGACTCGCTCACACGAAAAGCAGAACTCACCAACAACACTGCAGAGCTGCGAATCCTGAGAAAGTCCAAGGCGAGTCTCCAGAGAGAAATCCGGCGAAAGGAGCTTCAAAGACAGCAGTATGTCGTCCAAGAGAGCGACAACAGCCTTTATGGGCGCTCCACGATCAAGATCAAGTCAATTCAGGTCGGAAAGGAGGAGGATGGGCGAGAGTTTGCGCTCTACGTGATTGAAGTGCAGAGAAATGCCGGAGAGCAAATGCCTGCTGCCTCGTGGGTGATTTCGAGGCGATACAGCGAGTTCCACGAACTCCACCAAAAACTACGAACTCGGTACCCTTCTGTGCGGAACCTCGACTTTCCTAGGCGACGCGTTGTGATGAAGTTTCAAAGCGAGTTCCTACGCAAGCGACGAGAGGCGCTGGAAAAGTACATGCGCGAACTGTTGCTTCTTCCCGAGGTGTGCCGCAGCCGAGACCTGCGTGCTTTCTTGTCGCAAAGTATCATTGCCGAAGGCCGGGACATGCTGGACCACCAAGACAAGAAGGACATGATGACACGGCTGTACGATTCGGTCACGGATGGAGTCGAGGACATTCTCGGAAACATCCCCGTGCTGGATCAGATTTCTGTTGCTGGGCAAAACTTGATCGCGGCGGCTACCAGCCAGCTGGGCGCAGTGCCGCTCAGCGTCAACGAAGATACCTTCCCGGCGGCTGAAGCCGAGGCAGAGCTGGACGCCTTTGAGAATAAAGAACTCGAGCCGTTTATCAAGCCCATCTGCGACATCTTCCTGGAGGTTTTCGAACTGAACAAGGGCAACAACTGGCTCCGAGGGCGAGCCGTGGTTGTCGTTCTCCAGCAGCTCTTGGGCGGCACCATTGAAAGAAAAGTGCGCGACAATGTCAAGATGCTCGTGCAGGAAGACTCGCTCCTGAAGTACATGGGCATGGTGCAAGACAGCTTGTGGCCGGGCGGGCAGATTCAGCGAGACCGCAAACCGAGGACGGACGCGGAGAAGAAGAAGACACGAACCGAGGCGAGCTTGATGCTGGCCACGCTGGTACCCGACCTGGCCGGGAGCGTGGTGGGAAGAGTGAATGCGCAGGCGGCCAGTCGACGTATTTTTGCGACTTTGAACAACTCGAGACTCAAGTAAGTGCTTCCAGACAGCGATAGAGAAGGATAGTGCTAACAGTACGACAGCGCACATCTGGTCTTCACGATGGTGGATGAAATAATATCGGTGCTGTTTGATGAGTGAACAACAGCCAGGCCGCGACATGGATGGTATTCGCTTCCGGGAGCAGCTATGAGCTCCCGCTGGCGGTAATGATGATATAGACTACAGCACGAATAGGTAGGCAAAATAATAACACGGATCAGACATGCACTGGCGTTTGGGCGTTGACGAGGAGGACTGGAGAGACGGAATGAGCTGGTGGGTTCACGGGGGTGGAGATGGCGGACTGTATCTTGTTGGTACTTAGGTTTCAACTGAGATGATGCGACGTACGGATATATGAGTTCGTGCTTGTGCCTTGGCGGTCGAGGTACTAATAAGGGGCGGTGAATTGAAGTACATGTCGTGTAATGGCAACAACTGAATGTGTGCTGTAGCAACCTGCTTCGCAGGCATGCTGGGTACTAGGTAGCACATGTCTCGACGAAAACAACGCGACGGAAGGAATGGCCGAAGTCGACCGAGGTCCACCCGGGGCCAGAAAACCTGGGGGTCGATGTCACGCTTCCTAGCGTGCATGCCGCCTGCTGCGCGCCGGCTTCTGAGTGGACGGTCGCGGCATCTGGATGGCTTCCATCCTTGGATCGCTGGGCTGCCCGATTTCTGCGAGATTTCAGTGGCTGGATCCTTTCTTTAGCGCCGTCTCTAGCGGGCGCCCGACTGGACCTGCCCACCTGCCCAAACATGGCCACCTCAGGCAGCACGCCTTCTCTTCCAGCACAATGCCACATTGGGCCTTTTTGCCACACCTCCCCGCCTTTTGCACCCAGCCTTTTTCATCCTGTCGCAAGCCCACTCCCGCCCGCGCCCAGAGGCACCTTCTCCTCACCTCACCTCACCCATTTCCCATCGCCACCTCTCCTCTCCCATCCATCACCACCGCTACCCCATCCCACAACTGCGCTCTTCTGCTTCAATCCACGGTTCGGTTTTCCTTCGCGCCCCTGGCCTCGGACTCCCGGACTCTTTCCCTTGGTTGCGCGACTTCTCCCCTTGACGACCTTCTCGAGCCTTGCTTCTGCCTGCCGTCTGGATCCGTATCCTCCATTCGTCTCGATTGTAAACCTCCCACCCGGCATCGACAATGACGGAGGTATCGGCCACCCGGCTGTACTTGGGGAACCTCCCTCGCAATGGTCCATACTCACAGCCCTGACGCTGCTATCCATGCCACTGACACCATGCCGACAGCTACCAAGGCCGACGTTGAGGCTCACTTTGCGACTCATGGCACCGGAGAAATCACCGAGGTCAAGCTGATGAACGGCTTCGGCTTTATCGAATACAAGGACCCGATGGATGCCCGCGATGTTGTCCCGGGTAAGTTTATCCTTTTTTTGAAGCAAAGATTCTTGCTAACGACTGATGCGCCTCGCAGCCTTCCGTATGTCACCATTCCAGCCCTTGCTGTCCAATACGCCCCTGGCTAACCTCGCCTGCCCAAGATGGATCTGATTTTATGGGAGAACGACTCACCGTCCAGTTTGCCCGCGGTTCCCGGCACCGTGAGGGCGGCTTCGGCAATCATGAGCGCGCCGGGAAGGGGCCCCGTCAAACCCTTCACCGGATGCTCGTTACGGGACTACCAAAAGATACCAGTTGGCAGGTCTGTCTCCTCCCCCGTTCGTTGTTGCTGGATTCCATGGACCCTTTCCTCTTTGTGCCTTACGCGGAGCCCTGGTTTCTACGGCCTCGACCTGTCGGGACTGCGCCAGGCCCCGGTTCTGGTTTTGGGAACGGCCACTCCGGACCGCTCCTCCCCGCCCTGCCAGTCCTGCTCTCTGGTTCTTGTCTTGACGAATAGCTCTCACTTGTTGGCTCGCATGGACTCCCGGCACCCCTCTACTCCTGGACATCGACTTACTTGGATTCTGGAAATAGGACCTCAAAGACTTTGCCCGTCAAACTAGCCTTGACGTAGTCTATGCTGAGACTGGCCGAGATTTTGGGTGAGTCTTCATCGGGTTGTTAGCAGGGGATGGGAACTGACGTGTGCGCATAGAATTGTCGACTTTGAGTCAGCCGCTGACTTGAGGACTGCCATCGAGAAACTGGACAATCTCGTGTTTAACAATAACAGCCCCAATAAAGAACGAGTCCAGTGTGTTGTTGACGTATGACCTGCTCTCGATGTTGGGCTATCTTATCACTTACTGACATCCTGTTCAGACTCAGCCTGTCTTGGCCCCACGAGGCCGCGGTCGTTCCCGTTCTCCTAGCCGTCGCCCGTACCCTCCGGCGGACGAGTACGATCGACGTGGCCCTCCTCGTGGCTACAGCCCTCGACGTGAAGGCGCTTACGGCTATCGCGATCGATCCCCGCGACGTGAGTACTACGACGAACGAGCTCGTTATCGATCTCCGCCCCGCCGGCCAATGGATGACTATCCCCCTCCGCGTGGACGCTACGACGACCCCTACCGTCGCGATTACCCTCCCCCGGCCGATCCCTATGCCCACGGCCGACCGCCCTACGACCGCGGCCCTCGAGAGTTTCCTCCCCGAGAGGGACCTTACCCACGCGATGGATACGCGCGCGAGTATGAGCGTGGTGCGCGTTACTGGTAAACCTTAATTTTATATCGTTTTGTGCGACTGTCGTTGACCGGCGGTGCTAGATCAATCGACTGCCTGAACACACCGGCCCCTTTCGCATCCACCATCTCTTGGTTCGATGTGGGGGAGGATAAAAGAAATGTAACAACAATGACAGGCGGGGCGGTAACCTTAAGACGAAGTACTACGTGGCCATTCTCTAACGGAACGAGGCTTAAGACAAATTCGGACTGCTTGACGAAGATTATGAAGGAGCAGGAACCGGAGGCCGGCGCCGTTACTGCAATTATGGAGGATTGGGTAATATGATCACAGTGTATCATTACCAGGACGGCTCAGACGGCTTCTTCTGTGCTTTGATAATGTTTTGTTACGTTCTTTTCTTATTCTTTGTTGCGATTGGTCTGGGATGGGAAACGACTATATAGCATGGGACGCGCTCGTTACCAGTCGGAAATTTGCTATTGGGATGAAAGGCTGGACATATATAGTATGGTATGACAGACAGCAACCCAAACAAGAAACAGTTTGATCGAAATTTGAGCATTTACAACAAGGAATCTATTGCGTGGCTAAGGTTGCACATGGCTAACATAGGGAAGGGGAGATGACTGGCACCCAGCCTCCGATTGTACCTCTGGCTCGTAGTATACAACTAAAAATGAAAAGCCGACGTGGAAAGTGAGAGATGGGTGGTATTATGAAAAAAAATGCGTGGTGGGCGCATGTAGAGGTCGGAGTCTTTTGAAGGTGGTGGAGGGAGAAGGGGGTTTTGGTAGGCGGGTGAAGTATATATCTCGCGCTTAAGCGGTCTTCTTCCATTGGTTGTAGACGCCGATAAGACTGCTGAGGGTTCCGGTAAGACCAACGACGCCGTCGTCGAAGGCGATCCAGCCGAGGGCAGAGAAGGGGACGGTCATGTCGCAGAGATCGCAGAGGAGCTGGACCTTGCTGGCGGAGCGTTCGCTGGGAGAGGTCGAGTTAGGGCTTTGTGATGTCATGGAAGAGGTGGCACATGGAGAACTTACATGGTGATGCGCTGGGCCTCGACGACGCCCTCGCCCTCCTTCTTGTCCACCTTGGCCTCGCGCTGGCGCAGGGTGTGCAGGGTGTACAGCTGGCCGACGATGCTGAAGACGATGCCAATGGCCCAGAAGCGGTAGGCCTCCTGCTGGAAGCGCTTGGCCTTTGCCCACTTGCGCACGCCGGCGGCGTCGAGCGCGGTGAGGGCGTCGCAGGTCAGGTAGCCGGCGTAGCCGAGCTGGCGGCCGACCGACGTGTAGCGCAGCACAGGGTCGGCGGCCTTGGAGTCGGCGGCGGCGGCGGCGGCCTTGAGGTGCTCGACGTTCTTGCCGACGCGGAGGAGCTTGCGGGTGAGGCCGAACTGCTTCTTGAGGGCGTTCCAGGGGGCGATGGCGGCGGGGACGCCGTTGGTGCGCAGGAGGTACCAGGCGTAGAAGCGGGCGAAGTACTGCACGACGCGGAGGAGCTTGTCGCGGCCGACCGTCGTGGCGATGAAGCGCAGGTAGTGGGCGACGGAGGGGTGGTAGACGAGGGCGTCGGCGACCATGGTTGCGGTTTGATCTCTTGGGCGTGGACCTGATTCGGTACGAGGAGGAAAAGGGTTTTTCGAGACTCTGGCAAGTCTTTGGCACGTGCTGAGGTTCGGGATCGGGAGATTAGGTTGATCACGTCAATTCGCACCCGACGTTTCGGTGATTTTTTTCGATTCGAGATATTGCTGGAGGAGGCCAGAAAAATTAATGCGAAAAGGCGTAAACGGGATTAGAGCGGAGCGGCGGATGAATCGGAGGACGTATGCTGATGATGATGCTGGACGTGGGTTGCGTCAGATTCGGGTTACAGTTCGCAAAGGGGAAGAAGTAAAACCCACGCAAAAAAAGGTTCCAAGCAATGCAGTTGTTAAAAGCTGGGGGAAACTCGGGGAGAGGGGGGGGAGGAGGAGAAGCGGCAACGCTACTTACAGTTCGGATACACGCAACTGCACGTACTGAGGTATCTGTCTAGCAAAATGGCACTTGACGGGGCTTGAACTTTTGGGTTTTATATGGTCGGAGACTTGGCCGAACAAGACGCAAAGGACGGACGGCACACGCTGCGGCGGACGGCTTCACATGCCGAGGTCCACTCCCGATTGAGCGAAGATGGGCAAGGGAGAGACATTGGGCGATTCTGGTTGGCCAGAGCAGGGCCAGGCTTCAGCAGGGTCTTTGGTCTCCCCGCAAAATGGACATTGATTTTCACTTGCGAAGACATGAGGGACGTGGGACCAGACCGAGGTGTGAGTTTCCTTCGTTGACCGCGGCTTGTTTCAGCGGCCTTTTTCAGCACGAGGCGTGACCAAGGGGGGGTGAGGTGGTTGCATGTTCATGCATGTCTTCAGTTGAAGAGGGGAGAGAATGGCTTGATAACGACGTGCTTGGCAATGCCATAAGTTACGAGATGCTGATATTTCCAATGCCCCCTTCGTAGCTGGCCTGTTCGCTCATTCTGCCCAACTTGCGACAACGACGAAGCAGGCAAATTAACGAGAGCCCCGTCTGGCTACAATTTCCACGTAGGGCCAATTTTCCCGGGGAAGCGACCCAGCAGACCCAGATGGCGAGCGGT
The DNA here is from genome assembly GCA_013420875.1 of Thelonectria rubi. Classification (NCBI taxonomy): domain Eukaryota; kingdom Fungi; phylum Ascomycota; class Sordariomycetes; order Hypocreales; family Nectriaceae; genus Thelonectria; species Thelonectria rubi. Next base: position 346,987 of record WMHX01000043.1, read on the forward strand.
GACTTGCCTGCTGTGAAGGTACCTAAAGAGTGCAAGCCCCTACGGCTCGATGAGGACTGTTCTCTGTCTTCCAGTCACTCAAACATCTCGAATCGTCCCTCCTTTGACCCTCTCATTGGAATCGTCCCTGAACCCTTTTTCCGCCACGGTCGACCGGATAACCTATTAACCCGATAACGAAGATTCGTCCAGGCCTTGCATGTAAAAAGGCGGGTTCCCGTAATCACGATGCAGGACAACCCGGCGTTGATGCCTCAGAAGTTAGGGAAAAAGGCGGAGGACCGTCAGGCATGAATCGGGGTGGCCCACTTTGAACCGCTCACATGACCGGCGCCAACCGACTCTCAGAACGTCCAAGCAGAGCAACCCGACACAAAGAAAAGTCGAGAACAGCCACGACGGTCGATTTCTCTAGCCAGCCCGACCAGCCTGCTTGCTCATCCACATTCTTACCAGCCACTCACGCACAGCCACATGCATCTCGGTGTTCAACCCCCGAGGCCACCTCTACCGAGGCGGGGAAGAATCCAGCTCGGTCTGACCCCGAGATTCGAAGACAATGGCGGGGATGCAAGCCGGCAATGGGGACTGAAGAAGATGTAACGGCTGCCGGCGAAAACGTCTACAAGTCACAGCCCACGAAGCCGCAGGTCCCTTAGTCATGGCGTCGACCAAGAGTCCAACCAGAGGTCAACGAGAGACGGGCAATTGGAGCCCAGCCTCTCTTGACGACGGGGAATTGGAGCTTCTTGAAGCCCACGGTCGAAGCCGGTGACGCCAATTACCCAAGATGTGGGGAGAACCGGGACAGCCCCAAACGTGAAGCGGCTCAGGCAGATTCGACGCCCCGGGAAATCCTCTTGCAGCGCTTCCCCTCGGCCGGCAATAGCCCAGTCCATCTCCAACTCGCTCCCGCATCGGGACGTCGAGGGAGGTCGAGGGAGGTCAAGGGACCCCAATCTGCCCCCAAACCACGTCCCCGGCGGCCTGGAAAGGGCTCCTTAAATGCCAATTCGAGCCCCGGACTGGTGGAAATGGCTCGCGATTGGCGGGTCGCGCTACGGGCATGTCATTCCGAGCGGGCGCCCGGCGAGTGGCGGCCCACGAGACCTCGTCCGCTTGTTGGAGGTGCACGACGTTTTGGCTGGAAGCCAGCCCGGCGTATCATCGTCATCCGGGTGCCGGGTCTTGGTGATTGAGCTCTTCTCGTCTCCTTACCCGGGGCTACCTCGTCTTACTTCCTCCGTTCTCCTCCCCCGTCTCGTGAACTCTTTCTTCTTTCCCTCTCTCGCATTCCATTTTCCCTTTCGATCCATCATTTCCAGTACCCCCCTCCTTGAAGATACCCCTTGGAGTAGCTCTTCACAGCTTCTTCCCGTTGCGACTCGGCTTAAAGCTCCCTCCCCCAAACTTCCCCTCCTTTGCCCGATCCCTCCCCTCGCCCGCTCCTCCAGCTCAGGTCAATTCGGTCAAAATGGCGGCCAACGGAAACAAGATGCACGAGTCGGAAAAGGTCAACACCAACATTGTGACGCTCACCCGCTTCCTCACTGAGGAGCAGGCCAAGCACAAGGAGGCGACTGGTGACTTCACGTAAGACCGCCTCCTTCCCCACTTCTCATGATGGGCTTCGGCAAAGTACTGACGCCTCCAATTCAGCCTCCTCTGCCACGCGCTCCAGTTCTCCTTCAAGTCCATCGCCTACTACATTCGTCGAGCCACCCTCGTCAACCTGACGGGTCTTGCCGGCTCCTCCAACAGCACCGGCGACGACCAGAAGAAGCTCGATGTCATCTCCAACGACCTCTTCATCGAGGCCATGCGCTCCTCGGGCCGCTGCAGCCTGCTCGTCTCCGAGGAGGAGGACGAGATCATCTACTTCCGTGACAGCACCAACGCCCACTATGCCGTTGCCTGCGACCCCATTGACGGCTCCTCCAACCTCGACGCCGGTGTGTCGGTCGGCACCATTTTCGGCATTCACAAGCTCGCTCCCGGCTCCAAGGGCACCAAGGAGGACATTCTGAAGCCCGGCACTGAGCTGCTCGCTGCTGGTTTCACCATGTACGGCGCCTCGGCCCAGCTCGTCATCACCATGAAGGGCGGCACCGTCAACGGCTTCACGCTCGACAACGGCGTCGGCGAGTTCATCCTGTCACACCCCAACATGCGGATCCCCAAGGCGCGTTCCATTTACTCGGTCAACGAGGGTAACTCGCTGTACTGGGAGGAGAAGACCATCGGATACTTCAACTCCCTCAAGCTGGCCCAGGAGAACGGCAAGCCTTACAGCGCCCGTTACATCGGTTCCATGGTGGCCGACGCTTACCGAACCCTGCTCTACGGAGGTGTCTTTGCCTACCCTGCCGACAAGAAGAGCCCCAAGGGCAAGCTCCGAATCCTGTACGAGTGCGCGCCCATGGCCCTGGTCTTTGAGAATGGTAAGTCCCTGTGTTTGATTGACCCTTTGGTTGCCGTTTATTGATATGAGTTTTCTTCCTGCAGCTGGCGGTCAGGCCGTCGACGGCAAGATGAAGCGAATGCTCGAGGTGGTGCCGGAGCACATCCACGACCGCGCCGGCATCTTCATGGGTAGCTTCGACGAGGTCGAGCGGGTCAAGAAGTTCCACAAGTAAATGCTGTATTGATTTGAACATGTTTGGATATCAACCTGGGTACATATGACGAGGCGGAGGCTTGGACGTGAGCGAGCATTGGGGGTGGGAAAATGTCAAAGCTTGTGTGAATAAACGAGCAGTTAATGATCATGACTGTCATGACACCTCTACATCGGTTCCTTTCTGCGTCCATATGATGACCCTCGTTGGGGTGTATGTTGACGCTTCGGTCTGTAGCTCCCTACGACATTCTTGTACTACAAGACTTTGCAGCACGGCACTTGGGAGATGCGGCGCGTATGACGGAACATCATCTGAAGCCTCGCTGTTCTCATCAGCCTCAGTTGTTTCCGGGAGCGACCCCGTTGATGGTGGTAGTCAGCGGCTTCATATTCTCATTGTTTGACTCTGCCGGTGGCGTTTTCATTGTCCCAACATTCAACCCAACATCCATCAGCCCAAGACGCCAAGTCTGAGAAGAACTTGCCCCCTGTATCATCGGCGAGGGGGGCGATTGTCATGTATGTAGGCAGCCAGGTCCAGTCTTGGCTGGGCCATGGCTCTGATACCCTACCAATAAACAGAGACACGGCAAGAACAAGGCAACAAGACGGTAGCTAAATCCCCGTCGACGCGGGGTCGAGGGCTTCCCGAGCCATCTGCTCCCGAAACGGGCCATCAGATCAGATCGCCGCAGTCTGGCGGTCGATCCTTTCTCGGCATTGCCCCGTTCCAGCGTGGTCAGCAGCATAGAGCTCTACTTCAGCTACGTACGTACATACATATTTGGCCCGCTCTACTATCCGTCTACATGTCAAACCCGAGCAAACCTTTTGCTTTGGTTGGCATGATTCGGCACCCCAGCACCTCGAAAGCGTCGAAGTCCCCGAGTACCGGTAGTCAAGATGTACAGTAACTGGTAATTATTACGATGCCGAGACGGCGCACACGACTCGATGACGTCGTCGGCGACAAGCAAAGGCGCTCCACCGTCAGCTAGCACCCCCCCATGGACCTCGCATCGTTTTCAGAGACACGGCAGCGACCCAGACGGCGCGGGAGAGAAGTGCAGCAACAAACAGCACTGGCGGGACGGGGGGTGACTGAGAAGCATGCATGCGTTGTTCGTTGCTGGATGACATACACACACACGCACACACACACACACACGCCGCGTGCATAATAGAGACACGGGAGAGTCGGCGCACTTCCCCGATTCAGTATCTCACGTCCGTGGGCGGCGGCCGGCCCCGTTGGTCAGCGGGACGGAGGCGGCATCCGGAGAGTGGGGGCCTCGGGTCGCCGAAAGGCACGGAAAACGATGGAGCGACACTTTTTTCACTTGTTACTCCAGGTACAAGTGCATTGCTGACGACTCTAACCGCTTTGCGTAGCTATTAGGAAATGCATTTCTTTCTTCATCCAGCGCCCTTGTATTTCGTCGCAGCGGCGGGACGTGGCCTCACACCAACCCGCAGAGCAACCTCCGCCACCAAGACGGCGACGGCGACGGCGAGGCCTCGCCTTCTCTCGTTGGCACCTCGACGGCAGCTGGCTTCTGCAGATCGTCGTCGTCGTCATCACCCGACTCGTCTCCTCCGGCGGCAGCGAACGTGGTCGCCTCAATGGCATGCACCACGAGCTCAAAGTCGCCATCCTGCAAGCCGAAGAAACTATGCGGTCCATGACTGTCAGCACTGCTTCATCTCATTGTCTCACATCCAAAACCTCAAGCTAAGGATCAGGAGCATAAAAACGCACCTTCGCACCATCAACGACACTCGCTTGATGGCCTTCAAGTCCAGCGGCTTCGGATCCTCCAGGTCCCGCCCGCGATACGTGGCCCGGAACCCCCCCCACGGGATCTCGACGCGGGCCCCCTCGGCCGGCGCCTCAAAGTCGGCCTCCCAGCTCACGCCGGCCTGGTCGCGCCCGTCGCCGCGGTCCCCCGGGATCTGGTCCTTGAGCGTCAGGGTAAAGGTCAGCGGGGAGGCGGCAACGGCGGCGGCGCCCAGCGACAGGGCCAGGCCGCGGTGGGCGGACAGGTCGACGGCCAGCTCGCCGACGGTGCGCTGCGAGGCGAAGCCGGCGCCGCCGAGGGCCGCGGTGTCGAGGTGGCCGTGGAAGCGGGCGCTCTCGGGGCTGGCGACGGTCAGGTGCGAGACGCTGGCGCCGCCGCGGACGCGGTCGTCGGAGGCGGTCCAGAGGGAGGCGTCCCAGGGGCTGCCGAGGGCTGGGGTCAGCTACTGGGCCATTTGGGGGGGGGGAATGAATTCGAGGGTGTGGTTACCGGTCGCCTCCAAATAGGTAGAGGGTATTGGGCTGCATTGCTGCTGCTTCTGCTACTGCATTGCTGCTGCTTCTGCTACTGCTGCTGCTACTGCTGCTGCTACTGCTGCTGCTGCAGTGGCGTCGTAGTTGAGCGCCCGAGTTGCTTAGAATAGACGTGCAGGGTGCAGGTTGCAGGCTGCACACTGGCAATTTGGGGGAGCACTCGTCTTCTTATCCCGGAGCTGAAGGGAGAAATGGCGATTGATATCGACCCACGACATAATTGAGTTTACATGGCCGTTTGAAGGTATTTGGAGCCATTGCGAGTGGGATATGTGCATAAACTCTTTTTTCATTCTTGTTCCACGATGCCCCGATACGTGCAAAAGAGTAGATCAGTCATCCTAGCACTTCGGAACTTTGCGAACTGGAAATGAGGTGGAAACTTGGCAGAAGACCAGGCAGAGAAAGGCAAAGAAGGCAGATAGAGGCAGATCCCATCGAACCATTCGTGCATCAGAGAGTCGCTGCCCCCAACAGCAATTGATTGCTGCTGCTGCTGCAGGCCGCTCGCTGCAGCCATCAACACACTGACCGGGCACCCATTCGCCGATCCCTCTCATCTTGGCTTCTTGGCCCGCAAGAGTTGCATCTCGGTTTCGTCCCCGTCGACGCTCGTTTCCCCCTTCTTTGTTCGCATTGCGGTCCTTGTCCTTGTCCATGGCTCGAGTTCCCCCCCCCCCCCTTTATTCCGAGTGCAGCGACCGCCGGGTCAGAGCAGCGCAGCGCAGCGCAGGGAGATGCTGGTTCTGAAGGAAAAAGAGAATTTGCTTGTTTGTTGCGCGGGTGCACGCGCTCATCAGTCGCTCTCTTGTGCTCCCGCGTGCTCGTCGCGCATGACTGGTTCGCTGGTTTCCATCGTCTCACATCGTGAGCCTCTCCTGTTCTTCCTTCTTCTGCTTGCTTCTTCCCTGTTGCAGATTGAACCGGAAAAAGGAAAACAATGCATCAACAGCAAAGCCGGTCGGTCGCCTTCTTTTTCCATGTCAAACCCACAACAAACCACTCGCACGCGCCCAGCCCAACCACCAAGCACACGCCCGCCCCGTACGTGATTGACAGATTTCGATAGAGCCAATGCAAGGCAACATGTGCGAGGCCCAACTGGGCACCCATCTTGTTCAGGTTTTTTTTCAGCTCGTCTGGGGGATACCTCTTTGTAACCGGGACACCCCTTCAGCGCCAGTCACACCCATTCTTGTCACACCCAGCATTTACATGCATAATCAACTGTTTGCAATTACGAAGCCCTGTGAGCGGCTATCTCGACAAGGAAAATGCCTCGTCGTGCTCTCTTCTCTCACTCATTCCATCACCTCGGTCTCGTCGCATTACGCAGCCCCCTTTCAAAGCCTCAGCGACGACGACAATACGTCTGCGTATTCCAAATCCTGCGGGCGGATACACCCTAGTCCCACTACCCCCCGTGCGGATCACTGCGTGAAATGATAATACCCTTAACTTTGTCGATAACCTGCCGTATTATACTTTCTCGGGACAACTCCAACTGCCGCGTCCCGTCACCCCATGTTGCCTATCCGAGACTCCCGAGTCTATGGGATAAGAAGCGACTGTTGTTTCGTACTGCCGACTCTGGTTCTCGTTTCGTATCCTCCTCATGACAGGACGCCTCGTCCACCACCACGGACGCCTCCGAGTCCTCCGTCGCATCCATCATACGCCCCCCCCCCCCCTCCCCTTTCCATCCTGCCCATTTGCCTACCCCGTTCTAGACCTCCGTAAATGCCGTGACCGTTGCGTCGTCGTCGTCGTCGTCGTCGTCGTCGTCCCCTCTGCCGCCACCCTGACGTTTGAACTCGACATGTCTCGCCATCTCTAGCGTCCGGTTGATGGAGCGACTCTCCATGCGCCCTCCCGACATGGGGAAGCCAACTCTGTCTCGTAAACCCAGCCTACCACAACCCTCGGTTCCCATCTCTATCTCGTGCTTGGCCTGGTAACCCACACAAACCCCTGACCCAGGCTGCCTTCTTTTCTTTTCTTTTATTTCCTTCAACCGCTCGTCTCCCCGGAGCCAAGCACCCGTGTGACCCTTGTCCGCCCGCTGATGAGCAAGTCACTCCCCCCTCCTCCACGCGGACACCTCACCTCCTGCACGTCGCGGCCGACGGCTGAGATTCGTATACACACATCTACCTGAAAGAGGCAGACCCAGATGAAGCTTCCTGCAGCCTGCATGCACGCACGGCACGGCTTCATTGCCCCCTTTGGATGTGCCGCCGTGCCGCATCTCCATGGAAGCGACCCTACGTGACTTCGTCGTAGCTATGCGATCACCGCGCAGCTCGCCGACGGGGACCAGGAGGGGCCACCTTGGGGCTCTGCTCATGGGCAATGGCATTTGGGTAGTCTTCCTCATGCGAGACACGACCAATACGGGCGGCACTTCGTATCATTCCCGTTTCCCCGCCGTCACCTCGAGTCTGTGCCACGTCCCATCCGGCCAAGTCGGGACTTGTCATGAGGGCCTCGTTCTCGCCCAGCATACTCCATTTTCTCAGGTACTTGGTCACTGACGTCGGGAATATCTCAGCTGCGCAAATCATCACATGCCTCTCGTCTTTGCCATCAACATGCCTTTTATTCACATTGCGCTATCGCTTCACGTGTCGCTCAGTCTTGCAACCTTCCATCCTGTCCATCCTGTCCCGCTCATCATACATCTTGATATCCCAAAACGCCCCATGTGTGCCCTCTTTTCCCTCGCATCGAAATAACCAATGTTCGTAGATCTCTTGCAGCCGTAAATGAGACAGTAGCGAGCCCTTCGACTACTGTGCTGTAAAAAAAAAAAAAAAAAAAAAAAAAGTGGAAAAAAATATGGAAAAAGAAAAGAAACAAAATATCCCAGAAATAACCCAAGTCTCCCTTGAATGATGTTGAACCCAAAGAGGAGAGTATAAGGCGATTGGAAATCCCACGCTTGAGTCGTGCATGGTTTACCCCTTACGCCTTGATCGTATCCCGTATGCTTTTCCCTTCGCCCCGTGTTGCCACACGCAAACGGGGCGAAGCCAGTCTCCTGATCCGAGTCTATTTGAGAACCGAGCAAGACAAGCCTCCAACTCAATGCTGGGGGTGAATCATGCCGGGGGATCCGGGCATGGACAGAGGCGTAGTAGGGTATTCGTAGCCGGCCTCGGAGCAGTTTGCGGAGTGGTCGAACGAGTGAGACAGCGGAGGAGTCTGCCAACCCGATCAGCAACGACGTTCTCTGGAGGCGATGCGAGGAAGGCTGGCGTAACTCACATGAGGGTTGGAATGGTGCTCGTAAGGGCTGGATGCATTGAGTTCCATGCCGGGCATGAAGCTGTAGGGCATGTACGAGCTCATGCCGTCGTCGCTGTGGTACGAGTCTCGCTTGACGGCATCGCTGAAGTGGCTCATTGAGGGAAGCGTGACTGGGACCGTTGATGCGGTGAGGTAGTTGGGGTATGAGTCGGTAGTGGTAATGGCGGGGTACGACTGAGTAGAGCCGTAAGGGTGAAGGAGGAGCTCGTCGGGAGCTGGATAGGTCGAGTAGGTGAACAGGGGAGGAGTGTGGGAGCGTTCCCGCTCATCGTAGTTGTTGAAGAGAAACTCGTCCGTGTGCTCCATGGGAGGAGTGAATTGCGAGGGAAGCGTCTTGACGGGGGCAACGGGCTGAGCCTTCTTGGAAGAACGCTTCGTCTTGGGAGCGGGCAGGGGCTTCTCGGAGTCGTCTCCGTCGGAGGAACCAGCGCGGCGCTCGAGGTCTTCGAGACGGCGCTTGAGCTTCTTGCCTGTATGGGAAGTCATGTCAGTCTACGAGTCTCAGAAGGCGAATTGCAGCCAAATGGGCCCAATTCATCGTGTAAATGTCACATACGGTAGTTGCGCTGGGCAATGCGGTTCTGTATCCTTCGGCGCTCAGCAAGATCCGAGATCTTGGTCCAGTCCTCATCGGGGTTGGCAGAGCTGCTGAAAGCGCTGCTGGTGGCATGGCCGGAGTACTGGCGAGGAGCGGGGGTGGGAGCCGAGTAGGCGTAGTGAGGTTGTGACATGGTGAACATGGACATTTTGACTGTGTTGGGGATGCTGGAGTATGCGAAGTCGGCCAGGTTGCTAGTCGGTAGCTCAGATATCTATCTGTTGAGGAAGCTCGGGTGGGATTGCTTGTGGTAGAGTGAGGAGCGAGCTTGGAGAGTGAAGATGAGGCAGCTGGGGGTGGCAGATATATAAGTCTGAGAGCGTCTTGTCAAGGATGATGACGAAGATGAGCGAGGAGCTTCAGATTGAAGACGGTGACTTGGAGATGAGGTGGGATGGTCGATGTGAGGGGGAAGAGGCTGTAGATTAAATATTCGGGCAAGCTTCCATCTTCTTTCTGCCCATGAACAAGCAGCCGCAGCCCGCAGCCAGGCCAGCAAGTGGTACTGTAACTAGGAAGGAGCCGGGGGTGTCTGGGTGGAAGCCAAGGGCCACAAAGCACCTTCCCTGTATCTCCAGTCTCCTTCCTTACTATCCGCACACCCTCCTCCAACGGACAGGGGAGGGCGTGGTCCGTAGGACTTTCTTCGTCCACTCCAGGGGCGTCGCGCCCGCCAGCCCCACCTCGACGCAAGAGACCCCACTTGTGCACCCTCCACCTCAACCAAGCCTCCTTGCCTCCATATCCAGCCTTCATACAGCCCACTCGGCGGCCAGTTGAGAAGCTCTTCGACTCTGTGCCTGCGGTCTGGATCAACGTCAAAGGGCTGGCACTGACGGGCTGCTGGCCGGTTGCTGGCTCGCCCGACAGTCGTGACGCTTCATGGCCGCCCAGATTGTCATTCCTCCCATCTCTGGCCCTAATGGCGGGTCCCAAGGTGCCGGCCGTTCCACGGGTGCGACGGTGTGACCTTCGTCCCCTTTCGCTAGTGGTTGCAAACGGTCGCAAAGCGTGCCGCCTTGCATGTCTCGACTGCATTCCAGGTCGACATGGCTGAGCCTCGCAAGTTGTGAACCTGTATAGAAGGCATAGCTCATCTACTGCTAATGACTATGCATGCTGCGATGCGACAGTGGAATCGCCGGTGGCTACGCAATTCGTCACGGCGCCGGTGAAAGCTATTGTCGCCGACTCGCCTACATCCGAAGCCGTGTCCGTGTCCGTGTCGAACTGCCCGGAGGGCTGGGTGCCTTCCAGTCTGCCTGCTGCGGGTGCGCCTGTGCATGGATTGTGGGTGCCGACTGGGCAGGCCTTGTCTGGCACTGGAGTTCTGTAGTATTCCCCGGGGACCTGGCAACTCGAATCTGCAGCCCAGAAGAAGCGGAGCGGGGGACAAAGCGAGCAGGGCAGGGAAGCGACTCTGGTACCCGAGTGACGTTGAGTTGAGTCTTTTGGCAGCCCAGGGAACAACACAAGCGAGCCCAATCGAAGTAGCGGTTTCGTCGCATCATGGCGGAGGGAAGGCGTGGAGTTTGGCCCGGCTAGCGGAGAGGTCCAACCCAGAGCTAGCATTGACTCCAGAGATGGGACAGGCCGCATAGCACAGCACAACACAGCGCAACAAAACTCGGCACGGCACAAAGCGACGCAACACAACACGAGGCAAGGGAACTGAAGAGAAGCCAAGGCAACTTGTCTGATGATAGCATGTTGTCCGCCAGCTGAGGCTTTGGATCGACCAAAGGACCAAACGGCAGCGCAGTGCCGTGCAGAACAGCGCACCATGGCAGGGAGCCAAGAATGGATCTTCAGTCGGTACGAAGTACTTTCGTACATGTTCGACTTAGCCCTGCCACCACCACTATAGGGACGATGAATACCCGAATACTGTTATAGAAACTGCTTCCATCATTCATCACTAAGCAGGCGGAAAGAATAGAAGCCATGGCCGGGGAGTCGGAGACCGGGGGTCAAATGCAAAGGGCCATTCCCCTTCACTACGAATATCGAGAAGTGCTCAGCCCAGAGCCCAAGTGGGGCTTGTCCGAGTGCGAGCTCAGCCCGTTTGTTGTCGCATAGAAGGGAATGTGGGCAAATATAGAATTTAGCCCAGATTATTTTAGCACTGCATCGCCATCGCCATCGCCCATCCTTCCTTCTGTGCTCCCCACCACCTACGCCCGCCCTCTGCACAGCACCCACGCCCCAGCTCCAGCGCATCAACATCAACATCAACGTCAACATCAACAATAGCAGCGACGCCGACAGCAACAACAATAATGGGCTCCGAATCCCCTCCCAAGGTTCCAATCCCTTCGCGACGACTCCAGCTCCGTCCCCCTGCAACCAATCACAACTCCACGAGCCGTCCCCCTTCCGCCATGCCCGGGCGCACACCATTCCGTTGGCCGGGCCGATCATCTGTGTAGGGCTGTGTGACGAAGGCGTCCGTCATTCGCAACTCTCCAACATCGATTCCTCCAGCTCGCACTTCGGGCATGGCACCTCCGGCCCCTGTCCTCGACGAAAGCCGATTCACACCCACCCAACCAGGTGGGAGAGCTCAGGCACCATGGCTTCAACGCCTTCCGCAGGGCTCATCCTTTTCGTACGTATCCGTACATGGTCACCGTCGTTCACGCCCCAGTACGTCGACCTGCTGTGCGACGCTTCCGTCGCGCATTGCTGCGGGTGATGCCATCTCGAATGTTTTACGACGCGGGCTAGTGAGACCACCAACGACACTGCACCTTTGCCCAGGCATTCGCAACACCAAACTCTACGAATATGGTATCGGCCGATCCCAGCATCTGCCTGCCATGATGAAGCTCCTCGTGCCCTACCGTGATACCGCGCGCTGTAGCACTGGATCAACCCTTCGAATTGCATGGGCGTGGCGGGCTGCCAGGCTAGACTCAGTTCAGTATCTCGTACACACATTTCCCTGACTGGCCCTACGAGGTAACCGAGCCAGGGCCTAGGGGAGCAGCCGGTTTGGGAGGCATTCTGCGAATCATGCTCGTGCTCCAGCAGCATCCCCCATTATTCATTTGGAATCTTCCTCCAATCGTGGCATTTGCCAATGGCAGTCTCCCCCCCTCCCCCGTACGAATACAGTCATACCCTTCTTTGCTTTGCCGACCAGAGCGAACGCACAGGCCAGAGAGATTCTTGACCCGGCCGCCGGCCGTTTTCCTCGACTGCCACTGACACTGGCGCTAACGCCTTGCGCCCGCTTTGGTGTAAATGGAATCAAGTCCTTTTGCAAGCTCGACCGACCAGGAAAGCCTTGGCCATCCGCTGCACTGAAAAGCCCGGCTCTAGCCCCGGGACACAGGCTGACGCCATCCCGCCAGCCGTGAACTGAAACCAAACCAAACGAGTGGAGGGACAAGGACGAAGCCGTCGAGGGAAACTAACAAAGTTCGCGGATAGGGCGAGACCCGCGACGGGTGGCAAAGGACGCCGATCAGCACTTTGAACAGCCGCCCTGCCGGCAAGAGAGTGCTAGCAGAACGGCGCCAATGGGCGAATGAAACAAATTGGCGAGTCACAACGGGGTTGGAATCATGTTCCTGCTCCGTCCCCTGCCCATGAGGAGCGGCGCAGCGGCACTTTGTCAAGCTCCGCATCTCCGCCATTTCGTATACTTCGTAATTACTGCTTGTTCCCAACGGAAATGGAGTCGAGTGGAATGGAGGCCTTGTGAATTGGTGGTCGGATCGTTGACAGACCGGGTGGCTTATGCAGGCGTTGCCCGAACAAGCGCGGGAAGCCCCCAAATTGGGGAAATTCGATGCGAGCTTGGCTGAAACATAACGCGTCGGCCAGCAAGGATATCGGACCGCCTGGTTGATTGAGAGCAATAAACATCTCATCTAATCGGGGAAATGATGCGGGCTGAGAAGAAGGAGAGCATAACGATACGAAATGGGGGTGTAAGTGCATCGGCATCACCATCACCCACCCACCCAGGTGTACCTTTGTGGGCTGCTCTATCCATAACTTGCAGGCAGAAGCATGGAGAATTGCACGTCCAGTTGCCTCCCAAATCTCATCTCACGCCGAGGGCCGTTTCCGATGGAGTGTGGGTTGTGCGTGGGCTGCGGCGTGGTTGCGGCATGGGCGGCGTGCCGTGTGTGAGTGAGAAGAGGCACCCGAGGACCTGGCACCGGGTCCTGCGACTTTCCGCATGGAAACGACGCCATGTACATGATTCGCACATGCGTCGACGTACCTACATACCCGTCCTCATAGTTTCTTAATTTGTCATGAGGGACGTTTGCTTGCAGATGGAGGGGGGGGGGGACGCCTTTGCAGGCAGACGTCGGGCCCGGCGAGACGGCTCAACAAACGTTCCCTCGTTCCCGTCCGCCATCCGCTGGGCGACGAGGCCTGCTTTGGCTGAGCAAAAGGCGGAGTCGCTTTTTTTTTCCATCTCGTCTGCGGTTCTTTCGTCCCGGATCATGGTGCTGATGGACTTTCCGCGCAAACCCCGGTCCATCACACAAGCAGGGGGAGCCAGCCCATCTCCAGTCCTGGGCTGAGCAGAAAGGGCGGGAGATGCACGCGGATGGATGGGAGGGAGAGGGAGAGGGGCCAGAAGGTGCTCAGTACTCTGATGAAAGCGAAGCAGTACCACGATGGGAAGTATCAGTGTGGTGGTGAAGAGGCGTTTGTTTTGGCCCTTGCGAACAAGGGGTGACAGACTTACACATGGGCGCCGTGCGCGCGGCTTTGTAAGGCTGGCGACCAAAATAAACTGCCTTACAAAGCGAAGGGTGCCAGGACAGGAATCCCAAGATGGGCATCGCCACCGTGTCATTGGCTGGTGGTCTCCAAGGATCTTGGGATCCCCGACATGGGGGGGCCATTCAAGAGACGACGGGGGGATCAAGGGGGACGGGACGAATTGGGGCAACTCGTGCGCTGCTAGGAACTTGGGAGGCCGGGAAAGTTCATCGACGGCAAGGGTGCGTTTTGATCTGCTGGCTGGAAGCCATCACCGGGCATCATCATTCCTCCCTCCTCCTGTCATCCAGACGGCAACGTTTCATGGACCACGCCTCAGCCCCGAAATGGGGGGGGCGTCGTTACCCAACTTTCCCCAGATCTCGGGGCAATTCTCTCACGCTTGAGACAAAAAGAGAAAGAGAAGAAGCAAAAAAGTCGACTGCTTTAGAGTTTGAGCCTTGTATACGCGGCAAATGTAGCACCATAGAGCAATGTACGCTGAGCTCGTCTATTTGACCACTTCTTGACTCGAAGTGGCTGTCTGCCCCCCCCCCCTGCTACGTTATCATGGAGCGATTTTGGTCAGAGTGCTCGCATTGGGGGGCATTGGGGAGGATGAAGGAAAATCTCCGAGGCTTCATTCGTCCGCAGCAGCATCTTGGGTTGCACAAGGGAATGCGTGTCGATCAAAAAGCCGACTGCCCAACTTGGGATCCTTCTCAATGCGGCCGCCGCATTGGAATGGTAAAATCATGTCGCATATTCTACACCGTCTACACCCCGGAGCCGTTATCAGCCCGAGCACCAACAGCACCTCTCCCTGTTGCTCGAAACAATTGTAATCACGCCGAACGCGCGTTGTGCCCTCGAATTCTTGTCCAGCCGGGTACCCGTCCCGCAATAGCAGAAGTTTCTTGTCGTTCCATCTCGCCTGGCTGGAGAATTGATTCCCCTTCGCTTGGCCCCTGAGGAGTTGGCAGGGTTTCTCCTTCTTCGGGACCCAGCAGCGGGCTTGTCCCGGTGAGAGGAACCACGTTTCCGGGATTTCTTCTGCGTGGTCCTGGGCGAAAGAGAGAGAGAGAGAGAGGGACAAGGGAAAGAAAAAAAAAAATTCCCAGTGTCTGGGTCGAGATCGGGAGGGAAGGATTCCGTTGGCAAGGGCCGGAACCAAGGTTTGGACCTTGATGCGTCACGCGTAGGATCAAGTTCCCGGACAAAGGTGACGACGAGTTGGCCGGCCGGAGACGTGTGTTGTATTTCGTACGGCTCTTGTCGACGACCCCGCGGCGGACCAGATACTCGGGGCTGGGACTCATCAATCAAAGGGGATCAACCAACCGCAGATTTGATCCCCTGCGTTTTCCCTGCACGGCATTTGCCCAGAAGGGAAAATGGTGAAAAGGGCGGGCTGTGCTATGCAGGCGCACGTTTTGCGAATCCCCCCTCCACTCCCAGAAATTCGGAGGGATTGAGACGCCGCCGTGCTCCGTCCGGGCTTTGGCTTGGACACGGCGCCTCCTCTCTCCGGGGAACAGGGGACGAACAAAGTCCACGGAGTTCCGTCCCAACAACAACAACAACAATCTCCATTGCTTTCTCGTCAGTTCGTGTGCGTGGCCGGTGTGTGTGCTACGCATTCACACAAAACATGGTTGCCGCCCCATGGCTCGATCCCTTCTCATTTCTCCCCGTCTCCATGGACGTCTCCATGGGCCAGTCCGCCCGCTAACAGCCTCCCGCCGAGTGGGAAATCATGCGACTTTTTTTTTTATGTTATTTCTCTCAGCTTGGCCTTGAGCAAGTGTCAAAAAAGAAGAAGGGGAGGGGGAAAAAAACAAAGAGCCGGGGGCTAAAGAAGATGTGCTCGACACGGACCGCGAGGGGGCTTGTGTGTTTTCGTCTCCAAAAACGTTTCCTCGCCCGTCCTTCTTTTCATCCACTCGGGACGAAGACGAGGCTTTCCCGCCCCCGGCCTTGTCTTTTCTTCTTCTTCTTCTTCGCTTTGCCGGGGCTTTTTTTTCCCAAACCGTTCGGACTGTGAAAGTTTTGATTCCGAGGCACGTTCCACGCGGGCTGCTAGCAACGCCCACGCTACCAAGGCCCGGACGCCGACGTTTTAGTTGATCGTCCAGGAAGAGTCCAGTAGCCCCAATGCATAGGTTGCTTTTGATGGAGCCCGACCTGTTTGATTCTTCTGTGCAAGGGGACAAGGCACAAGTCGCTTTTTGATAGACGCTCTCATCCCTGCTTCTGTTATTAATCATCGTACTCGGGCCAATCCCGTTCGCCAGGTCGCGCCCGTCTTCTCAGCCTTACCGCTCCACAACTGCCAGACAGGCTCGGGAGTCCCGAGAGGGGGGGCCGCCGTCGCGGACGAGTTTCTGCTTCGAGAACCATTGCCGATGTTGGCGGGGGCCGGGGTGCCGTTGATTATTTGATAAGATGGGCGATGGATGGATGGGGGAATCGAGCGAGGTTTTCTCGGGCTTCGGGTACCGTAATAACGGAAGCCAGCCTTGATGTATCAAACTCGACGAGGCCAGCACTTGTCACTGTTCCCATCGTGGCCTGCGCGTTGCTTTGATTGCGCAAACTGGTTGCTCCGATCTCGTCGCTGCTTGACTTCGTCACACACACTCTCTCTAGACTAAAATCCTGCACTACTGCACAGTCCGTCGTCGTCGTCGTCAATTCACACAACTTGCTTTGCATTGCGCTCCGCATGCACCCAGCACAACACATCCCATCCCCCCGCTTCTCGTCTCCCCCCCACCGCGAGGCCCTCTCTCCCCCTGATGCCAACTGCACCTAGGCCCTACCGTCCTGATATTGGGGACTTTGGTGGGCACCCCTTCAAGACCGTTTTTTCCCAAGCAACCTGCTATCCTGAATCCGGATATATTCTTCGAGCTGGCAAATTGGTTGCGCCCCCTGAGGCCTCTTTCCTTTCACAAGCACAAGGTCCGAGGAGCCGGCCTCGCCCAATCATCCGCCTCCGTTGCCAGGCGGGCTGGTGCTGGGCTGGGAAGGGGTCCTCTTCCCCTGACGCCGGCATGGCCCCCCAGGGGACGTCGACAAGGGCCAAGGGGCCGTACGTGGCACCGTTCAAGACGGCTCTCGACCGTTTTGCTCTGTGAAGCTTGGACAAAACCCGCCATTTTCATCATACCTGGTTGAGCCTCGCCGCGAAAGAAAGAAAAAGAAACCGAGTACGACGCGGGCGGCGTCGCGGCATGTGCGGCATGTGCGGCCCGATGCGGAGGGGGGGAAGGCGAGGAAAGTGTGAAGCGGGAAAGCCTGAAGGAGGGGGGGGGGGAGCGTCGTCAAAAGGATCCTTTGACGAACCAACCAGCTCTTCATCATGTTGTTTTGTTCCGCCTCTTCGTCCCGGACCGAATGCCGTGGCTGATAGTAGCAGCCATCACCAATGTCGACGCATGCTGCAAAGGAGCTCCCTTGGGCTCGATTCTCGATTTTGCGTGCTTATCATCCGCAAGCACGGGCGGCCGCTGCATCCAATCCATGTCTGTGTTCCCAGCCCTACGAGGCCGCCCGCGGGGTATCTATCAGTACTCTCCCTCTCTCTCTGCATTGGAAATCTTGGTGCACAATTTGGGGGCGGTTGGGGCTCATCCCCTTTCATTAGGCCGCGTCTGCGAGACGATGTGACACAATTCCCCAAGACACGTACGTCTTGTCTTGCAAGAGGCCGTTTCAAGCTTCCCTAGACGAATCACGCTCGCATGCTGCCCAATCACACACACTCACACTGCAAAAGATCTTTGGGGGCCAAAACCGGGCGGCCGCCGGGCCCCATAGCATAGCGACCCAACTCGCCCGCCCCCCGGACCCCAACGCCCGTGAGTAACGTGGGCTGCCTGTCGACCTACCAATCGACACTTGGGAAGAACGGCTTCAGGAGGCTAGGACGAGTCCCTCCCCTTCGCCATCAGGGGGCGCGCCTAGGCACCGAGGACGCTCTGGCGAGTCCACGGCACCTCGCACATTGTTGCCCATTTGCCGTCCATGTCCTCCGACAAGTCCCGGAATTGCCACTCTCCTTTCAAAGTCCAAGCGTTGGAAGAGCTGTTGACAGCGAACCGCACCGCCAATGGCCCGAGATACGAACGAATACTGTCGAGTCCGTAGTATACAGCCCTCCTCCATCGCAGGCTGCGAAATAGGCGGGCGTCAATCACAGAAGACAGGCATCAGGCATTTACCCAGGCAATATCATCGCATCATCTCGGCCTGCCCGCTGCGGCTCTGCATGCACGACCGCTGCGTGTGTCCAATTCTGTCCACGAAGAAGCGGAAAAAAAGCAAACATTCCGCCCGTCAACTGCAAGCGCCAACAAAACCACACCCCTGGGGGCCTTGGGTCTTCTGGGGGAGAAGACTTAGCAACGGCCGTCAACGGGCCTTCGCAACACTAGCCAAAAGCCAGCTGCAACCGCCGCGCGCCCGCTGAGCTCTTTGGGCAACGAGAGAACCCTGGGGGGAGAGGGGTGGCCAGTCAGAGAGAGCTCCTATTGTCCCCGGCGGCTCAGCCCAACGAGAAAGCAAGTGGGGAAGCTCTGGGAGAAAATCCCAGTTGCGCTTTAAATTCTCCCATGGGCCATGGGCCATGGAGAACATGGATGACAAGGGCTTCGAGAATTGGGGTCCCGGGAAGGGGGGACGTTGATTAAGGTTCTCACGCTCCTTAAGCCACTGGGTCGGTTTCGATGTCAAGAGCCGTCGCCCTTTTTTTTTTTCTTTGCTGCTCTAGACTGCATTGAATCTCGAGATGGCTGCCCCGATGTCTCGGATCGCGAGTTGCGCGAAGCACGGCGGTTGAGAAAATGAAATAAAACGTTCCTTTGAGGCCGGCCGCTGTGGAGAGGGGGGAAAGGAGGTGGGAGGGGGCGTGCAAACACAAGACCGCCCTCGAAAGAAATTCGGAGACATATTTCTTCTGGTAGGACGTTGTCTCTGCCAGCCTCGAAAGATGGGCCGAGAGTCGTGAGCTTGTGGAGGGTATAACGAGGGAATTTGTTCCCAGGATCGTGCCAGGACGAAGCGAGCACAAATGTCCACCTCGAAGAAGGCTCCGCGGCTGGCCGGAGTTTGAGGAGAGCTGCCTCGAGGCGAGAACTTCCCAACTCCGTGACTCGGTTGAACAGTTCAACCGCCCCATTTGCGGTGAACAGGGAAGCCGTACCGAGCATTTACACGCAGTCCCTCTGGGGGCCAGAAAGGTCACAAAGGGACACCCTGTGGACCGGAGGTTTCCCCTTCACTTCGAAAGATGCTACTCGTTGCGTACTAAGACGTTGCACCTCTCCCATCGGGGATCTCGTCCTGGGCATATGTTTGGTGCGGGACGTTTTGCCTAGCCAAATTAACGATGCGATTGATCGGATTGCAGGGCATGAAGGATCGCATAAGAGGAGCCCGAGCTCCAGACCGGTCCATCTCGCAGCTCTCTTGCTCCTTTGCTATCTCACCCGGAGGAACGGCTGGCAACGTGGACCAGTCTGCTGGAAGCGTGAACAACGATGCTCGACGAGCCGAATCTCAATCACCCTTGCCCAGTCCTGCCAGGTGCCAGGCCTTCGTGGCAGCTTTGGGGTCCGAACTTAAAACAGAAGGTGAAGGAAAGGGGTGTGTCGCACCGCGGCCTTGGCCTTGGGTAGGTTTGTTGATGTGTGACGGAGCTGGGGGGGGGTTACATGGCGAGTGCGAGCAGCTTCCGAAGCAGCCAGTTAGAAGAATCTGGGTTAAATTCCCGATTTGGACAGAGGGCTCCAGCTCGTCACGTGATGCTGCCTTCCCCCAAGACGCACGCCCCCTGCTCCGGAGCTCCGTGTCTATGGGGACCCCCCCGTCCCTTGAATGCCGGTGTTCACGGAGAAGTTACCTAGAACAAGGCGAAGGCAGCAGAAGCAGAAGCAGAGACAGGACAAAAACGCATCGTGTATGCATGCGCGAAAAGCATGAACAATAGGATACGACCGAGAAAGCGGTGACATTAACAATTATTGAAACGGCCGCAGTGTCGCATCAACATGCATCATGATGGCCTCTTCGGCGAGCGCGACACCAGAACGAGGCGAAGTGCACGCGAAGCGGGCAAAAGATGTCCACAGGTTCATACCTGCGAGAGCCATGATGGGTCGTGTAAATGATTCACTCGGCAAGGTGACGGGGCGGCAGCGGGTTGCGTCGCGGGGTCAAGGTTGACTTTCCTCATTCAAGTCCCCGATGAGCTGGTGACGGTTTCGCCTTGGGGCAGAGACACGAAGCAGATCCCGCCATTTCCATATGGAGACAAGCATCTCGATGGGGAGCTGGGAGCGGGATGGGCAAAGAAAGAGCCGTGTCATGTGTGAGGGAGATGCTGGCCTGTGACGCAGTGCGGGGATGCGACGGCACCGCCAAAAGTCGGCAGTCAAGGCTGTAGGGCTGCAGCAGAAATGGGCTGTTCCGAGCGGTGAGTCTAGCAGCAGAGCTTCGTCGGCGTGTCCGGGCACCACCACCCACAGCGACAATCTGCCCTCTGCGGTTGGCCGACGGTGCCCGGGGGTGGTTGCGGTACCGTGGCACAGGGAGTGCTTGCTGGGCCGCATGCACGACGACGCAACGCCAGCCAGCCTTTTCCTCGAGGGAGCTTGTTCACGAGCGGCGCGTTTATCCCCAATTGAAGGGCGACCGAGCTCGCGGCGGGGTCGGGCTGCGGGAATCGACAGTCATTTCCTAAAAGAAGGGTATCATGGTGGAGAAGAGGATTCTCGCTCTGCGGAAATGGCAAGACGATTGTTGCAGAGCAAGGTCCGGCTTGCGAGGCACGATTGATTGATTGATTGATTGATTGACTGATGACTGTGAGCGGGCGGCGAAGAACGTGGTGAAGGATGCATTCGCAGCGATTGGAGATTGGGGGACGGGGCGTGGGTGTAGGAGTCGAGATAGCGGGATGTCTGGTGGGTGTGTAGACCCATAGGGCTGAACGGGAACAAGATTAGGTGTGGGTCTGATTGGCCCTGGGCCCTGGGACTGGAGGCTCTCTGGTTGAGGTCCCCTTGTCAACTTGTCTTTTCTTTTTGTGAGTGCATCCTGGCGTGTGGCCGAGGATGGAGCAATTGGCATGAAGAAAGGGGGGTGGGCACGGCGAGGAAGGGCACCAAAGCGGGGGAAGGAATGAATTGGCCATTGCCAAAGCGCAGTTGTGTCCAGGCGAGGACTCCTACGGCTGGAATTTAGCAACGCTACACACAGCTCTCCCGCGACCTCCTGACGACATGCCCGGTCTCCAACCAATGGCGTCGCGATCCCACGATGGGCGCCGGATGCATCCCGGATCAGACTAGTCCCGAGCATGGCCGAGCCTTGGGGTTTGTTGAGTGACAGCCGCCGCCCATGGTTACTTGGCATTCCTCAGACATGTCGGCATCTGGCGACGACGACGACGACGATAACAGACGCACAACAACCAACACCAGACGGATGAAACTAGGCAGCCGTTTGGAAACACAGACAGAGCTGTCGCCGAGCATGGGTCTCCTGCCTGTTCTGAATGATGATCATGACCAAGTTTGCCTCATGCGCTGCACCACCGCACCGCCCGAGGTGCAGCGCAGTGGCACGGGATGGAACATACAGGACAGTAGCACATAGCATGCGGCATGAAGGGTCGATAGTTTGGTCGACTGTAACCACACACGCACACCATGCGGCAGTGACTCTCTGCACCGGCATGGTTGCTGGCGTACAGACGATTCCCAGCCTTTAGCGCTCATGTCTCCTCCTCCCGCCGGGCGGTCATGACGATGGGCCGGCCGCCCTTGGGGTTTGCTCCGCCACTCCCGGCCGAGCCACGACCCGGCCAGTCACAGCAAACCGTCGGCCGCGAGTTGCGGCTGGCGGGCAATAGCGCCGACAAGTGTCCCCCTTTGCAAGCGCAGAAAACCCTCCTCCCCGACGTTACAGTGAACGGGGACGTTCTCAATTCTTGGCCCCCCAAAAAAGCACCGAAAACCCAGCGAATGCACCAACCCCCGCCTCCAAGCCTCCAAGCAATCCACATGCGACCCAAGCCACTGCCACTGGAGCGAGGAACCTCCCCCTGTGGTCCCCCCCTCCCCATATTTTCCGTTTTCGTCTCTAGTCCGGGGAGGGGACACCCCGGCAGCCAGGAAGCAAGGGCCATTTCCGCCAGTTTAACGTGCAAGAGAGTCGGATTGTGTGGTGAAAAGGCGGAGGAGACTGTTTTCCTCTGCTTCTTCCCAAATCTTGGTCCGCAGGGGGTGCGGGGCCTCAGGAGCAGGGGTGCGGAGAAGACGGACCCCAAGGCCGCAAGGCACCAACTTGGACGCACCAACCAGCGCTTCCAGGTGCCTTCCTCCGTCTCCCCGTCGTCCCTTCCTCGACGCAGAGCTCGAAAGGACGCCCTAATCGGGACAAATAGTCGATGCGGCCAAGCCAGCCTGAGACCTGAGGCTCAAAAAAGATGGCGCACAAGAATGACGATGACGAAGCTGCTTCACACACGCACGCGATGCCATCTCCAACAAGCCGTCGCTTTGTTGACGGCCGGCCGCTCGTCCCAAATCCAATCCAAAAATGCCCCCGAGATGTTGCCGTCCCTCTGCTTCGCCTTCCTGCCGCTTCTTCACGCCCCCTCTCATTCTCATCAACACGCTCGAACCGTACGAATACTCGGGCCCAACAGGAACATGTCACGCTGCTATTCGCGACGGCATTTCCTCTTTCGCCCGCCTGCAAAAGGGCTCGTGCATATCACAAAGTACCGCTCCATACCCACCATCGCCCGGTGAAGAAGGCTCCTTTGTCTGATATTCGTATCTCACGCCCCGTCATGTGTTGTTTGCTGCTGCTTCAACACGACGCAGCCCTGTGGCCTCATCTCCAATGTACTTTCGTATGTCTATTCGGCCGACTCATCATCCCTCAGCCTCTCGGGACCTTTGCGGCTTGGAAAAAGCAAGAGGAGAGTAGGTGCAGTTACAGGCCGAAACCTTGTGCACATCATTGTTTGCCCTCCCCGCCCTTTGCTCGCGATGGATGAGTCCTTTCTCCCACTGTGGCGTTTCGACGTCGTCGGCATTGTCCGAACCACCTTGGCTTGCATTTCTGAGTTATGCCATTGACTGTTTTCTTTGTCTGGCCTTGTTTGCTTTGCTCTCTTGCCCGTCTCTGTTTTCTCGTCACGTTGCTTCTGTGTGCGTTGTCCTCGCCGTCTCCTCTCCCGCCAACGGCATCACGACGCCCATGAATAGACCAAGACTCACAACTCGGCTTGATTCCAAATCTCGAATTATCTCGCAGAACCGCTCTCGCCCTCACTGGCCAGCCTCGTCCTCCCGCTTTCCCCACGCAACCAGGCTGCCAGCGGACGAATACGCGATACGCCCTTCCCATCCAAAAGCCGTTCCCGTGGCTTCCGGCCTGATTCATTGCCCTCTGGTCCATGTTTGGTTCACTTGACTCTGCCTGACTCTTTTTTTCCTCGCGACACTCCCCCCGTTGTCGTCATCGACCGACCTCCGTCAACCTTCCACTCCGCCGGGTCCGAGCCTTCGAAGGGGATCGACAAGACCCGTCAATTCTCGCCATTGCCCTCCGGGGCGAGACTCTCGAGTTTGCGGGCAGGGAGGGAAAGCCGTTGCAACCAAGGTTCTGCCGCTAATTCGATCGACAAATGTGGGAAATCAAACTAAATTGCAACACCAACAGCAAAGCCTCGAACCAACCTCCAAGCCAGGTCCGAATCCCGTCGGGCCCCAAACAAACGACTCCTCTCTGCCGAACGGCACTTGGGTGCCGGCCGCCGTGCTTAAACCTTTGAATCTGATTAGCCTCGCAGACGCCAAACGGTCGTGAAAGGAGTCGGCATCATGGGCACTAAGGGCACGCGGCTCGAGGTCGTAGCTCCAAATCCTCCTAGAGTCCGTCTTCCTTCGACTCCCATCTAAGCCTCGCTCTTCCAACGCGGCCTTTGTCGCAGCCAGAGCCAAAGTCCGATCGGCTTTTGCGTGGCCGAAAAGCACTCCCCAAGTCCGAAGACACCCAACGTTGCATTTCCCCCCTCAGTGTTCCAATCTCCGCAATCTCTTGTGTGGTGTGTCAGTGTGTCGCTCTGACAGGTCTCCTCTGGATGCAAAGCCTCTCTCTGCCTGCCTACCGTTTGCTAGAGCTTACTGCAAAGGCTATTATCAACTTCGTCAACCAAAATAGGTCCATGTTACAAATCAAGCAGAAATCTTTCGCCGCCCGCAGACAAGGTCCTTTGCCCCCCCCCCGTTACGCCGCAGCAACCGGGCCAGGAGCCTTGCCGCACATGTCTGGCCTATGGGGTTTAGAAGGAGATAACCGGTGATTTCTAAACCGTTGCGCGCGTGTTTGAGGCGAGGCGACGGCTTGCTTCGTCATGCTGGTTCACCCTCCCCCTCGTCCGCCCTTTCAACGACACGACGTTTCGCCTCTTGACTTGGGTCACGCGTTTGTCTTTGTGATGGGGGGTGTGCGTGATCCAAGTCCCGTTGATGTTGTTTTCGAAACGTGGTTGACCGGTCGTGATGTTCAATCCCCAATCTCTCTCAGTGCAACTTTTGGCGAGCCCGAAACCCACACTTTGAGATGGCTCACGCGGGGGGCGTTATGTGATTGCTCAGGGGTCAGAACCCAATTTTCATCATCAGCCATCTATTCGGCTACTTTTTTTCTCTTGTATTTGTAATTTACGGACAAACACCTGGCTGCTGACATGCGGATTTGGTTCTGACTGTATTGCTTGGCCCTCGCCTGCCCTTTTTTTCTTGTTTCTCCTTCGTCTGGTCTAGGGTAGTAGCAGGAGAAGATATTCGAGGGAGATTAAGACCGCACAGGATTGGTAATCTGAACAATCTCGAACACCTCACGGACCTTTGGGGAGGAAGGGGGGCGGATGGGCGATCCGGCGGCCATTCTCATCACAGCGATGCGACGGTGATTATCAAGTTGATTACGAATCTCGTCGCTCTTTTTAGAATCGTCGGCCTAGGTAGTAGGCCTGGGGACCGCCGTGTAAGCGAAGGGAGCGGCAGGCACTTTTCTCTTCCTATCCTGTCGACTTCGACTAAGAATCCGCTGGATGAAGGCAGGAGCAGGGCTGACTGGGAGGCGAGGAGAAGGAGTTTGACATGATGCGAATTTGCCTTTGTGCTTTCCGAGGGGGCGTCGTCGCCAAAATAGTCCTACGAAGGATCTCGGGGAGCCGCCTGATTCGCATAGTAGCTAAATCGAGAGAGGAGGCATTAAACCACTCTAAAAACGTCTTGCTTCCGATTCCTTCCAACAGAGACAACGGGGCCAAAAAAAAAAAAAACCACATCTGCTGCTCAGCCTCAATCAATCCTCCAAACCTGCGGGTTATGAAGATCCTGAAAAAAGAAGGGTATTTCCCATGGATTTGAAACGGACCTGGACGAACCACGCACAACACGCCCCCCCTCGGCGGGCGGGCCTGAAGGATCGCGGGATCTGGGTGCAGGGTTACGTACGCAGCGTCCTTCTTCTTCATTTTTTCGTCACCAGTGCGAGGGCTGGGCCTTCTGGGGATTTCCGCTTTGGTGTCGGGATGAGACAAAGAGGGATCGCTGGGAAGGATGAGTGAGGAAGGAGTCGGGGGAGGCAGCCGAAGGGGGGGGTTGGGGGGTCCGAGTTTTGCGAATTTCTTAAAAGGGAAGCAGCCGAGAGAGAGGGAGAGCTCTTGTTTCGAACACACAGACACTGCCTGCTCTGCTGGTCGGTCGAGAAAACGGTCCAGGCCCCTTGTTTCGCTTCCGCCTCGGACCCGTTGTCCTAGGGGGGAGGCGGGGCTTGGAAGCTCGGGAGCTCTCAAGATAGATGCCGGGACCGAACGGCGGAGGGGGGAGGGCAGGATTCCGGGCATGTGTGCCATAGGTTCTTGTCCGACATTGGTCGTCGTTTGGAAAAGAGACGGATGGGGGTGAAAATGCTGCGTGGAAAACAGGCCTGTAAGAAGTCCAGTCCAAGGCCTGAATCGCTGGTCACTGGGACTCTACCCCCCCCCCTCGAGGAAAATCTTGCTTTCCATACGGAGCTCTGGTTTATGGCCTACATGGGTGGCCTTGCCCCAAGGACAACACTCGACGCCGCCGAGCCGAACGGAACGGAGGTGGCAGCATATATCCTTCATCCTCGTTTACATCTGGAGGAAGCCGTTGATGCCAAAACAGGTTCCAGTCCTGAACATCATCCGTCCGATTTGGGCATTGTCCTACGAAGCCCATGACATGTCTGCTGGAATTCGCCATACAAACTTAGCGGTGTTCTGGCATTGGTTGATTGCATCTTACAGTCATATCCTTCTTCTAAACAAGGTCAAGGGATGAACCGAAGCCCCAGTAAACGATCCAGTCACCGCTACAAAGAGGCTACAGGCCATGTGAGCTATCAACCGACATAAAGTAATACAGTGATAATGCAGTAACTTCCTTTATTTACCGTGGTGATATACAGATATCCCTAGGACCCCTAACCGTAACTACTACTTATGATGCAATACATCCCAATCCAACGCCTAAACACCCTCCAATGCCCATTCCGCTACATGCCCAAAGAGAAACCATTCCCGCCATGACCGCTTCTCTATGTCGCCTCCCTCAACGTCGCTACTCAGCAGCCACCAACCGTGATCCGAAGGCGTCGCCGCTTCTTTGGACACATCGATGGTCCCCCGGCTCCCCTGCCAACCCTGCCAAAGTAGGACGTTGCCAAACTGGTACAAACCTGTCCACTAGATAATAAATGCCCAAGGGTGAATAACGCAGAAGTGCCTGTCGACTGCATGCAACCCAATCAAAAGGTACATGAAGGAAAGTGTAAATCCTAGAGCCAGCAGTGAAGCAGTGTAGGAAGAAAAAAAAAAGGGTGAACCCAGTGGCTGTTGCTAGCCCAGAGGGTCCTTCATACGCAACAAGCCCGAGGGGTTGCGGGTATCGACGTCGTAGAAATGCTTTTGAATCCGCTTCTTTGCTTTTCCCAAGAATCCATCAAAACATGTCCGCCCATCTTCCATAGATCGCCGTTTGAATGCACAAGGGGTATGATACTGTCACAAAAATGGAGAGAATCCCACTCTTTCATCCTCCTAGCCGTTTACATGTTGGAGACGCCGGCGTTGTTAGGGTCAGCGACGTTGTCAGATAGGTTGATGAGGAGCTGCGCCAAACACCTCTTGGTCGCGGCATCGTCTCGGAGAACAGACGAGAAGGTGGCATCTCGCAGGGGCTCGGGGAGGCATTGGCGGAGGGCCTCTCTGGCTCGGGCATTGTCGCTAAGGCTGTACAAGACTTGTTAGCTGATCTGGACCATGGACGTCGCCATATGACGGGTTCAAGAAAGGAACTTGTCTTACCGAAGGAAGCAGCGCACAACGTGCTTGAGAAGACGGGCCGTCTGCGACTCGACCAACTGAGCAACCATGTTGCTGAGTACAGTACCCACAGCGTAAAAGCGCTCGTAGGTGGCGCAGATGTAGTTGAGACCGTTATCGTCCAGGAGGATCTTCTGAACGATAAAGATGGCAACCGTCTTGCTCAGCTCCGAGCCCGTCTCCATGATCCTGAGGCACAGAGGGATTATCTCCGTGGTCAAGAGGAAGTTGATCACTTCAGACGAGTCGTTCTTGACCAGGGCGCCAATGACACCCAGGCTTGTGAGGCGAAGGTATTCGAACGGACGAGACTTGGAAGTCGTGTTAAGAAACGGGTAGAGGAAGAGAGGAATGTGGGCTGCCATGACGTTAGCAGGGCGATCCGGACAGAGTTACTGGTCAAAGAGTTGCAAGGACGTACCGTTGAGGAACAGCGTCCTGGTGTCGTTGTGGGAAGCCACGCACTGGAGAAGTGCGAGGGCGTTGCAGACGCGGTTCGATGCGGCGGCGGTGAGCTGGGAGGGGTTGAGGAGGGTGTAAACGGAGATGATCTCTTGCAGTAGAGATGTCATAACACCTGGAGCTAATCAGTCAAGGTTCCCTCATCTCTGCTCGAGTCTCGTGTGTTAAGCCCGAGGGTCGGGGTCAAGGGCGGGGAAGGCCACGCACCGAAGGAATGCCATAGAATAAGGGCGAGCTCTGGGACCTGCTCCCGCTTCTTGCTGAGTTCCAGGAGAGCCGCCTCGCGGGTGTTTTCGTTGAGGAGGTCGGCAATGTAGGCCATGGTGCGGCGGTTGTCTTCGGATACGTTATCATGGGGCGGTTCTTGGGCATGGGCGGGGAGCTGGTTGCCGACGGAGTTGTGGGCGTTGGCAGCGAGGCGGCCAAAGTGCTGCTGCTGCTGCTGCTGCTGCTGGACCGCGGCGGCGGCGGCGGCGGCGGCGGCCTGCTGCTGTTGCGCATGAGGATGGTGAGCGCCGGACTGCTGGTGCATCCAAGACTGCTCCGCGCCCTGGGGCGTGAACTGGTGGTGTCCGTAGACGTGCGCCGCGGGCATCATCATGGGCGATACTGATTGCGGACGGATTTGGTGGGCGCGGGATACGAGATTGAGTGGAGAGGAAGCAGGCGGATGAAATGTGGCACAAACGTCGCGACCTTGTTCGAATGCGTGTTCGTCGTTTGTCGGGCAATTTTCGAAGGCAGAGGTATGCTCGGATGAGGAGGAGCGGCGGGAGAGATCTCGAGAGATTTCGGTTCGGATATGGGGCCGTCGGAGCACGAGCACAAGAGGCTTGTTGCTTGAGGGCGCAAAAAACAAAACCGTCCGAGGCTCGTAAACACGTGGGCCAAAGGATAACGACGAGGCGGTGTCCTCTCGGGGCCGTCTGCTGGACCAAAGGGCGAGTCGAGGCTGGGCGGGGAAGAAGACGAGTTGTAGACCTTTGGAGCACAGAGAGAGAGAGCCGACCGAGAGAGAGCCTTCATTGTCGAGGTTGCGACGTGGGACTTGCACTGGCGCTCGCACTATGCCCACGGCGCCGCTCATTGGCTGCAGCCCGACTGCCCGGTGGGGCTTTGGCTTCTCGAAGGAACCTTGGGGACCTCCTCCCTCCTTGGTTCCGCCGAGGACCTGTCGCTCGGACCCTTTCCACGTACCTCCCCGCCGTCGATTGCGCAACGCGGTACCTGCCCTTCTTCGTACCCTCTGTCGCGGGGGGGGGCTCATCCGACTCGTCCCGGGCTTGTTTGAGCTAGCTCCCAGCCACACCTCCCCTCCTTTCCAGCCTCATCTGTGGCTTGCCCTCTCCACCCTGCCCCCAGCCTTGTTCAGCCTCGTTGTCGTTTGGTCTGCCCTGTCTTCAGTGACGTCGACCTGCACACGAGCCGCGGCAGAACCCACGCCACCATCGGCCGCCTACATGATGCACCAAACGCAGCTGCGTAGTCACGTTGCGTGCGTCCACAAAGGTTGAC
Organism: Thelonectria rubi; assembly: GCA_013420875.1. Lineage (NCBI taxonomy): Eukaryota > Fungi > Ascomycota > Sordariomycetes > Hypocreales > Nectriaceae > Thelonectria > Thelonectria rubi. Next base: position 375,998 of record WMHX01000043.1, read on the forward strand.
ATCTGTTCGAGAGAAGAGAAATGCATATTGGCACAACAGTAAAACCCCCCTCTGCATTACGCTCGCTCCACCCTCGACCCCAACTGACATTACTATGTGTGTTCCTCCTAAAACCTTCATATTTCTGCCCTTGTAACCCAGTCTTCCCTCCTATACCCAGTCTCCTATACAAACAGTACGAAATTCACCTTGACCCCTCGCGTTGTACTCGCCAAGACACCCTTGTCAACCAAGTATCTGCCGCCCCCGTCTTGCGCTCACGCATCTATCCCAAATGCCTGCGCCAATCTCGCCATGCCGTTTCCTTGCTTGCAAATAACCATCATCGCTATGCCGCCGGGGAAATTACAGCCTGAGCTCACGGAGAATATGATCCGCCATGCTCTTGTACTGCCATGTGTTACCCGTCATTCGCTTAAACTGAATGCCGTGTAGTGATAGTAGTGGGACCTTGACGATGAAGATCTCAAATTCCAGCACCATGCTTCCGCCGAGATCGCTTTGCACGTGCGTGCTCGTCTCTCCGGGTACCCTCCTTGAGGACCCTCCGTTTCTTGCAGAAATGCTCTCGATCGATGTTTCCGAGTTGGAGTAGCTGCGATCATGCCGACCCGGGGTACGTGGTGTTGTTGGGGGCCGCTCCGAGTCTCGGAACTCATCGCGCTCACGCTCCCGATCATCTCCTCGCCTGAGAGCTCCAAAGCTGAACCGTCGTCGGTGCCCGGGCGTCGGGCCAGGGCTGCCCAGGGGCTCCTGGACCTTGTGAAGGTCAATGCTGGGTGCGTGTCGGCAGCTGAATCCTCCCTTAATCTCCGTGTACTCCACGTTGAGCTGTTGAAGAACCCGCTTGATGTCGTCGCGGATGGCGGGCACTGATTTACCAGACGTCGTTGACACGCTGAAGAGGCCCTTGAGAAACACTGGCTTGGCCAGCTCGGTTTCGTCAAGTCGGTCCGTGGACACGCCACTTTGCTCCATTTCCTGGTCCGTCTCCTCGGGGACATTGGCTTCCTGAGCTGCTTCCCGTCTCAGGCGACGTCGCTGGATGCTCTCTCGCCGGGCGTGTCCGATGGACTTGTCCCTCATGCTGGCTGACCGGGTGTGACCTTGAGATCGATGTGAGCTCAGACTGTCTTCGTGCAGGATGGACTGGTCCGAACCGCTGGTTGGCGGAGGTTCCTTGCCGAACCGGACATTATCGCGCCGCCTCATTTCGGCCGAGTTCACGCTGGTAGAGCGACCTAAGCCGCCCGCTCTTCGAGCGCTTTGGCTGCCTCCAGCAGACATGGGAGGACTGAGGAGGTCGCTGTGCTGTGGTTGGCTGCTGCCGGAGCGGAAACGAGAATCCTGCTCATCACGATCGCGCCGGCTGCGACGGATACTGAAGCTCTTTCGGGGCGCGAGCGGGGACGGCTCTGCTGGTGAGTGGACTTGGACCATGGGGGGATGGGATCGGTCCTTGTCGAGGCGTTCGGGTTCCTTTCGCTTGCGTGTGCTGAAGCGGCGAAGAAGACCGGCAGCGGTACCTTCCTTCTTGACCTGATCGGTCTTGGGCTCCGGAGGCGGTGATAATGGCGCTTGCTTGACAGCCTCAGGCATGTCATCCTCTCCATGAGTGCGAGCGCGGGGTCGTGTACGACCACCAGTTGGCTTTTCACCGGGCATTTCGTAGGCTCCCGAATTGGTATGTGCCTCTTGAGGAGCCACGATCTCGGGTAGAAGCTCGTGCTCCTTGGCCCTCTCACGCTCCCTCTCGCGCTCCCTCTCGCGCTCCCTTTCCCGCTCCCTCTCCCTCTCGCGCTCCTTCTCCTTCTCCCTTTCCTTCTCCTTTTCCCGAGCGGCAGCTTGCGGGAACATCTCTGCATGATCTCGGTTCTGTTTCTCCTTGACCAGGTAGTATATGGACAGTAGAGGATTGTAGGCATTCATCGGGTCATTGCCGATTTGGAGAGCCTCCGTGCTGGGGCCGGTCAAGGTGTCCCGACTGTTGCCTGAGTTCCTCCGCTTGTAAAAGTCGAATCCGAAAGGCCTCTTCTTCTCGGCATCTTTGACCGGAACGGGAATTTCCCTTTCCCGCTGGTATAATCTGACGGCTCTTTGATAGTCCTCAGATTCGATCGTCTTACTGAGTTGGGCGTGGATTGCCTCAGGAGCACCAAAGTTGAAACCTTGCATCGCCTGGATGACTTCTGGCTCGAGTGGGTTGGTGAGGGGTTCACGGACGGGGAGGTGATTTTCGGGGGGTCCATTGAACCCCTTCAGCATCCACGGATGATTCAATACTTCCTGCATAGTGGCTCGTTGTTTGGGATCGGTAACGAGCATACGCGACAGGAGATGCTTGCATTCTATCATGGATTAGCACGCATAGTCTGAAAAGTAAAAGGTGACGCCTACCGCTTGAGAGCCAGTTGGGGTAGTCCACAAGACCCCTCTTGATCTTGGCATGTAGAGCGGGCATGCTTTGGTCATCGAATGGAACTTTGCCGCAGACGAGAACGTAGAGAACGATGCCGAAACTCCAAACATCCACCTCGGGGCCCGTGTACGCTCGGGCTTGTAAGAGTTCGGGAGCAGCAAAGTAGAGGCTTCCGCAGAAGGTCTTGAGATGACTGCGCGGAGCGAAGAGATTGCTCAGGCCAAAGTCGATAATTTTGATGTCACCCGTCTTGCTGATGAGGATATTCTCAATCTTCAGGTCGCGGTGAACAATGCTGTTCCGGTGACAGTAGTCTAGGGCGCTAGCGATTTGACGACTGAACTTTCGGGCCTGCTTCTCCTTGAGTTTGCCATGCGAAATGATGTAGTCGAGCATCTGGCCGCCGTTGACATATTCGAAGAGCATGTACCAATGGTGGTTGGTACGGACGACATCGCGAAGGCCGCAGATGTTGGGATGGCTCAGCAGGGTCACAATGGCCGCCTCGCGAGCGGTGCGAATTTCCTTGGACTGGTCGGCGCGTTCCTTATCGGCACGGGACTGATGGCCGTCGTCTGTTGAGCCACGGGGAATGATTTTGCAGGCAACCTGTGGGAAAAGGGGGATGTTAGTCGACGTGTGCATGGAGCAACCAGTATGTGAATGGATTGCGAAAAAAATGACCGAGTCGGGGACTTGGAGCAAAAGGGATAATGGGTGGAACGAGGGAGACGAGAGCAACACGAACCTGTTCGCTGCCGTCCTCCTTTCGGGCCAGCTTCACCTTGCCCATGCTTCCAGCGCCGATGGTTTTGCCCAATATCCATTTCCCAGACTGGGTCGGGATGATGGTGCGCGACCTGCTCTGCTTGGAGGTGGACGGGCGAGGAGCCGCAGGAGCAGGAGCATCGGCGTGGCCATGCTGCTGAGACTGGGAGGCACCAACGCCATTGTGGGCGGCGGTGGCCGAGGGCGCCATTTCGGAATGGTGATTGGGATTGTTGTTGGAGGTATAGTGGTGGTTGGAGCGAGTGCTGCTTCGTCGTTGGGGCCGCGAGGGATCGGGGCCCCTTGCCGGGGGCGGTGGACGGTCTCTGCTGGAGCTTCGCCTGGAGGAGTGGTGAGCGGAGGCGGTTAGGTGCGAGGCGTCGTAGTCATTTTGGGGCGCGGGTTGGGTCTGGGTCTGGCGGATGGACGAGGAAGTGCGGCGGTGATGATGGGGGATGTTGGAGTTTGCGTTGAGGCCGTTGGACTGCGGTTGCGAATGCGTGTGCGAGGAGGAAAGCTGGCGAGCGTTGTGGTGGTGGGCGGGAGAAAGCGCCGACGAGGGAGAAGGAGCTGGTGGTGCACTGCCGGTGCCAGCAGCAGCGACAGCCTGAGGATTGGCACCGGTGACGGCCAGCGGCGGGGGCCTGCCTGAACGGGTCGAGCGGGTTGAACGGGTTGAGTAGCTCCGGGACGGCGGCTCTCGCGACGAGAAATCTGCGGCGGCGCCAGACGCAGCCGTTCTGGTGCTCATTATTGCTTTGGGAATGCGATGTAGCGGTAACTTGGGCGGACTGACAAAGCCGGGCGTTTCAGCGACGGGTGTTGGGTGGGCTGCGCTGGCCGTGATGCTCTGCCCCAGATTATGAGGTGGGTTCTGCTGGCGTACTCCCTACCTCTACGAAGCACGTAGTCTAGGTTACTCGCGTGTACCGTGCTGGATGTATTCCCAAGGTATCTCTTTTTCGTTGGAGGCCCGAAGCCTGGAGTAAGTCCAGCACAGTAGCACTGCTGTAGTGGGCGGGCGGAACAGGTGGGGAGCGCGTGAGCCGGTGAAGGCCTGCAATGGACGAAAGCCGCCAGGGGTTGAGTGCTGTGGAAATGACGAAGGACAGAGTAACGAAATGATGGTGACAGCACCAGCAGCTGGACGACGGGAGACGAGGAGAGGGGGAGGGGAGAGGGAGGGAGGGAGGAAGAGAGAGAGAGTGAAAGAAGAGTCGGGCTGAGAGGTGAGAGAAAAAATGCCATATATCCAACAGCCATCCTCCAGTCAGTCGCAAGTTGGGGGGCGGGAAAATGCCCTGGCCTTCCTCCATACCTGTGTCTATCTTGGGATCCATCCACTTAGTGGACGCTTGGTGCCAGGTCCCAGCGGATGGATGCATCTGCTCGTCCCCGCCAGGATGAGCCCGGCTCTGCGCCCAACGTCGCCGGGAGCTTTCACAAGCCGTCTTGGAGGTCAGTCTGCGAGGCAATTGCAGTGCGGACGGGATGCAGTCGCCCGGCAGCTGCAGTCTTCCTCGGCCCCCCTGAGGACACCATCATCACCTGCCAGGACCGACGTGCAGTGCCTTGGTTCCCGCAGGGGCCCGACGCCCGATACTTCAATTTACCAGCAAGCCACACCAACTGTCGGTGCCTGGCTGCCTTGCATGCGCCCTTTCCACGGTGGCTTGCAGCCAGCTGCTGTATCTGTCTAACGGCCACAAACCGTGAGCACGACAGTCGCACTTCTGTGGCACTCAGCTGGAGAGGAGCCAGCCGAGAATCCCACCAATGATGGCTTTGTCCTGCTCTCCCTCACAGCAAGTCCCCCTCCATCACGCCCCTTTCTTTTTCCCCTCAGCCCGCATGGACTCCTTCTCTCTGCACGAAGTAGCACTTTGCTTTTCTCTCTGTAGCACCGTTCGACTCAACGAGTGAGCATCTCAAAGTGGGTATTCGCAGATGGGCAAATTTAGGTGGCTTGGGGAGGAGGGGCTGGGAACAAGGGACCAGGGATTGGGGGGGCCTGGGGGCCAGTCCAACTGAGATCGGGCACCTATTTGCTTAATGTTGGCATGGAGTCTGGGAGAGATCCACGGTCACGAGCGTTGTCCCCTCATCGTCGCTGATGAAAGTGCTTTCGCATCGCGGGAGTTTCTGAGAGGCTTCATCTGTGCCAATCACTCGTTGTGGCAGGCTTCGCGACATCCTGGACGAAACCTCCCAAAGAGTGAGCGCATATGTACGATGCACGCATGTCGGAAGCATACGCACGCACATAACTGTCGACCCCCTGATGTGATGTGATGTGATGCAATGCCCTTAGCATCTGTACCATACCGCCAAGTTGGGGGGCGGCACCTACGTGTACGTCAGAGTGCGGCGCCCGAATGTCCTTGTGAGAGCGAACCTGTGTGCATATCAGGTTTTGGTCGATAACGACGAGAACGAATGAAATATCCAGCTTCCAGCGAGGCCGATTCGAAAAGGGGGAGGTGCCAAGTCTGCCTCACTCGCTTCTCTTCTCCCTTGCGTCCAGCTCGTGTCTTCACCCTCGATTCGTATCCTCGTCCCCCCTTTCAACTGGTGATTCTATAAATATGGATGGCCTACCGTAGAGAGTCTGAATGGTCGTACGAAGCAAATAAAGGGTCATATAAGGCACGGCGCGGGGAATGCACAGCTCGCCCAGGGGCCTCTCTCACAACTCGTCGCGGGCAGCTCTCCTGGTTCGTAATGGATCTTCCCTGCAAATCATCACGGTATCCCCCCACCTGGTCACCCGGACAAGGGCAAACAGGGTCCAGACGAAGGAGCGAATACTGATCCCACCGCCGAGGGGGAGATGGCTCGGGAAGCCCTGGCCGCGGTCCCGTATTCGGCGGAGTGCATCAGTCAACCAGGGACTTTCAGCCTTGGCTGGTTATCGACGAGCCAGCAGAGACATGCTTGCATGCTCCATCGTCATGGCTGACGACAACCGCGGGAGCTTGTATTACTGGAGAGGAGATATAATTATGTCGTTGCACTCTCGGTTTGAGCTTCGACTGGTCCAATCTGAGGCCAAGAGGTTTCTCTCGTGGGACGGTCACAGTCAGCGTCACCTTGGTGAGTTTGGAAAGACATTGTGACTCTCATTGTACTTGATGAAGGTACTTGGGAGCTACATGTTCACCTCTGGGCCACGTCTTGGGACACCCTGCCGTCATCCTGCATTTAATGCCCTGTCACCTCCTCTGCGACTTGTGCTCCCCTTCCCACTCTTTGATAGGGCCAGAGGTTGAGGTGTCTTCCCTGTCATGTCGCAGCTCAATTTCCAACCCGGAAGCCAAATCTGGCCGTCCGTGCTTATTACGTATCCTACCGAGGTCGAGATACTCCAGACTCCAGACCCTGGAGTCGCGAGTTGAGAATGGATATGGAATCTTGAAGCTTATCGATAAGACCCACAATGAAACATCGAGCTGGTAGCCGCAACTTGACCTTTTGAATGTCAACTCTGATTCATCGCATTCGAGTACGTCGCTTCATACATCCAGCCACTTCGCACACATTCCCTCGATGCAATTCCACGACAAAAACCTCTGCACGAAACTCCCAATACCATAGTCCCATGTCGTACAAACGATCCCGCACGACATACGAGTCAGATCTTCATGCCCCGTACGTTGCTTTCGGCACTCCGCTGCCCGACGACTCGGAGACCCGCGACGATGGCTCCTACTTGCCGCTGTGGAAGCAGGAGGTGAGGGATGAGAGAGGGCGCAAGCGCCTCCATGGCGCCTTTACCGGCGGCTGGAGCGCAGGGTAAGTCTCACAGTGCTATGCGACAATCGATGCGCTGACAAGGCCTTGCAGGTATTTCAACACCGTTGGGTCCAAGGACGGATGGACTCCCTCGACGTTCGTTTCGAGCCGTACCAATCGCCACAAAGATGCCAGCAAATCGAATCAAGAGCACCGACCCGAGGATTATATGGACGAGGAGGATCTCGCCGACGCAGCCGAAGCCCAGAAGCTTCAGACGTCTCAGGCCTTCGCTGGCCTTGGATCATCTACCCAAGAGCACAGCAACGGAGGCCTAATAGGCGTTTTCAAGACGAAGGGAGATACCATGGGCCTGAAGCTTCTAAGGAAGATGGGCTGGAAAGATGGCCAGGGCATTGGGCCAAAAGTGCGACGAAGCGCTCGGCTTGGTCTCGCAGGACCTGCCTCTGGAGCTGCCGAAACGCACCTTTTTGCACCCGACGACGTCAATATGATTCAATATGTCCGAAAGGTCGACCGTAAAGGACTAGGTCACGACGGGGAAGCTAAGCTCACAGGCTTGGGTAGGAGCGGCATGGTTGATGCAGCTGAAGAGGAGGAAGAAGAAGAGGATGGCCCCCTGACTGGCAGACAACGGAGCTCCGCATTGAATCCTCCGAGCAAGAAGAAACCTGCATCTCGAAGCGGCGGCATAGGGGTTGGCATCTTGAACGACACTGGATCAGATGAAGAGGACCCTTATGAAATTGGTCCAAAGATCAGATACAATCGAGTCATAGGGGGTGACAAGAGGAAGAAGAAGGCAAAGAAGGCTGCTGCGGTGAATCCAGCGTTACGGAATGCGCCCGTATTCCTACCGAAAACTGCTCGAGCTGGCAACAGCCTCGCGCGATGCCACGATGGACGTTTACCTTTGGACGGCTTCGTTCTTGCCAAGATTGTCGAGGACTTGGCGGACCTTTTTACACGATACGCACCTCCGCCTGTGCCGGCTGGCTGGGTTTCATCAAAGAAGCCTTCGGACGCGAATTCGTCCACATATGTGTCTACCGCTGATGCCGCCAAGGCGTCTAATCACGACGCGAAGTCGCGAGCAGCGCTTCTCGGGGAGAAGAGTCTTCCAGGAAAGTCCGTGTTCGACTTCATTTCGAGCTCGGCTCGTGATCGACTTGCCACGGCGTCCGGAAAGACCAACTTACCACCTGGACTCGGCGAGGTTCCGGAAGGGTTTGCAATGTCAGAAGACGAGAAGCAACAAGCACTCTGGAACCAGGCGCCCCAGCTCGGCCAAGATACAGCCGTGGCCGCGATCGCGAGGGGCTCATCGGGGCCATATGCCGACGACGACGCCAAAAAAGCCCGATACAGAACATACTTGGAACATTTCGCGACTGGACGCCAACCATTGCCGTCTAAGCCCAAGGCCATGGCCGACGACGATTTTATGCGAGAACTGGGCGAGTTTCACAATTGCGCAAGGATATTCAAGCCGATGACGGGCTTTATGGCGTCACGGTTTACAACAGCCAAAACGTCATCACAGATTTCAACGGACGGATCGGCAGCCACAGAACTACTCTCGAAACCCGAACCGAAACTGGTCGACCCGGCAGAGGAGGCAGCCAAACTGGGCATGTATGGCAAACTGACCAGAACGGTGGAAGACTTCTTCCCGACCAGGCTACTATGCAAACGATTCAACGTCAAGGCACCTGCGCATTCAATGCCAGATAACGAGGCAGAGGCCGGAGCGGCGAGGGCGGACCGTGATGCGGAGATGCGGCCAACGTCGAGGCCCGTGCCTGGGGATATGAAAGCAATAGAAGCCGGCCCTCCGGCGATCCCAGCACCTCCCGCTGCGGAGCCCGAGGTGAGGATCAATCCGGAGAAGAATGAGGCAGTGGAGGGCAAAGCAGCGCACGAGGAAGTGCTGCGGGCGATATTTGGCGACAGCGACAGCGAATGAAGAATGCAGATGTGAGGAGTGTTGGGTGTCAACGTCATGCGAGGGGAGTGGTTACACAGCCCGTACACTATCTTGACTTGGAATGATGGCGAGGAATAGCGTGTATGAATAGAGAGGCTTTGCAACGATGTCCTTGGACTCATGCTCCAAACCCGAGATTGTGCAGTCGGATGTTCCCCACTCGGTTCCTTCCCAACGGAAGCTGGGCGGCTAACGGCCCCGCTTCGCAGTAGCGGGTCGTTTCATTGGCCGTTTGCGGACTGTCGCGGGGCCGCCAATTTTGGGTTCCCTTGCCCGCCTGGTTCCGCTGAGAGCCTCGTCGCTCAGTGGTCCAGACAAGAGGCTTCAGGGGGCCGCACTTGCTCAGCCGTCGAATGAGCGGCCGTCTCCAGCTCGTCCACTGTCTCGCTTCTTGTCTCTGTTTGTTCACCTGTATCCAACCATCCGACCAACCATTATAACCTTGGGAAGCGAACAAGCGACCGCCCGAGCTGCGACGATCGATTCTATTCGCGCCCAATCATCTTCTGCTTGCCTTCCATGCGCCTCCTCTGCCTCTGAGCGTCTTTGCTTGTCCCCTATCCCGTTCGCCACCGTCTCACCGTGAAGCTCTCCGCCTGCTTCCTCGTCCTCGACATTGCTTTCTTTCTCCTCGCTCCAACAAATCACGCTCCTCCGCACGCAGCCGCGATACGACAAATCCGTCACCCTGTCCGCCTCGCAGGAATCTGGTATTGGACCGTCGGTGTCCTGGGAGTTTGAGAAGAAGACGCCCTCAACTACCTCCTCCTCGGCAGCATCCAGCATACGCACACTGCCGGTCCGGCACCTCGACTCGAACGAAGCCGAATCCCATATCCTCCTGTGTCGCGACCAGTCCCCACCGCCGCAGTATCCCGCCTCGGAGGCGTCCCCCTCCCACCCACCACCTTTCTCGTCGCTCTTTTCTCCGCCGGAAGACGCACCCGAGCGCACCGGCAAGTTCGCCGTCGCCGTTGTTGAAGCCGAGGCTTCTGGATCTACAGCCGCACCCGCCTACGAATCAGCTGCTCCGCACGAGGACCAGCCGTTCGATCCGGAGCATTCCACAAGGGCCTTTCGCGACCCTGTCGCCGAGACCAAGCGCGCGCTCCCCCGGGATACCAAGGGAGAGACTAGTCGCAAGGACGACGACGCCGAACCGCCACCCGCATACTCGGAGGGAGACAGCCCCCTCCTATCATTCTCGTACCTAATGGCCGCAGCCGGAGGAGCTTCGAGTATCATCACTCAGGTCCAACAAGGAGGGCCGCCTGTGAATACTCTTGGAGGTTAGTGTAGGGGAGCTGGGTGATTCCGGGCTTAGAAGTGGACTGACTCATATGTTTAGACGTTGGTGCCGATGAGACCATTGCCTTGGACCTACGGTAAGTTCCGCGAATGCTCCTTGCATGACTGGCTTGCTAACGAGCGGAAAAGAGGGACCCGTTTCTACCTCTCCCGAGACGAGCTTCTCACTTTGCCCGAGTTTGTGCTGCTTTCCCTGTTCCCCAATGGCTTGTTCCCCGAGGGACGCGTTGGAGGGTTCCAAGACGGCGATGTGGTGCAAGTAGACGTACGTTCATGGCTTCATGCCTATATGTGTGGATCCCGCTGACTTGGCAATACCAGTACGATCCAGCCTCACTCCAGTATATGCTGGACTTTTTCAGAGGCGTAGCCGAGTCCATTCCTACAGAAACCGATTCACAGCCGGAGGAGGAGGTGATACCGCTTGGAGGCGGTGGCCGCGATGACGCGAAGCGTGCCGGCATCATTGTGTTACGCGAAGATCTCGACTTTTACGCCATTCCTCCGAGACCCGACATTGATCAGGTCAACATGATTGAGGTCAAGCGTGCCGCCGCGCATGCTCTGCAGCGACAGGATGGTATCTTTTCCGGCCTCAAGCGCAGCGACGAGCCTGGCACAACCGAGGCGCATCTTATTGAGATGCTGACGGCAGGGTGAGTGCTTCTGATAGGTGGACTACGATTGATTGCTCATGCTTTCCTACAGCGGCTTCAACCATGACGATACCTGGGGCCATCGAGCCGGTGAGCCCAACAAGGCCGTCATCTGCAGTCTTGCCTTGGCGCGTCTCCGCACCGACATTCGCGGTACTGAGATGACCTCGGGGGCCATGGGCATGGCTCAGAAGCTGCTACTCTTCTGGCGCAAACCGGCCCGACGCTGCTGGTGGGAGGGTGTCGAGCTTGATAATGTCGAAGGTGTCGAGGGCACGCTCAAGGTCTGGATTCGGAGAGTCTGGACCCTCGAGATGAGCGTCATTGGGTTGCGGTAAAAAGGTGGTGGTGGTTTGATATTCTTGTATTTCTTCAACCATTGCCCCCCATATAGTATTCCCTTTGTTGCTTTACCACCATATCATAGTTTACCATGTTTCAGAGACCCTAGTCCATAGGAGCGTTGGTTGGGGGTTGCGTGATAGCGCTGAGGAAGGACGGTCGACAGTTTGCGGCGGCGTTTGTCAGGGCGACATTGGACTCTCGTTTTATTCTACTTTGGTTATAAACAACCTTTACAAACAAGCCTCTACAATGGCAGTTCTATCGGGACGGTGGTCCACGGAATTCCCAATTGCATTATAAAATCTGACTGGTAAGATGCTTTACTGATCAAAGCTGACGTGGGACGACATGATGATTATCTCCTAGAACATATGTAGGTGGAAACTATAAACACGAATGGAAGTCATGGCCATTGACAAAGCCTACTTTCATAGAGCCAAGATGGATGTCTCAATGGCGAACCTCGTGGGCGGATCAGAAGGGAACGGGAGTGGGCGTGCTCTGGGTGCAGTCGTTGCAGCCCATCTCGTAAAAGGCGGTGGCCGAGTCGGCGTACATGAACTGCAGCTCGAACGAGTTGGCGTCGTAGAGGGTGCAGTACAGGCCGTCGTAGGAGATGGTCTTGCAGCCGGCGGTGCCGTGGCACAGGTCGGTGCAGCGGTCGACGGCGTCGAGCGTGTCGATCTCGGCGGTGCTGATGAGGCCGGTGGGCGTGGTGGCGGTGCCGCGAGGGCCGCAGACGAGGTCGGTCGGCTTGAGCGAGAGCGTGTCGAGGAGCAGGGCCGAGGCGACGACGGACTCGTCGGTGGCGCCGTGGCAGTAGGCCGACAGGGTGAGCTTGACGCTCGACGTGAAGGCCTCGAAGGTGAGGCGGCCCTGGTAGTAGTTGTTCATGGTGGGCGGCGTCTGGTCGAACTGCCACGGCCAGGTGCCGAGCGTCGAGCCCGTGTTCTGGTCCGTGAGCGTGAAGGCGCAGCCGCCGTTGCTCAAGGCCGCGGCGTCGATGAAGTTGAGCGTGTACCAGAAGGAGAAGTCGTACATGGTCCGCGGCGTCAGCGACTCGGTCTGCCAGAGGCTGGCCGGGGACTGCTTGCTGGGGCTGGACGAGTAGCTGTTTGAGGGATAGGGCTGTCAGCATGTGTGTAAAGTGTCTGAGGGGACATGGGGGAAAACCTACAAGAAGACGTGGCCGTCGTTGGGATTATTGCCAAAGCCAGCAGTAGTGAAGAAACCATTGGTGGGGGACCAGTAGGCACCGTAGTCCTCGTGCCGCTTGTCCATCTTCTTGGCGCTCGCGTCCAACATCGGAGTGAAGCGCTTGTCCATGTGCTTCTCGCCCGAGTCGGCCGGAGCGAAGCGCTTGCGCGCCTGCGCTGGGTTGACGTCGAACGAAGGGTTGGTGAGGATCTCCTCCTGATCGGGGATCCTGGCCTTGCAGACGGGCGTGTAGGGCGTGGTCTCGGGAGGAGGACCCGGAGGAGGGCGCGTGTAGGGCGAGCCGTCGGGGTACTCGCAGTTGAAGCACGACATCTCGTAGACCCACGAGCCGCCCCGGCCGTAGGTGAACCACAGGTCGTCGGCCGACTCGCGGTAGAGCCGGCAGACGTTGTCGTCGACGAGCTGGAACGTCTGGCAGTCGCCGTCGTGGAGGCACAGGTCGAGGCACTGGTCGTAGCTGATGCCGGCTCGCTCCAGGAGCTTGAGGCTGGTGTGGCCCAGCGTGCCCTGCTCGCCGCAGTACATGGGGGTGAAGCGCTTGCCGAACATGACGTCGCGGACCTCGACGTCGCGGCGCCTCTGCTGCGCGAGGTAGCAGGTCGGCTCAGGGGCTGGGGTGTTGGTGGGCGTGGACGACGGGGTGGTTGTGGGCGTGTTGGAGGGAGTGGTGGTGGGAGTTGCCGAGGGAGTAGTTGTGGTGCTGGACGACGAGCTGGCGCCGCAGTCGAAGCACGACAGGTCGAAGAAGTAGGCGCCGGGGCTGGAGGTGTCGATCTGGAGGTTGGAGGCAGGGCCGAGGTTGATTGCGCACCAGCCGTTGCCGTCGTTGACGACGGACTGGCATCCTGGCGTGGTGTAGCACTTGTAGGCACACGCATCAAAGTCGAGGCCGGGCAGCCACTGGGTGATGGTCTCGCCGTTGCCGACGAGACCCCTCCTGCCGCAGATGATGGACTGGCGCCGCCCCATGTTGCGCTGAGGGGCCTCGAGGGCTTCGGTGAGGGTGCATCCCGGCGCCGAGGAGGTGGTGCTCGAGGTTGTCGACGTGGTCGAGCTGGGAGTTGTGTGCGGCGTGACGTGGGGAGTGGTTGTCGAGGAGGTCGACGACACGGAAGGTGTCGAGGAAGGCGTCGTGGACGTCGTGGACGTGGACGAGCTGACCTTGCAAGGACCGGCTTCGACGCCCATCAAGGAGAATGCTGCAAGAGCGAGGACGATGATCTTTGAGGGAGCCATCTTACCCATTTTGACGAGACGAGGCACGGGAACGAACGGACGGGCGCTGAGTGTCAAGACAGCGATGCGCTCGAGACGAGAGAGAGGACGGAGAGGCTCCGGCCATGATATAGGGAGGCCGGGAGAGGCCGACTTTGCCCCCTTTGAACATGAACGGGTAAGACCACACTGCCAACACGCAGCTGATCAATAGTCTATTCAAGATTGGACTCGCGGCGAAATTAAGGCCTGCGAGGAATCGATTTAGAAGGGCAAGGACAGTTGGACAGGCGCAAAGGGGGTCGTGGAGTTTGAAGAATCGATAGTCCGGGGGAGAGGCTCCAGAAGGGAGAGGTCTCGACTCGCTAGTGCAACTTGAGGCCTCAGCCCGGACGTGCAGGCTGTAGCCCCCTGGGCTGGACGAGAGACTATTGAATTGTCGATGCAGGCCGGATTGAAGAGAGGAGCAGCGGGTCATGATCAAAAACTCTGTCTCTTTTCGGCCCCTCGCTGCTGAATTGCCTCTTTCTCGCTTGCAGGACGTGGGCATTGTATTTCGGGTCGAGCTCGTAGGGCTAGACATGCATGCGTTTGCCTTGTCGGAGGCGCCGGTCATGATGTGGGAGGGTCGGAGGGATTATTGATTTTATACGAGGAGGCCGTATGGGAAATGTTTTCTTGTTGTTGGTTTGAAGAGCTGAGCCAACAACATGTTGCCAACCAACACATCCACAACCGTCTTGGTGTTTGCTGATCGACTCGCTGATCGACTCAGTACAATCTGACTAATAAGGGTCGACCAACGCACCGGATCGACATGCTGGAGTTGATGACTGTTGGCCCTAGAGAAGCAGCTGAAAAGTCTTGGTTGCTTCCGAGCGAAAATCGTAATTTCGTTTCGAGTGCGGAGAGGCGACTGGCGGGTGACTTTGAGTTCCCTTCGGTTCACTGCAGGCAGCATCTGCTACGAGTCTCTCATTCTTGTGCTGCGAATAAAGTCAAGCACCCGATTTAATCGAGACAAGTTGTGAGATTAGCTCTCGACGGACTTCGGACACATTACTAGAGAGGCAAGTCGGCTGTCTTAACACCTACCCTAACACTCAACCATAACTTCAACCATAACCTCGAATACCTGCTGCCCTCGCTACCCTTGGCCTACCCGCCAACTGTCTCAGATTCTGCCCGCGTACTTATCCTCGACGTTGAAAAGGTTGAGACAGATGACGTGTTTGACCTTACTTACAGTGGTATGCCAAGGCTCTCTGCTTGAACGAGGAGACTAAAGGCTGATTCGTACCTGGTATTGAATCTTATTTGGTATGGATTGTGGTTGGTACCTGGCAGGCCTCTGAGCGTTCCCAAAGCACCACGTGGTGACTGCTGTCCCAAAACTCTCCGTCTATTTATATCCCGTATCCCGTAGTCTAAGTCTAAGCATTCCTTCTATCAATCTATTCCTTCTTCTTACGCTGAAACGGCTTCTTGAGCAAATCCACCAGCTTGCCCAGCCCGCCAAACACATAACCCAGCCCAAAGCTCCATCCGCGCACGCGAACCGTGTAGATGAAGAAGTAGACCAGCATCCAGTTGGAGACGCAAAAGGCCAAGAAGATGCCAAAGTCGCGCCACTTCTGGTCCGCGTCAATGTTGAGCGTCTGCAAAAACTGGCTGCCGCTGCTGTAGGGGCAGTACTGGCACCCGCCCGTGGCGTCGGGGTTGACGAGGTAGCCGCCGGACGAGTCGGCGAAGCTCCCCGCGTACTCGCGGCACGTCTGGTTGGAGGGGGTGTCGAAGCGGGCCGTCTCGTGGGCGTCGCAGCGCACAGGGGCGTCCTTGAGCGTGGCGGCCAGCATGCCGCCGATCCAGTACGTCGAGGGGTTGGCGTAGTAGACCCAGTATCGCCAGAAGACGGGGAGGGCCGAGTAGGACCGGACCACGCCGTTGAAGAGGCTGAACATGACGAAGAAGAAGGGGAGGACCTGGGATTAGGGGGTTAGGACCGACTGGGGTCTTGGGGAGGAGGAGGAGGAGCTGACTTACGTTGGAAATGACGGTGAAGCTCGGGGCAAAGGCGCAGATCCACTGACCCCAGCTGGTCATGAAGATGAACATGAGAACGGTCATGAGGAACGAGTAGCCCGAGACGGAGCTCTGGGTGGGCAAGCCGGTGGGCCAGTACCAGAGCAGCCAGTACAGCAAGCCCGAGACGACGGCGGCGGGCACCTCGGCGACGACGTTTGCGGTGCAAAAGGCGACCCAGCCGTAGATGCGCGAGGGGTACTCGCGGGCCTGCCAGAGGGCCATGTTGCCAAAGAACTGCGGCACGACCGAGTTGACGACGGTGGGCGGCACGACGATGATGAGGAAGCACGTGAACATGCGGTTCTGCATGTCCTGCAGCGAGTCGCCCAGGTCCCAAAAGGTGAAGCCGTTGAAGACGCCGACGATGACGGCGGCGAAGAACTTGCCGTACAGGTACGACGAGTCGCGCCAGTACTGCCGGAACATGCGCTTGGTGAGCTCGACCGTCTGGCGCCACGTCGACGCGGCAAACTCACGCTGCTGGGCAACAACGGCGGCCTCGCTGGTGACGACGGGTTGTGACGACGGCGTCTGCACCATGGCGTCAATCTCGGCGTTGACCTGGCGGGCCTCGTCGCTGCGCAGCCACTCCTCGTTCCAGTCGATGCGGGTGCCGTCGGGCTTCTTGTGCGGACGGGCGGCCGTCTCGAGGATGAACTCGGCAATGTTCTTGTCGGGCGGACAGGCGGCGCCGCGACGGGCAAAGTAGTCGACGACGTGGCGGCCCCCCTCGCCCATGGGGCCAAAGTAGAAGGTGTTGCCGCCGGGGTTGAGGGCCAGCACCATGTCGAACTGCTCGATGAGCACCGAGCTCGGCTGGTGGATGGTGCAGATGATGGCCTGGCCGGCGCGGCTGAGCTTCTTGAGGAAGCGCACGATGGAGTAGGCCGACTGCGAGTCGAGGCCCGACGTGGGCTCGTCGAGGAAGAGGAGGAGGGACGGCTTGGCGGCGAGCTCGACGCCAATGGTGAGGCGCTTGCGCTGCTCGACGCCCAGCGACTGCACCATGGCGTCCTGCAGGTCGTCGAGCTCCAGCAGGTCGACGATGCGGTCGACGTAGGCGAGCTTCTGGTCCCGCGGGACGGCCGCGTCCTGGCGCAGCAGCGCCGAGAAGTCGAGCGCCTCGCGCACCGTCTGCGTCTGGTCGTGCACGTCGCCCTGCAGGCAGAAGCCCGTGTTGCGCTGGAAGCCGGCGCCCAGGGGCCGTCCGTCGACGAGCATGTCGCCCGAGACGACGCCGACGGTTTGTCGCTGCGAGAGCGTGCTGAGGAGCGTCGTCTTGCCGGCCCCCGAGGCGCCCACCAGCGCCACCATGACGCCCGGCTTGGCGTAGCCGTTGACCCGGTTGAGCAGCTTGCGCTGGCCGCCCATGTAGGGCACGCTGTACTCGAGGTTGCGCCACGTGAAGACGGACTGGCTGTCGGTGATTTGCTCGAGGGGGGCATCGTCGGAGGAGGAGGGGGAGGAGGAGTTGCCTAGCACCGTGGACGAGGAGTCGCCCGTCGTTTCCTCGTCGGCGCGGGCAGCCTCGCGAAGTCGCTGCTTGGCCTTGGGCGTCTTGTTGAAGACCAAGGCGCCGCCGCCGCCCGAGGCGAAGCTGACCACCTCGGTGGCGAGGGCCGTGACGAGCGTGTACAGGACGCCAAAGGCCACGACGACGCCAAAGTTGCGCCACAGGTGCGCCCGGCTGTAGTCGTACGTGGTCCGGAGGTAGTCGCTGCCGGAGACGACGTGGGCGTTGGGAGAAGCGCCGCTGATGGCGCAGCCCTGATACTCGGGCAAGATGCCCGGCCCCTGAGGCACCAGCTGGCTCGGGGCGCAGGCCATCTCACGATCATGCAGCTCGTTGGCCAGCACGGCCTCGAAGGCGTAGCTCAGGGGGTTGACCCAGTACAGCCAGCCGAACCAGATGTAGTCGCGCAGCAGCTGCGTCTTGGGGATGACGTAGCCGGTGAAGACGACGAGCACGTTGAGCGAGATGCTGGCGAAGCGCACGGCCGTGTTGATCTCGGGCGAGACGGCGGCGAACATGCGGTACAGGGCCGTCACCATGAGCGTGGTGGCGTAGACGAAGAGCAGGTAGATCCAGAACTTGGCCGCGTCGACGTCGAGGCCCGTCATGAAGTACATGAGCACGCCAAAGACGCACACCTGCACGGCCACGACGGGGAGGTCCAGCAGCAGCCGCGCGAGGGACACGGCCGAGGGGCGGTAGAAGGCGTAGTCGCCGTGGCGGCCGACGACGGCGCGGCCCGACACGGCCCGCATCAGCTCCGACAGTTGCAGCCAGCCGAGGAAGACGATGGAGAAGAAGACGGCGCCGCCGCGGCTGAAGGCGCCGGCCGTGTCCGAGGGCTGCCCGTAGAAGAGCGACCCGACGATGAGCCCGTTGGACACGATGATGAAGAGCTTCGTCCACAGCGCCGTCGCGTCGCCCAGCAGCAGCCACGCCTCGCGCCGCGTGCACGCGAGCACCTGCCGGGCAAAGGAGACGGTGTAGGGGGAGGCCGGTGACACGTGCCGCGACTTTGCGTCCTCCACGGCGCCGCGGAACGTCTTTGCGTCCTCGTAGTCGGTCTGCCGCAGCGCCTCCTTGTACGCGGCCACGTCGGCGAGCAGCGCCTGGTAGTCGGCGGACGCCCGGAACGCCCGCTCCAGCGCCTCCGGGCCGCGCGGGGCCGACCGCTCAAAGCCCGGCCGGAAGCGCCGCTCGTGCGGGTCCGTCACGGCCGTCAGGAAGTCGGCCGTCGTCTGCCGGTCCGGGCACTCGTAGCCGAGCTCGACAAAGTACTGCTTGGCCCTCGCCGCCGGCCCGCAGAAGACCTCGCGGCCCTGGTCGATGACGAGCACCTTGTCCATGACGTCGTAGATGCCCTCGCCGGCCTGGTACAGCGTCACGAGCGTGGTGCGGTCGCTAATGTCCGTCATGATGCGCAGCGAGCGCGCGTAGTCGAGCGCTGTCGACGCGTCCAGCCCGCGCGTCGAGTTGTCCCAGGCCGCGACGGCCGACTTGGACGCCAACGTCTCTGCAATGGACACGCGCTTGCGCTCGCCGCCCGACACGCCGCGGGTGAAGTCGTCGCCGACGAGCGTGTGGCGCGTGTGGCTGATGCCAAACATCTTCATCAGCGCGTCGACGATGACGGGCACGTCGGCCGCGTCCTTCTTCTTGGTCTTGTTGACGAGGGCAAACGTCAGCGTCTGCCACACGCTGAGCGTGGCAAAGTGCACGTCGTCCTCGCCGTTGTACGCCACCTCGCCGCGGTACCGCTGCCGCTGCTCCGCCGCCGGTATCCCGCTGTACGACACGTCGCCCTCGACGGCCGCGAAGCCCTCGCGCTGGTTGGTCACGGCCCGGAGGAAGGTGCTGCACCCGGACCCGGGCCGTCCGAGCACCAGCATCATCTCGCCGTCGCGCACGCAGCCGGTGAAGCCGTGGATGAGCGTGCGCGTGGGCGGGCGGCGGAACCGGAGGAAGGGGAGGTACCGCGAGAGCAGCTTGTACAGGTCCGGCCCAAAGGTGCCGACGACGGCGTCGGGGACGGTCCGAACAAAGGACGTGGTGCTGCCCACGCCCTTGACCGTCAGGTTCTCGTAGAGGACGCCGACCTTTTTGAGCGACCCCGACTCGGACCGCTTCTCGAAGCGGCCCTCGCGCATGAACTGGCCAAGCTCAAAGTCGTCGTCGTCGTCCCGCACTCCCGCCTCGACGTCCGTCAGCGAGCCGTCGTCCTTGTCCTTTTCCTCCGCGACCGACTGCCTCGCGACGCTGTGGCGGTTGCTGCGGTGGCTCAGGGCGCGCGACTCGGCCGTCTTGGTCTTGTGCATGTCGACGAGGCTGTGCCGGAGCATGGCGTACTCGTGCATGGCGTGTCCCTCGGAGACGTCCTCGACCTGTGTCTCGCCCCATCGTCCCTCGCGGGCCGAGTCGGTGTCCGTGTCGGAGCCATTGGCCACGTTTTCGATGGCGAGGTCCCGGTCGTGGGAGGGTTCAGGCTGAGGAGGAGGCGGAGGGTGCTCGTGGTGTTGAGTACGCGACTCGATTCGACGCAGTGCGTCACCGTCTACGCCGCTCAACATGGTGAATGTCGATGGCTTGCGTGCAAACACGAGTCCATCGGGGTCATGTCGAAGCATCCAAGTATTTATACATCTTGCTATGCTTTCTCACCTTCACCCCTAGCACTCGCTAGACATGCAAGCTTCGCAACCGCAGCTCCGCTTTCCGGGAGCCATGTTGGGCTGTGCTACTAACGTTATAGCCCAACACTTTTTCTTGCTTCTGGATTAATAATTGCCCTGCTTGTTAAGCATCGAGGGCGTCGTGGGTGTCACATTTTCGGATGCCGGGACGGAGATAAGGCGTCCACAGGTGTCCACAGACTTTTGCTCGTGAGAGGCGACGCGGAACTTCGACTCATAATGACTAGTGATGCAAGTTGCTGACATGGTGGGAGCTAGAGGCGACCCGGTAAGGCTCGGTTGCTGGGCCGTCGTGGTGGTGGTGCGGCTTTTGGACGGGAGCCGTCGCTTATCTGATGGCTTCGGGGCACCTTGTTTTGACTGTTGTTCGGGATATTCTTCAGCATGGTCCGTTATCAGCTTCATCGAGGGCATCTCGACTCACCCGGTGCTGTGGCCATTGCCATTACGCCCACGTTGATTGGCATGCGGCGTATTAGAAATCAGAGTCCCCGTCTCCCTCCCCGACTCCCAAACGCAATCTGACTTACCGGCCGAGTGGAGGCAGTGGAGTCGATTGTGTGATTTGCGTCTCCATCATCAACACTAGTCGAACTCGTTGAGGCAATTCGAAGCATCCGGAGATACGTAGACTAGTGAAACAACTTTGATGCCTTCGGTATGTTCGGTGAGAACAACGGCATGAGTCAGGCCGCGCACGCCCTCTTCGGAAGCTTGACTCTGGTTTCACAACGCAGTGAGACGACGTCACCGGCTGCTGTCTTACACATGAACACGCCCGTTCGGACGGACGACAGGGCCATCGTCATCTGAAGGACCCGCACGGAATCCTCCCGAGGCGATAGATACGATGCCGCTTGTTGCAACTGCCAGAGGCGGACTTTATTTAGAGGTTAACGCCGTCTGCCACGTTGTGTGCCAAGGGTTCACGCCCAACATGTTCATTTGGTGAACCACTCTCCAACACCCCTAAAGATAGGTCAGCACGCTTAAGTAATACTAACGCGTCTCCTATAGGGTAAGAGTGGTTGTGTGTGGAGCGGGCTGCGTTGCCTTGCACACCAGTGTATGAGTCATTGTTCAAATTCCATCTTTCAGACGTAGTGTGTTGATACCTACACCACTCGACCCCGTCAACGCATGGCTAATAAAGTGTCTGATGCGTCCATCAGTAACATGGCAACAAACGACCACCAGCCCCAGCCATCCGGGCCGTCCCGGTCCAGCGCTCAGCTCAAGACACCCAAGGGAACTCGTGATTGGGTTGGCCAAGACCTACTCCTGCGCGATCACATCTTGTATGCTTGAATCATCCCGCATCCGCGCCCGCACCACTCTCTGCTAACTCTAGAGTAGCCAAACTATCAGCGACGTTTTCAAACGCCACGGTGGCGTTCCCCTCGACACACCTGTTTTCGAGCTCCGTGCGGCGAGGATTCCCGACTCATCTACAATGTGGAAGACCAGGGTGGTGAACTTTTATCGCTTCGGTACGACCTGACTGTTCTGTTTGCTCGATGGTTGGCCATGAACAGCAATGTCAAGCAAATCAAACGCTACCAGATCGCCAAGGTCTACCGTCGAGACCAACCTGCCATTTCACGCGGTAGACTTCGAGAATTCTATCAGTGCGACTTTGATATCGCTGGTATCTACGATTCTATGATTCCTGATGCCGAAATCCTCCGTATCATTGTCGAGGTGTTCCGGGCCCTTGATCTCAACATTACCATCAAACTCAACCATCGACGTATTCTTGACGGCATATTCGCAGTTGCCGGCGTGCCACTGGAAAAGACTCGCCCCATCAGTTCAGCGGTTGACAAACTGGATAAGGCATCGTGGGCTGATGTCAAGAAGGAGATGGTCGATGAGAAAGGACTCGCGGAGGAGGTTGCCAACAGGATTGGCGAGTTCGTGATGCGAAGCGGGAGTATGTCAGAGATGATTGACGCCATCAAGTCAGACGAGAATCTTTTTGCCGATGGAGAGATCCAAGCCGGCATAGCTGACATGGAGCTTCTCGCACGTTACCTCAAAGCCATGGACGCCATCGACGCTGTGTCCTTTGATCTTTCACTGGCACGCGGCCTGGACTACTATACCGGGCTAATATACGAAGTCACGCCCAAAGCCTCGCCGGGTAAGCCAAGCCAAGTGGGCAGCGTTGCCGCTGGCGGGCGATACGACGGTCTCGTGGGCATGTATGGTAAGCGACCCGTCCCATGCGTCGGCCTCTCCTTTGGAGTCGATCGCGTCTTCACTCTCTTGGATGCTCGACGGAAGAAGACTACCTCGGATCTCAAGAACGAAGCCGATGTATACATTATGGCAGCTGGCGGGAGGGACTTTGACGGGCTTCTGGTTGAACGCATGGAAGTAGCCCGTACATTGTGGGATGCTGGCATCAAGGCCGAGTTCGCTGCTAAAGTCAAGCCCAAGATGCTACAGCAGTTCAATGCTTCCAAGGGGGTTCCCGTTGCCATCATTCTTGGCCAAGATGAGATGACGGCTGGTCAGGTCCGGCTGAAAGACGCGCGAGCAGGAGAGGGAGAGACGGTGAAAGATCGAGGGCGACTTATTTCTAGAGAAAGTCTAGTAGAAGAAGTGACTAGCCTTCTCTCTGCATTAGGTAGCATTAGTTAGTAACTAAGGTTTTATAACCTACCTAGTAGTTTAGAATTGTCAAATTTGATCTCATGCGTGTTTAATAGTCTGCCTTCCTTCCTCCTAGTGAAAGCAACGGCCGCAGAGTGTCCGCTAATTGAATGACGTTCACGCTTATGGAAAGCACGCTGCCCTCAGCGGTGGTCAAGGTCTGCCGGTCGAAAATCAAGGCGCAACTTCAAACCAACATTGACGCAATTTCAAATTTACCCCCAGTTCTGAGCTATATCAAGGAGTTAAGTAGGTGCTCTAGAAATAAGACAAGCCTATAAAGACAAAGACGGGGTTACCGTCAAGGTCTACAACACTCGGTTCAGTGCTTCGAGTCTTGGACATAGAGAAGGCGAATCTATTGAGAGAATGGCTGGAGAGGAGTATAGAGACTGGACTCGATATGCTACCTCAGACAGCCAGTGAAGTATCCCTACTTTAGTCGAAATGGTTTGCTTTCGTCCACCTCCCAGAAAGAGGTAGGCAGAAGATATGGCCACATTGTACAAGTGGCGAGAGGGATGAAAAGTCGCTCACCACCTCAACTGAAAGCCTGGCCAAGGATTAAGTCGTGCTTCTCGCTGCGGCCCGATTGATGAGTTGGCTGTGTCGGGATGAAGCATGAAATAGCTAAAGGAGACGGTCGATTTTCTATCGAAGGAAGTCTAATTAGATATCTACCAGGTGTTGAGCCACGGGTCCTCGAGTAGCTCTCGCGCCGTCTTCCGGTCCTCGGGACGCCACGCTAGCATTCCCCTGATGAAGTCAATGAACATGGCCTTGTTCTTCCCCGTGAGGAGGTGCTCGGCCTTGTCCAAGCTGTTCCCCTGAGGAATCCGGACGTCTGCAATCCATTGTCCTGCGAGGGCGTCAGCAAGTCCGCCCCTATCGTTCGTGCGCAACCCCGTGGCACACAACTTACCATCTTCCGAAAAGAACTCCTTGGTCCGGACCCCACGCTCCAGAAGATCCAGGGGCGGTGGTCCCAGCAGCCCAACCACTTCCGCGAGGTGTGCGCGGGTCGTGTAACCTTTGCCGGTCGGGTCTTCGCCGTAGAACAAGTGGCCGCCCTGGAACACATCCCAGATCATGGCCCCGACGTTCCAGATGTCGGCCGGGTAGCTCCAGGCGGCCTTGATCATGACTTCAGGTGACCGGTACACGTTTGGCTGCGCGTCGTGGTTCCGCCTCACGTCCCCCTTTACGGCGGACCCGAAGTCGCTGAGCACGATCCTGCCAAAGTCCTCGGGCAGGCCGAAGCGCCGGGACATGTAGACGGGGGCGCCGTCCACGTACTTGCGTGGCGAGGGCGTCTCCATCTCCTCTTTGACGAAAGCCTCGAGGATCCCCTCGTCGACGATCGCGTGCAGGATGTTGTCCGCCTTGATGTCTGTCTCTCCCGTGTCAGAGCTAACTTCCGGGGGGTATACATTAGATCTGTAAAATACCTGTGTGCACGAGTTTACACTCATTGTGTAAGTAGTCGAGGGCGAGGAGGAGATGCTGCAGGCCGCCCTTAAGGAGCGCTTCAGAGAACCGCCCTGTCGGGTTTCGCTGGAGCATGTCCTTCCAGCTATCCCACATCGGCCGTTGCACGAGGCATTGATGATCCCCGTTAGGCCGGTTGATGGTGAACATGTCCAGGGCAGTTCTCACATGCCGATATCCCTGATGGGAAGGATTCGCCTTGCCGATGTTCTCGTAGGTCTGAAACTCGTCTCTGCATGTCTCTCCATGATCCCGCGCGAAGACCTTCAAAGTGACATAGTCGTGCTCCCTACAACATTTGTCAATCAGTATCGCATGAGCATCGCTTCGAGGGGGGGGCAGACTGGAGATTCCGGGCGAGCCAGACCGTCGAGGTCGACCCAAACCCCAACTTGCCGACGATTTGGTATCTGTTGGAGGCGAAAAGGTCTCCAACGTTGACTGGGTAGTAGTTGCCCGTCTTGAATTCGTCGAACTGCTCTTCCTCGAGTAATTCTGTTGCGGCAATGACTTCGAATCCAGCCGCCGGAAAGCGTAGAGGCACCAGCGGAGCTCGGCGCAGGAGGCCTCTCGCCCATTTCAACAGTGGTGTCATGGTAGACTGTCTTGGTGTGCCCAGCCAGATCTGGTCCTGGTGTTGGTGGTGATGAGAATGTTATATTGCAGCGGGTTGCAGCAAACTGATCCACGCCGTAACAGCGCGGCCCACCCTATAGCCACAACTCTTAGACTTATATTTTTAATAAATATATTCTTGGAGCTAGTTTTTAATATTATTACTTATTAATAAAATTAATTTATATTTTCCTTTCTTTTATATAAGTATTATACTTTAATATTATACTTCTTTATACTATTAATTAATTTAAAAGCTTAATATATATTTATAAGAAATGTTTTATTTTAAACTTTATCACTAACACGTCTGTAAGAAATAATCTCTTAGCGCCCACTTTGGCTCTTCTACTAATATCCATGCTTAAGGTAATCTAAGCTATAAGCAGATCATATATTTATATCTAAACCAATCGTGTACTTTCTCAGGTGTTCGCATCCCTCGCGTAGAAAACCATGCAGGCTCTCCCGGTTTCTCCCTACAGTATGTCACCTGCGTGACCGTGCCTGAACTCATCGTCTATCCCACTTTGACTGCTCAACTATCGACTATCCCACCGTGACTGCTCAACGGTCTATGCCACCTGCGTGACCATGGCCTTGAACTCCTGCTCCGTGTGCTCCTCGCAGTCGCGGAACCGCTCGCTCAGGTTCGTATCCCCCTTGCGGAAGCGCTGCACCGTCAGGTTCCCGCCGGCCAGCCGCTTCGCCTCGAACAGGTCCTCCATGTCCACCAGCTCGGGCACCACGGTGGTGCGGAACTCGTGCGGCACGCCGCTCTCCCGGATGAGCGCGATGCTCTTCTCCAGCACCCTGGGGCTGACCTTTTTGCCCGTCACCGCCTGGTACTTGTCCAGCGCGCACTTGATGTCCATGGCGACAAAGTCGACCAGCCGCTCGCCAAAGACGCGCCGCAGCACCGCCGGCGACGTGCCGTTGGAGTCGAGCTTGACGCGCACGCCCGCCTGCCGGAGGAGCCGCATAAAGGGCACCAGGCCCTTGTGGATGGTGGGCTCGCCGCCCGAGATGACGAGCGACTTGTGCGGCGTGGCCGTGATGTGGCGGAACACGTCGAGGGCCGTGTAGCCGTCGCACTCGCCATTGACGAGCGGCCCGTTGTGGCACCACGGGCACGACAGGTTGCACCTCGACGTGAACATGATGCTCGCCTGCGGGTTGCCCGGCCAGTCGCTCAGCGTGAGCTTGGTGTAGCCGGCCACGGGCAGGTCGTCGGCCGCCACCAGCTCCTCCACTCGCCGCTCCAGCTCGCGCTGCTTGGCCTCGCCGCCCGCCACGGCCTCGACCGGGTAGCGGTACGTCTTGCGCTGCCCAAACTCGACCGTCTTGCCCTTGTTCCAGTCGCGCACCGGCCGGAAGTAGCCGACGATGCGCGAGTAGACGAGGCACTCGCCGTCGCAGGCCGGGCACCGGAAGTGCTCGCCGGCCACGTAGCCGTGCGTCTTGCAGATGCTAAACGTCGGCGTCAGCGTGATGTACGGCACGCGGTACTGCGCCGTCAGCAGCTTGACCAGGTCGCGCGCCAGCTTCCAGCCCGAGAGGCGCTCGCCCAGGAAGGCGTGGAAGACGGTGCCGCCCGTGTAGGCGCACTGGAGCTCCTCCTGGTGGCTCAGCGCCTCAAAGAGGTCCTCGGTGGTGTCGACGGGGAGCATGGTCGAGTTTGTGTAATAGGTCGGGATCGAGCCCGCCCGCTCCGGGAACATCTCCCTGTCCCGCCGCGCCAGCTTGTAGCACGTGCTCTCGGCCGGCGTGGCCTCGAGGTTGTAGAGGTTGCCCGTCTCGTTCTGGAACTCTTGCAGCCGCTCCTTGATGAACTCGAGCGTGTCGAGGGCAAAGTCCTTGTGCGCGGCGATGCCCTCGCCGAAGAGGGCCACCAGCGCCTCATTCATGCCGTTGATGCCAATGGTGCTGAAGTGGTTGGTCCAGTGCGAGCCCGTCCGGTGCTTGGTCGCCGCGAGGTAGTGCGCCGCGTAGGGGTACAGCGCCATGTTGTCGTCTATCATCCGGCGCTTGATCTCGAGCGAGTCCTTGGCCACGCGCAGCGACTCGGAGAGCTCGGCGAGGAACGTCTCCTTGGACCCGTTGGAGCGGTACGCGAGGTTGGGCATGTTCAGCGTGACGACGCCAATGGAACCCGTCAGCGGACTCGCGCCGTACTGGCCGCCAACGCGGCAGTGCAGCTTGCTCAGGTCCAGGCGCAGACGGCAGCACATGGAGCGGAAGTCTTCCGGGTCCAGGTCGCTGTTGATGAAGTTTGCAAAGTAGGGGATGCCGTACTTGGCCGTCATGTCCCAGATGGGCTCCCAGCGCGGCGACTCCCAGTCGAAGCCCTCGCAGAGGTTGTACGTGGGGATGGGGAAGGAGAAGATGTTGCCGTTGCCGTCGCCCTGGATCATGATCTCGGCAAAGGCCCTGTTGAACATGTCCATTTCCTCCTGGAAGTCGCCGTACGTCCACGTCGGGTGCGGCTCGCCGCCGATGAGCACCGGCTGGAACGCGAGGTTCTTGGGGCAGATGAGGTCCAGCGAGACGTTGGTAAAGGGCGACTGGAACCCGCTGCGCGTCGGCACGTTGAGCGAGTAGACGAAGCTCTGCACGTACTTGAAGACGTCGACGTACGCCAGCCCGTCCTCGCGGATAAAGGGCGCCAGGTACGTGTCAAAGTTGGAGAGCGCCTGCGCCCCGGCCAGCTCCCCCTGCAGCGTGAAGAGGAAGTTGACCGTCTGGTTGAGCGCCGTGTTGAGGTGCTTGGGGGGGCGGCACTGGATCTTGTTCTCGACGCCGCCGAAGCCCTGGAGGAGGATATCCTCGATGCTCCATCCCGAGCAGTAGGCGCTCAGGAACCCGCAGTCGTGGATGTGGAACCGGTTCTCGTCGTTGAACTTTTTGATCTCGGCCGTGTACACCTTCTCGAGCCAGTACTCGGCCACGACGTGCTGCGAGAGGTACTGCATGAGCCCCTGGTGGGAGTAGGTCGAGTTTGCATTTTCGGCGCCCTTCCACGTCGCCTGCGTGAGGTAGTCGTCGACGAGACGAACATTGGGATTTGTTGCTGCCAGGGTCGACATGCTTATAGACTATAGTGAAGAATGGCTTATCGAGGAGTATGGATGTATGGACTGCGAGTCTGTGGCCACCCAACAGCATTGTCCAGCGATCAGCCGACAGCACCGCAGGGGCTATTTATTCCCCAAACGCCTCTTGTTGATAAGGCAACGCGTTAAGCTTCCGTGCAGCGGTTCTCAGTTCCCCCCCGTCCAACGCGCCGCCCAAACGGCCTGATTCTGACGGCAGAGCCAGGGGCGACCATACGACCAATTGCGCCCACCCTGATTGCCATCGAGTC
This sequence comes from Thelonectria rubi, assembly GCA_013420875.1. NCBI lineage: Eukaryota > Fungi > Ascomycota > Sordariomycetes > Hypocreales > Nectriaceae > Thelonectria > Thelonectria rubi. The sequence continues at coordinate 404,080 of WMHX01000043.1, forward strand.
ATCTCATTTCAGGAACACGCTTTCACGCGTCGGAACCGGCTCCCGAACGCCTGACCGACCTTTGGCCCAGGCGCGAGCCGGACGCGACACCTCGTGATTCGGCGTCGAGTGGGCTGACGTCGCATGAAACGGCCCGGGAGAGGCGATAGCGCGAGGTCACCACGCGAGCTTTGCGGGCGGTGTTATTGGCTCGTTGATTAATAATCCCGAGTGTGTTGGCCGGCAGTTGTTTGGGATCTAACCTGAAAGATGGACGTCTGGGAGAGCATGTCGAGGTGGGATGAGTTTGACCTCCTGTTTGTTTGCAATATGGCCATGTTTATTTTAACTTCTTGTCAATGAACGCATGTATATCCGGTATTCCGTTATTACCTTCTACATGTAGAGAGCTTAGCATTCCTTGATGCTGGTAAGCCTTCGGACGTTAACATCCAAGTATATACCTATGTAAGTAGGTGCACCATGATACCTATGTATTCACACACCAGGGCACGACAAAAGGGCCAGTCATTTCACTCAAAATCACAGAAATGTCTCCCTTTTGTGCATTATATTTGGTCATAATATCGTACAACCGACCTGAGTGAACCGCAGCCGGGTCTGATAGGCACGGAGAATCGGAGACGGGCTTTTCTCGTCAATGAGGTTTCATCCTACCCTGACTCCTGCTTTCAAGCAGAAACTTGATTTATAAGCTAGCTGTACATGTGTTTGGATGTTCTCAAAGAAAGACACATCACCATCAGACTTGCCAAGGCCAAGCGTAAACGAAGCCTCTCCGACACCGTCGACTCGTACTCGGCCAGGTCACATCTCCACTACTCCCATCGCATCGCACAATCATCGTGCAATTTCTCCAACCGCCGTAGTCGCAGCCATGCCCAGCGACCGCGGAGGTTGGTTGCGTAATAATATCTCGCACCCCATGCCTCTAAAGGTACAGCGTTGAAAGCCCCGAGCGGGGTTACATCCAAGCCTTTCCTTTGGAGTTGATGATAAGCGACTTTGCTCGTCAGCGTGACTCGACTAACAATGGATATATCCGCCTACGCCTGCGATCTAGGCCGGCACCGCAGCCACCTGTGAAGGGGAGCTCGGGTTCCGCATGTCGACTTGTCAAAGCCCGGATATTCCGCGATCCCTTTCGAGGCAACTCTTGCACGCCGCCATTTTAGCGTTTCGTATGGCTTCTCCTTCTGTTGGCTTAGAGAGATAGCAGCCGGGTCGTAGCCGGTCCCTTGGTGCTCAAGGTTCGCCGATCTCCCGGTCAGTCGGCTTGATATTGACTACAAAGATAAGGTTCCTTCCGGTCACGTTCACCCATTCTCGACTTCAACACAGCGTCAGCGATTTCTCAAGTCTGCGGTGCATATTCATTCTCTAATTGAAAAAATGCCGTCCTTTGTTCATCCGTTTGTCCCTCTGGGACCCGGTGAGATCATCAAGGTAAGAAATCTTTCAATATTGCGCTCTTCCCTCTACTGACGCATCGAACCAGGCGGCGGAGATTGTTCGAGCGGCCTTCAGCGAGAAGACGCCCGTATTCCGCTTCATCACGCTGAGGGAGCCGCCGAAAAAGGAGATGCTCTCCTTTCTGGACCGGGAGCAACGAAAACAGCCCGGTCTGACCCCCCCTCCTCGCTGCGCCCGAGTCCAGGCTATCATCGCCAACAGTCCCGGGCCGGGCCAGCTGTACGAGCTGATAGTCGATCTTGACGACGGCGCCGTGGTTTCCGAGGAGCATCTCCAAGGAAAGCACTCGTACATCGATTCGGACTATATGCGCCTGGTTGAGGAAGCATGTTGCGCGGATCCAAGGGTGCAGGCCGAGATTCGCAAGCTGGAGTTGCCCGACAATGCTACCGTCCTCGCTGAACCGTGGGCTTATGCCACCGACGGCATGAATGATATGTCGGAGCGGACAACAATGGTACGCTCTGATTGCGAGACCGTGTGAATGTATCATTGACCTCTGATAGTGTTGGTTCTACATGCGTCTTCTGGACAACCCGGATGCAAACTATTATGCATATCCCCTTGATCTCTGCGCCGAGGTCTCGGAGACGTTGGAAGTCACCAAGATCTATCACTTGCCGTCGGGCGAGAACGAGCGGATGCGCACCGAGCCACGACCGTTCGACCGACGCAAGATTCATTCGACCGTGTCCAGCGAGTACCATCCCGATCTGAGGCCGGCGCCCAGGACCAGCACGAAGCCGTACCAGGTCGTCCAACCCGAGGGCCCCTCGTTTACATGCAGCGGCAACTACCTGACGTGGGAGAAATGGAGCTTCCACGTCGGCTTCAACTACCGCGAAGGCCTGACGCTGCACAACATCCGGTACGACGGCCGGAGCGTCTTTTATCGCCTGTCGCTCGCCGAGATGTTCGTTCCGTACGGCGATCCTCGAGCCCCGTTCCCTCGCAAGGGCGCCTTCGATCTCGGCAACGACGGGGCGGGCGTCAATGCGAACAACCTGAAGCTGGGCTGTGACTGTCTCGGCCACATCAAGTACTTTGATGCGTGGCACAACACCGGCTCCGGCGAGCCACTGAAGATGGCCAATGTCGTCTGCTGCCACGAGCAGGACGACGGCATCCTCTGGAAGCATACCAACCCTCGGACGCAGAATGCCGTTGTGACGAGGTCTCGCATCCTTGTCCTGCAAACCATCATCACCGTGAGCAACTACGAGTACATCTTTGCCTTTCACTTCGGTCAGGATGCCTCGATTCACTACGAGGTGCGGGCTACGGGGATCCTCTCTACTACTCCCATCAACCTCGACGACAAGGTGCCCTACGGAACCATTGTGGCGCCCGGCGTCTTGGCTCCGTATCACCAGCACCTCTTTAGTCTACGCATAGACCCTGCCATTGACGGACATGCCAACACGCTCCAAGTCGAAGAGTCCAAGGCGATGGCGCTGAACAAGCCCGAGATTCACAACCCCTTTGGCGTTGGCTATGTCACGGAGTCTACCAATGTTGAGCACGAGCAGGGCCTTGACCTCGACTTTGCCAAGAACCGCGTCTTCAAGATTGTCAACGAAGGGAAGATCAACCCCTCATCACTGGAACACCAGTCGGGTTCAAGATCATGCCCTCGTACAGCCAGATGCTCTTGGCCCATCCCGATTCGTACCATGCAAAGCGGTCCGAATTTGGCGAGCATGCAATCTGGGTGACTCGATATGACGATGAAGAGCTCTTCCCTTCGGGCCGACACACGATGCAGTCTTCGGGGGGCGACGGCATTGCATCCTCCATCAAAAGGCGGCGCCACGACCCGTCCTGCGACACCTCGGTTCGCAACCAAGATATTGTCGTCTGGCACACGTTTGGCTCGACGCACAACCCCAGAATCGAGGACTGGCCCGTGATGCCCTCGGAGAAAATGGTCGTGGGGCTGAAGCCAGTCAACTTCTTCACTGGAAACCCGGGTTTGGACGTGGCTGTTTCGACGCAGGAGAGAAATAAGAGCGTGTTGGTGGTTGACGAGACGGAGGCTGCGGCTACTTGCTGTCATTCGCGGCTGTGAAGATGACTCACGGCGTCCGGAACTCGGAGCCCCTTGGAACGCACACCCGAGATGAAGGTATCAGCTTAGATCAGTTAGACGCTTGAATTGTTGACTTCGTACGATGAATCGCGCACAGAACTCTGCGTGGACGTGGCTGCCGATAAGCTGATAAGCGCGGCAGCTTATGTCAGCAGCGCCCACCAATCAAACACGGCCGTGAAAAATACCCCGCCAACTCGGGAGCGGAAAACGGAATTGGCCTGACCTGCCTGACCCCGCCAAATCAAGGTCTGAGTCAAGGGGAAATCCTCGACAAGTACAAGACTCCAACGCGCCCGCCCGGTTTTGTGAAGCGTTTTCTCGTGGTGGAAACCGCATCCCACGCAGTCCGACGAATTCTAGACGCAATGGCCGACATGGACGCCGCCGAGCGCCTCGCCCTCATCCGCGAGAACCTCGCCGAGGTGCTCAACCCCGAGATCATCGAGAAGATCCTGAACGAGGGAGGACACCCCAAGATCTACTGGGGTAAGCGCTTCTCCCCGAGCGATGCCATCGCATGCTGACGACGTCCTTTCGCAGGCACCGCCACCACGGGTCGCCCTCACTGCGGCTACTTCGTCCCCGCCATGAAGATCGCCCAGCTCCTGGCTGCCGGCTGCGAAATGACCATCCTCCTCGCCGACATCCACGGGTTCCTCGACAACCTCAAAGCCCCCATCGAGCTCGTCCAGCACCGCGTCGAGTACTACCGACTCACCATCACCGCCATCCTCCAAGCCGTGGGGGTGCCGACGGAGAAGCTCAAGTTCGTCCTGGGCAGCTCCTACCAGAAGACGCCCGAATATGTCATGGATCTCTACAAGATGGCGTCGCTCGTTTCAGAGCACGACGCCAAGAAGGCCGGTGCCGAGGTCGTCAAGCAGACGGACAACGCTCCTCTGAGTGGTCTTCTGTACCCCGTTCTTCAGGTCCTCGACGAGCAGTACCTGGATGTCGATGCCCAATTCGGAGGTTGGTCGGCCTGGGGGTTTGATGAGTCGGGTGCTAATGATTGGCAGGAATTGACCAGCGCAAGCTGTTTGCTGCTGCCAAGGAGTGGCTTCCCAGAATCGGCTATGCCCAGGTACATCACCTACGCCGAATTTGCTGGACTTTACTGACATTCTAGCGTGCCCATCTTCTCAACCCCATGGTTCCTGGCCTACAAGGTGGCAAGATGAGTGCCAGCGACCAAGGTGAGCATGAGAGACCCAGTAAAAGTTCTAGACTAACGGGAAATAGATAGCAAGATTGACCTCCTCGACGCCCCCGAGGTTGTCACCAAGAAGATCCGAAAGGCCCTTGCTGCCCCTAAAGAGGTCGAAGACAATGGCATTCTGGCCTTTGTAGAATTCGTTCTCTTCCCTGCCTCAGCACTCAAGGGCAAGCGAGAATTCATCATTGAGCGTGAACGAGACGGTCTTGAGCCCCTCGTCTACAACTCCATTCAGCAAATGCACGAGGACTACAAGAACGATGTGGTACGTTGAGAGCCGCTCCTCGCGAGATCTATCACTAACCTGCATAGCTTTCCCCTCAAATCCTGAAGCCCGCCGTATCAAAGGCCATCAACGCGCTTCTGGCCCCCATCCAAGAAGCTTACAAGGCGTCACCCGAATGGCAAGAAATTGCCCTCAAGGCCTACCCACCTCCGCCCAAGAAGGAGAAGAAGGTCAAGGACCGAGGATCCCGCTACCCCGGACACGGCAAATAAATTCAGACGTCATTTGACCGAGCTTTAGATAAAGACTACGAACAAGTAGAAAAGAGATGACTAGATGATGTATGGGATAAATAAAAGATGATATTTGGATTCATACATGTTACTCAGTGTCGCTGTATTGGGACGGGTGTTATTGTTTTGACCCTAAACCTATTCTCCGTATCATAGGGCGGCGACCGTTAGGAAGATACTTGAACTATCGCGATATTCAAGTCTAATACACACTGCTTTGGAACTGATTAGTGAAGAAGTGAATAGCCTTGGCTGAGTTGAGGCAAGGATAAGGTTGGTTACACACGACACTAAGTATTTAGGTTGCACCGGTTTACCCGCCCATTCGTATCACCTCATTCAAATTTTGTACTGGGTACCAATGGTATATACATATTTAATGGCCGCCAAGATTCCAACCCTCGAGCTCAGTAGCGTTATTGAAAGCTCCCAGGTCAACGTAGTGGACAAACCGGGTCCCACCTCGGCCAAACTCCTCACTAGTAATGTTGAGAATCAAGGCTGAAGTCTGCGAGGTGCCGGAGAGAAGACCCGGAAACTTGCTGTCCAACTTGTTGAAAATTTGCTGCGGCGTGTAGAAATCCGTGCCCTTGGCCTCAATCTTCTTCTGGAAGAATTGGACGTAGTCGCGCGTGTGGTCGAGGTCGACGCGAGGCCCAAAGTCCTTGGTCGAGACGGAGTGGCCGGGGATGATCTTCTTGGGCTTGAGCGAGGCGATGAAGTCGAGCGTGGACAGCCACGCTTCGGTCAGGGAGGTTGTCAGGAGATCGGAGAGCCAGACGTGCACCGTGTGGCCGTAGACGGTGTCGCCTGCGATTAGGGTCGACAGAGAGGGGATCCAGAACATGGTTTCGTCAATGGTGTCTCCTTCGAGAGGGCTTAGCAGGTGGATCGGGTATTGCTCGTCGCCGGGCAAGGTGAAGAAGGTGAAGTCGTAGGGAGTCGGGTAGGTGATCTTGTCGACGATGAAGCCTTCTCCGAGCGCCTGTTCCCAGTATGCGGCCTGGGACGGGAGTCAGTCAAACTAGGTTGGATTCCTGCGGTGCTCCGACAGGCGTTACCTTTTCCACGGCGTCGTTCTTGATGAGGGCCACGACGTCGGAGGTGGCGTAGAACTTGGTCTCGGGGAACTTTGCCAGGAAGGCGGTGCCGCCGAGGTAGTGGTCCGGGTGTGAGTGGGTGGAAAAGGCGGCGACGAGGGGTTTGTCGGTCGTGTTAGCGACCCATTCCGCGAGCAGCTCGGCCTGCGGCACCGTCATGGAGATGTCGATGACGACGGCGCCCTGCGAGCCGATGATGAGCGACGAGACCATGTCCAGGGCCGGGCCGGGGCTGACAAAGTTCTCGACGCGGAGGCCGGCGTGGGAGGTGCCGTGGGCTGGCCGCGAGGAGACGGTCTGGGAGAGGGCGCCCAGGGCGAGAAGGAGGGAAATCTTCATGGCGAGGACGGAAACGATGGACAGGCCTTTGTGCGTGGAGGAGGAGGTTGAATGGCGGATGAAGAATATCAACTTCTGGAGATCATCATGTCTTATACTTTCTAGGCTCTCGGCGCGCGCGGCTATTAGACAAGGAATCGTTGCTCTCCACGAGATCGTGGCTCACTAACGACTGACATGCATGCCTTCAGCTTTCCCCATTCGTAAAACTGGCACGATGCGTGCATTGCCGCATGCGAGGTTACTAAGTCGATTAATATAAAGTCCCTCTGGCTCGGCGGCCATCCCACTCGGACATCCCACCTGCAGTTTATCCCACTTGAACGTTCGACCTGCTTGTGCATATGACTAAGGTCCAGTCAGTTGTGAAGAATGAGAATCGACCATGATGACCAAAATCTCACTCAGCGGGGGACGGTTATTGTTTACAGACGTTGCAGACTGCGAGATCCATCACTATCTGTGATCGGTTGGAGCCAGGGAAGATTGCATGATATTGTCGAGAAGGAAGCATTGAATTCTAGAAATCTACCAAGTTCTTGGATACTGAAATGATGTATGCACCATGCGAACAGTAAATCACACCTCATCATCCTCCGGCACAGCCTCGATAACGCTCTCGGCATCCTTGGACCAGATGCCGCTAATCTTCAGCCCAGCCCTGGCCAGCAACTCCCGCCACTGGCTCTCGGTCCTCTCCCGACTGACCAGCATGCCCATCATGGTCCAGCCGAGGCTCGTCTGCTGCCAGGGCGCGCCCGTATCGGCCAGCACCGCCTCGTTGATGAGCAGCCGCGAGCGGCCCCGGACCATGGCGTCGCGCAGGTGCGACAGCTGCCCCGGGAGCGAGTCGCCCCGCGCGGCGTCGAGGCCGGCGAGTTCGTGGCCAAGCCCGCCGCCAACGTCGACGACGAGCGGCCCGTCGCGCGACGACGATGCGCCGCCAAGGCGCTCCCGGAACGAGTAGAAGCTGACCCAGCGCGGGCGGGCGGCGGCGTAGCCGGCCATGAAGCTGTTAAAGGCGCTCCCCAGCCGCCGGTTGCTTTGGAGCATGGTGAAGATGGGCTCGTCCGTCTGGAGGCCGTGCTGCACGGGGCCGTGGGCGGCGTCGGACGGGGACTGGTAGTCCGTCTTGGCCAGGAACTCGGGCAGGCCGTGGAACGTGGGAATCATGCCCTCGAAGCTGTACGTCAGACCCGCGGCGATGGTCGGGTCGTTGGTCGCCTGCGTAAAGGCCGCGGCCGCGTAGCTGTCCTTTGCGACCTCCTTGGCCAGCCCGTAGGCGGCCAGGTGCTTGAGGATCCTTGCTGTTTCTTCTTAGACGTGGTTCTTCAACCAATGCAAGTACTCACCGACTAGGGCGGGATCAGCCTTTGTGCCGGCTGCCAAATCCTGGCTGCTGGCGGGCTTGTCGGCGGCGACGAGGCTCTTTCTCGCGTCTTCATTTTGCGAGGCGAGGTAGTCTTTGCCGTTGGCGGCGATTGTGTCGAGGAGGGAGCTGGCCATTCTGGCTTGATGTGTTGGGCAGGCATCTTGGACGGGAATTCGGCTTCAATTTATCTATCGGGGGTGGTGTGGTCATTGAGTCGGAGTTTCGTTTGGCTGACTTATGAACTATGTGGAGGGCCAGCCTCAGAGTTCGAAGTCGCCAATGACGGCCGCTTCCTCGAATTCTTCATCCTTACCTAGTCCGATGGCCTCCTGGATGGACACGGACTTCCGTCCAGCGCCGTTTGCCTGGCGAGTTTCTCCACCGGATGAGCAGCTGAGCAAACATATGGGTGACCCTGGCGAACCCACCGTGTAAGACCGAGTGAGACGCTGGGTTGCGTTGGCCTTTGCATCCTAGACTGAAGTCTCCGCAGGCCAGGACTGGTTTGAGTTGAGACGGACAAGTTCCTTGCCTCCAGTAAGGGTCAAGTCCAAGGCCGACTGCACGCATTGAGGGGACTATAATTAGAAAAATCACAAGTTATTATACATCTCTGAAAAGACCAAGAAACCTTTCTGACCTCTTTTAGCTGCCTTGACTCCCGTCCAGTGTCCATAACCTTCATTTATAAAAAAAAACCCATGTACCCTCAGCCTCAGAATGAAGACGAATCCCACGCTTCTAGCTCGTCTTCATCATATTCCTCGTAATGATCACGCTCATCGCTCAACCTCCTGCCCGACGGGTCCCATTCTTCAGCAAGCGCAGTGGGCAAGCCGCAATAGCCCGTCGGCTGGTCTCCCTCCCCGGGACTTATCCTCTTGAAGAGGCGAGACGTCATGCCGGCCCCCGTCAGGCAGTCTATGAGCGCCTTCTTGTCCTTTTCGCTCGCGTCTAGGAGCATCCTCGTGACGTACTGGTCGGGCGAGTGCTCTATCCCCTCCTTGTCCCGGTACAGGTACTTGCCGTCCCTCTCCGGATCGTTGGCGACGTCGAGGGCCTTGACCATGGCCTGCGTCGCCACGAGGCCGCTCTCCAGCGCGACGTGGAGGACCGTCTGGTGGTTGTACCGCCACGCGGGACTCGTCCTGGCGGCCAGGAGCTTCATCGTCTCCTCCTGCCGCGCCTTCCAGGCCGCTTCTTGGTTGGCCACCTTGCACCACGCGTGGGGCTTGGCCGAGCAGGCGAGGGCTAGTGGTATCATGTGGTCAAACTCGTCCAGCTTGCAGTCCGGGTCGTGCGTCCGCAGCAGCCACTCGACGAACCTGGGCAGCGCGAAGAGGGCGGCGTTGTGAAGCGTGCCGTCGTCGGGCTCCCCGCCGCCGCCCATGAGGCGAAAGGCGTCAAAGTTGCCCAGGAACAGGGAGGCGTCGACCATGGGGAGGTAGTCTTCGTCATCCAAGAGTCCCGACTCCTCCGCCTCGTCCGTCTCTGCAGACGCCGTCAAGGATTTGAACGTGGACCCGGGGATCGTGTGATGAACGATTTCGTCTCCGGCCAGTCGGAGCAGCTCTTCCAGGACCGGTGTGCGCGACTTGTCCAGGATGCAGCAAACCGCCGCAGAGACTCCCGACCGAGTCGAGAAAGTTGGGAGTGCTATGGCCAGTTAGCATGGTGGAACAGGCGAAGGGCTTAATAAGACACACACCTTCATCCTCCTCGGAAAGAAGTGTGAGGACGGAGGTATTGTCGACTCTGGGTTTGGAAACGAGCGCCCAGATCAGAGCCGTGCAAGGCTCTGGAGGCCAGCCGGAGAATAGGGAGTGACTCGTCTGAACCGAAGCCGACAGTCCGGCGCGGAGAAGAATCTTCAAGATGACGTGGCCCCGGGGGAACTTTCGCATGTATCGAAACAGGAGATCGTTGTCGGAATTTTCCGAGATCCTGGGCGGGCGCCTCTGTTCAGAGAGGCAGATGGCAAACCAGCGGTTGAACTCGCGCTGCTCCTCGGGCCCGAAGTGGTCCAAGAAGGCCTCGAGGACGACCTGCGCGTCGGCCTGCTTGTTGAGCGCCCGAAACGCGGCTTCGTCCTTGGCCTTGGCCGCCGCGACGAAGCACCGCCCGCGGCCGTGGTTGGGATCCGCGCCCTTTGCGAGGAGCAGCTGCACAATGGCGGCGTCGCGCTGGTCGTCACCGGCGAGGTTGTCGGCGAGGGCGTCGTCGACGGACGTCTTGCTGATGTGCCACTGCAGCAGCGCGCGGTACACGTCGAGCCGCAGCCGCGGGCTCGCCAGGGACGCCCGCCGCGCCATGTTGAAGACGGCGTCGGCCGTGTGGGCATCGACGAGGTACTGGCTCAGGAGGCGCACCGCGTTGAGCGAGTTTGCGGCGAGCGCCAACGCAAAGGCCGCGCCGTCCTTGTACCCCGGCGCGGCGCCGTGTTCGAGGAGGAGCGTGGGGAGGGACAGGTCGCTGAGGTCGCGCCCCTTTAGAGAATCGACGAGGGCCTCGGAGATGGCATCTCGGGGGATGCCTCGGTCCAGCAGGCAGAGGAACATCATGCGCCTCCTGTCCGCCGCCATGGGCGCTTCTCTCACCAGGTTGAAGACGTCGACGAGCGTGTTGGCGTTTTGGATGCTGTTGGTCAGCACCAGGAACAGTTCCGGGCCGGCCGCTGCCGCCGCGAACTGCAGCGTCTCGGACCGGATCAGGGCGCCGCGCTTGAGGAGGAGCTCGGGCAGCTGCGTGTATTGCGGAAGGGCGACGACGCAGTCGTGCAGGAGTTGCGACATGTCCTGGGCCATGGCTCCGCGATTGGCCGACAGGAGACGCTCCAGCACGCTCTCCTTCTGGTCGTGGCTGAGATGGGGAGCCGCCGCCGTGGCGAGACAGGCCCTCTTCAGCGTGGGAATGTCGGGCTGGGCCAGCAGCAGCAGATCCAGAGCCTGGAGAGAGGCGGCCTGAGCCGCAGCCTGAACGGAAGCCCCCCCGCCAAAGTTGACGTCGGCCTTGTAGCGGATCAAGAGCACCAAGCCGGCAACGTCGCCAGCCAGCGCGGCGAGTGTTTCCTGCAGAAGCGCCTCCGACTGTCCGATCTGGGCCGACTTGGCCTCCTCGAGGAGCAGCCCCATGGCCCCGAGCCTGAACTGGCCCGCGGGAACCTTTGTGGCGGCGGCAAAGGCCGACTTTAACGAGTCAATGGTTGGGTTTGCCGCGAGGATGTCGCGGAGCATGGGCAGGTTCCCCTCTTGGACGGCGAAACAGGGTACGGCGCCGTCTCCGAGGTCGACGTTCAGGCCGTGTCCGAGAAAGGAGGACACGACGGCGGCCATGTTGGGGTTGTCGCTGAACCTGTCGGAAGACCACGAGGCGTTCAGGGCGGCGGCGGAATGGGTCGAGGACCGCAGAAACACCTCGAGGGCCTCGAGGTTGAAGAACTGCGGGTTGATTGCCGTAAGCAGCGCGGCCTCGATGCTCGCCTGGTCGGGCGGGCAGCTGGCGCACAGCATCTTGAGCAGCTCGAGGTTGGAGGCGCGAAACGCCACGACGTAGCAAGCCCCCGTGCCGTAGTTTGCGTCGGCGCCGTGGCCGAGCAGGCAGCGCACAAACTTCAGCTCGGAATCTCGCTGGGCGGCCATGAGCAGCGTCTGGTGGACGTGGATGCCGCCGGCGCCCGTTACGAGCAGTAGGGCGACCATGTCCAGCGCCAGATCGTAGCCGTGGGCGTTGCGGGCGCAGAAGGCGACGTGCACCGACCTGGAGAGCGTCTCGACGCGCGGCTTCGCTCCGCAGAGCATCGAGAGGACGGGCATGTTGCCTCTTCCCGCGGCCACGAGGACGGCGTTGTCGGCGTCGCTGCCCACGCCGTCGACTGGGGCCCCGTTCTGGAGGAGCAGCTGGATGAGCTCGACGTCTACGTGCTCCTCGAGCACGAGCGCCTGCAGCGCGAGCCCCAACTGCTCGACCAGCACGCCCTTGGCGACGAGAGCCTTCATGGCTTGCAGCCTTCTGGGTCGTGCTTCCATGGCCATGGCGGGCACGAGGGCCGCCGAGAGGACTTCTCGTGAGCACGGGCGCCGGAGGAGGACTTGGAGAATGGGGAAGTCATCCTTTGCGAGGGCTTCTTTTACAGCAGCGGCTTGGTCAAACTCGACCGACGCGTCATAGTTGCACAAGGCCGTGACCAGCCGACGCTGTCTCTCGCGGACAGCGCGGATCAGGTGCAGGTCCAGAGGCTCCCCGACCAGTCCCCTCGAGGAAAACATGTCTAGCAGCCGCAGCATGTCCTCCTCGGACGTCGAATCGGGCACGAAGCTCAGCGCGGGCGAAAAGGCAGAGGCCATGACCCCCCAGCGCAGCAGCTCGAGCACGTCGAGGTCCATGTGCATGACGGCCCAGAAGAGGGAGTTGTGAGGCTCAATGTCGAGGGCGACGCCGGCGCTCACGAAGAGCTGTACCATGGGAAAATGGCGCGCCTTGACGTTCTTGACCAGCTCTTCGCGGAGAGTCGGGCCGTCGGACAGGAAGCCGGACGCGGAGAGGAGCGCGAACAGGGCGTGTCGACGCTCGTCGTCTGGGACGGCGCATGTCGCGACGCAGGCGGCTTCGCGGACGGCGTCGAAGGCTTCGTCCGAGGCGGCATAGGCGAGCAGAGTCGCCACGGCCGGCGTGTTCTGCGACGCGAGCGCCTGGAGAAGGAGTTCCGCAGAGACTACCTCTGGGCGATGCGCGAGACACAAGAGGAGAATGGTCTGATAGTCGCTCGCATCGGGCGGCACCGTCACGACCTGCGGCTCTATGCAGTGCCGCCAGGCTTCGACGCTCATGGCCTTAGGAGCCGACAGCAAGAGACGGGCGAGAGGCACGTTGCCCAGCTCGAGCTTCCCGCGAATGTCGAATTGACAGGCAGAGGCGACGGCCCCAAACCTGAGCAAAGCCTCCATGGCCTCCATCGACGGCTTCGACAGGGCCACGGCAAAGGCGCGGTCCAGCGCCGCTTGACCGACGCCGGCCTTGCACACGACGCCGATGTACTCGACGCTGTCCCGGCGGGTGACGACGTCGAGCCAGGCAATGTTGGGCGTGATGACCCAGCCCGTCCTGCCGAACCTGCTCTTGGCCTTCTTCTCGAGCTTCGGGTTGTGAAAGTGCCGCCACAGCTCCTCGAGCGTGGCCACGGACGCGTGGGCGAGCAGCGCCTCGGCGACTCCCGGCGGCGCGAGCGTCTCGGCCGTGAGCATACCGTCAAAGGCTCGGGCGACCTCGTGGGCGGTAAAGATCCACCGGTCCTCGTTGCACTTTGCGTCCTTGCGGCGGCTGGACCGGAGGAAGTGGAAGGCCCGCGACTCGGGCGGCCGGTAGCCGGGCTGGCCGGTGCGGGCGGCCACGAGCAGCGTCCGGGCGGCGGCCTCGTGCTCCGGGAGGGACGGCCGGCCGTCGGGGGCCGGAAGCTGCGCCAGTCGCGGGATCCGCCGGGGCGGGGAGAGGCCGACGCGGCCGAGGAAGCGCGTCGCTCGCTCGTCGCGGCTCGTCTGCGGGCCGGAGCTGGCGGACGAAGCCGGCCGAGAGTTGAGCTCGATCTTGAGCTCCATTCTGGGTCTGTGGTAGTTTGGGACGCGAGAGGAACAAACACGGAGAGAAAGGATAGGCGAGACACACGCAACTGAAAGGCACAGGAGGCTAACCTCCAGCCCGTTCCGCGCCTGCAGCCGACATTCTATTAATAAGTCACCATCCCTGGTCTCGAGCTGAAGGCCGGCGGCTACATGCATTCCGCCAAGAATGGGCTAACACGCAGGTTGAAAATGCAGTTTAGCAGCGGCTGCAGTCTGCCTTGTTAGGCTACCGCGGCAGGCAAGGGGGCATTTATTCCGCCCAATTGTCTGATAGCCACGGGGTCAGCCCCCCATGGGTTTTCGAATCCGTCGAGGGCATTTCCCCGGACTTTTCTCCATTGTTCAATTGTCGAGAAACCTGACTTGACTGCTCCATGGTCCATCCATTACTCCTCTAGCACCACAACCTCCAACATGGCCTCGAATCCGCCCTCCCACCGTTCGTCGGCGACCATGAGCCGCTCCAGCATGTCGCGGGAGGAGGCCAAGAAGATGGCCGACGAAATGCTGCGCGCCTCGATGTCGCGAAGGGTCTCGTCGGCCCCCTCGACGTCCCGGCCTCGGGCGTCCCCGTCCGTGGCCAGCTCGGCGTCGGTGAACCGCTCGCAGATGTCGCGGGAAGAGGCAAAGGAGCTCGCCGACAAGATGCTGCGTGCCTCTCTATCCCGCGGCGGCTCCTCCTCGTCCTCGTCCACGCCGCTGTCGCCCCCCCGCGTCCGCTCCGCCGTGGCTCCGAGTCCGGCCTCGCTCGTGTCCGACAACGGCGTCGCCGACGCGCCGGCTCCCGAGATCACGGCGGCCGAGAGGAAGCTCCGCATCCGCCGGCTGCAAAACGAAGTCGACCGGGCCAAGTCGGAGAAGCCGCAGCGGTCGACGGCGGGCCTGTTCAAGGAGGCGTGCTCGACGGACCTGCTGTTCCTCATCGATACCACCTACTCGATGCAGCCGTACCTCGACGCGGCCAAAAACCAGGTCAAGGGCATCGTGGGCGAGATCAAGGACAAGTTCCTCAACCAGTCCGTGGTGCGCGTCGCCGTCGTCGGCTATAAGGACCACGCCGACAACCCCCACGTGCAGATGTGCGACTTCACCGAGTCGACCGACGACGTCTACCGCTTCCTCGACGGCCTGAGCGCCCGCGGCGGCGGCGACGCCCCCGAAGACGTCCTCGGCGGCATCCAGCAGGCGCTCCAGGCCTCGTGGAAGCAGCAGACGCGGTGCCTCATCCACATCGCCGATGCACCCCCCCACGGCCGCGGCCTGCACGACCTGTCGGCCTCGCACGACGACTACTACGAGCCCGGGAGCGAGCCCCATCACCTGCTGCACGAGCCGCTCATCAAGCAACTGGCCCAGATCCGCGTCAACTACGCACTGCTACGCATCACTTCCTACACGGACCGCATGGCCCTGGCCTTTTCCAGCGTCTACGCCGCCAACCGCGCCGACGTGAAGCTGCTGCCGGCCAACCCCTACCACAGTCAGTCGCTTCCGACGAGCGGCCTCCGCGGCGGGCGAGCCAGCCACACGGCCCCCGACGTGCGGTGGGAGGAGCTGCAGCTGGGCACCTCGTACAGCGACATCCACCACCTGATTGTCCGGACCGCCACCAGCTCCGTCACCCGCACGGCCGGCCGCCTCTCAAAGGCCTTTAGCAGCGCGAGCAGCGGCACCAGCGGCAGCCGGAGCAGCAGCGGGAGCCGGCCCGGAAGCATCGGCACGACGGGCGGGAAGCAGATGGCGAGCGTCAATGCTCTCGCGGCCATCGTGGAGGACGACAGGTCGATTCTCGAAGCGAGGTCGGTTGTCGATGAGGGGAGGACTCCCGACGACGAGGTCGTGCAGGTGCCCTTGGACAAGTCTCGGCCCGAGTGGGATCGGCTCAGCTGGTTCGACGAGGTGCTCGAAGTGGACGGGTACTGTCCCGACGTCGTGGTGCACGACGCCAACACGCTCAACGAGATGATGGCCTCGGACGACCACATCAAGCTGAGCGTGGCCGAGTTCACCATCCACACGCGAACCACGCCGTTTGACCAGGGCGCCCTGCGAGTCGCGTGCTACTCCCGAGCGACGGCGTCGACGAGCCGCTTCGTGGTGAAGCGCTTCATCGGCGAGGGACGCGGGCTCGCGCACATGGCCGAGGACATGCGCATCCAGGCGCTGTGCAAGGCCTTTGCCCTCGAGTTCAACGGCCTGCTCGAGACGGAGCACCCCATCGACTTTGTCGTGTCCATGTGCCTGCAGAACAAGCACCGGCGGACCACGGGCCTGGAATCCGACAAGGCGTGCCTGGCGCTGGAGCCGTTCCTCGACGGCGACTACGTAAAGTACAATGGCAACTTCATCTGGGACCCCAGCGAGAGCCCCGACACGCCCGCCAACCAGGCGGCCCAGGCCTTTTCGCACTTTACCTTTGAGCGGTCGTGGGGGCTCATGCTCATCGTCGACCTGCAGGGCGTCGGCTACACTCTAACTGACCCGGCAATCCACACGCGCGACCGCGACCGCTTCACGCTCAGCGGCACAAACTTCAACGAGGAGGGCTTCAAGTGCTTCTTCAGCCTGCACGAGTGCAACGACATCTGCCGCGCGCTGCAGCTGCAGAGCAACCGCGACATGGTCATGACGGGCCGCTACAGCTTCCGCGAGCAGTGGCCGACCATGGACCCGACCGTGTGCTGCTCGAGCAAGCTGTGCCGCCGCATCGTGCGCCTCGCCAGCGCCCACGCGTCGCCCGCCTTCCCCGGCTTCCACTGGTGCGACGAGTGCTGGCCGCAGCTCGAGGCGTCGCGCACCCAGTGGATCTGCGCGGGACCCGGGCCGACGCACGAGTTTGACGTGTCGAGGTTCTTTTGCGAGTCGCAGGGGAAGCCGGTGCCGCGCAAGTGTCCCGAGCACGTCGAGAGGGACACGACCGTCTCGACGGCGGCGAGGGTCGGCGGCGGCATGTGGAGCAAGATGAAGTCGGCCAAGCGCAAGAAGTTTCTTCCTGGAAGTGCCTGGTGAGGTTGTGAAGGTGCCCTGGCAAGTTTTGGGAAATCGTCATCGGAATGAAGCACTGGAGTCGAAATGCAATGGCTCGCCTGATGGAGGATTCTATGTGGAAAAGGACAGTCCTCGATTTCTACGGTACAGCGTGTTTCTCTTTTACATTCGTTTTTATGTATACACATACCCAGTTTCTGTTCTACAGCCATCACGATACCAAGCGGCCACTATAAACGTGTGTTCTCAAACGATATATTCTTGACTCCAGTCCTCACCCCAGTTCCCCGCCACGCTCATTCGAGGACACAATTTAGACGGGGAGGAGCCGAGACCCTGAAATTGGCGGCTCTGCAAAAGCAACTTGCGACCCGAAGTTTCCCGCTGTGCCGCACCTGGAGATGACTGGAGTTGGCCCTGAGAGGTTCTGGGGTTGAAGGCAAGGCGGACTAGCTCCCTGCAGGTTGAGGCCCTACAGTGCAGTAGTGCCCAGCCCAACCGACACAATTGTGTGAGCCAATGATGAGAGCGACGACGAGCCTGGGGCCCTGGGAAGTGAAATGTGCTGGAATCGTAGGGATGGTCTCTATTTGGTAGTATCCTCCCGTCCACAATGTGACTCCAAAACCGACATTGAAAATTTCGGCTTCTTTCCTCGGAACTGAGCGCTTGCTGATTTAGCCTGAGCCTGCCTGAGCTTAACTAAGCCGGGGTTGAGCCAGTCTGAGCCGGGGGCCCTGGATTTGTTCCGGTTGCTTAGCTAACCGGTCAGTAAGCCCAAGCTGAGCAGGAGCTAAAAGGGGCTATCTATCCTAATTAAGACATTACGTTAGATCTTAAGTTATTAGATGGAGGGAGAGCTTTTTTAAGCCTAGGTAGAAGAAAGAATAAGTCCTTAAGGGAAACCTTATTTTAAGTAGTTTTAGGGGATATATATATAAGGGTTGCGTAACCAGGGTGAAACAGTATGCATAGAAAGGTATATATTGGTATTATGAAAGACTTCAATTTGGCCAGTTATAGTCGTGGCTGGCCGCATTGCCCCTTTATGCCTCTAGGGCCTAGGGCTTATGCTAATTAAGCTAGGTTTACCTCGGCTTGCTATTGCTAGCTGCTTAGCGGGCCTTTATTATGCTGGGCTCCTTATAATTATCCCCCCCTCTTAGAGGCTTAGTCCCTAAGCTATTATTATCCTATTATAATAGCCTTAATTAGTTCCTTATCCTATAGTTAGTTATTATGCGCTTTATGCATTCCTTATAGTATTATTATTATTATTATTATTATAATTATTCTAATTAATTAGCTATATATTATTTATTTATTTTTACTTTATTTATTATAATTATTCTAATTAACTAATTGCATATTATTTATTTATAATTTGCTTGCTTAATATTTACTATATTATATTTATTAATTTCCTATCCTGCCTTAAAATTATATCTCTCTCCTCTATATTCTATATTTTTTCCCTTCCTTATATCTTATATTTCTCTCTATTATGCATTTCTTCTTTCCTTATGCTGCCTTATTCCTCTCTCTGCACTGCCTTATTCCTCTCTTCTATTACTATATTATCCCTAGTCTCTTGCTGGCCTGCTACTTTATTTTCTCCCTTACTGCTTGCTCTCTAACTTATTGCCCTGCCCTTTAATAGCTCTTTTATGCATTTTAGCTATCCTTATAGCCTTTAATATTTCTAATCCTCCTTCTAGTTCTACTATCTTTAATCCTATATAATTTAATTAAATAGGCATTCCTTACTTTAGGTATATATATATAGCTTATTAGAGCCCTAATATTTTATATTATTAATTTAATAAATTAGGCATTATTTATACTATTTATAAGAGTATTAGCTATAAGTACTTTAATATAAGTTTATTAATTATTCTTTATATATTCTATTATTAATAGGCCTTTTAAATTCCTTTTAAGCTTATTCCTTTTGCCTATTAATATTAAGTATTTATAAAGCTTATATTTTCTTATAAGGAGTATTTTAAATTAAATAAGGCTAAAGCTTTTAGCTTATTAATTACTCTTTTATCCCTTAAGTATTAATAGCTCTAGTAGGCTATTAAGGCCATAGCCTTTACCTAGCAAGCCCTTACTAAATTCCTTATTAATCCTAATAGTATTATTACTATTTAGGCTATTAGTTTTAATAATTCCCCTGCCTTAATTGCTAAATAATTATTATAAAAGCTAGTTTTAACCTATTAACTTACTATAATTTCTTTATAGCTATAAATATATTACTTAGGATTTTTTATAATACTTTTACTAAATATTTACTAATAGTTCTAATATAACCTTATCCCTACCTATATTTATAATAACCTTATTGCCCTTATAATTATAATTAAGGCTATTTAGCCTCTTTATATTTATATTTATCCCTTAATTAATAATCTCCTCTTTTATTTATAATAGTTTTATATTTATAAAGGGCATTTTATTCTTAATATTAAGGAGAAGATTTTATTTTTATACTTTATTATTATTACTATTAAGTACCTAATAGTTATTTACTATATTACTAGCATTTCTATACTATTTATAGTTTTTATTATTTTTAGGGCGCTATTAAGCTATTATTACGCTATTTATACTATCCCCACTAATATTACTATATCTCCTAGGGCCCCTATCCTAGCCTCTCCTTCCCTCTTTATCTCTTCTGCTACTAATAGCTCTATGCCCTCTACTCCTGCTTAAGATAAGTATAGTGCTACTCCCTTAAGTATATATTTTTCCTAGTATATTTCTATTTGCACTATTACCCTTAATATTAAACTATTGCTAATCCCTTTCTAGCTTGCCTGCCCTTATTCGCTAATATTTACTTTTTATCCCTATAGCTTTACTCTCTCTTATTACCTTACTATTAATAATAATAATAATAATAAATTAGCTTTAGGTCTTATTATTAGGCCTTTACCCTTTAAGTGCTAATACTATTTATAATAGCACTTTATTCCCTTTTTTCTTTATTTTTTATTGCCTTAATAGCCCTATATTATATTATTAATTATTTTATATAGCCCTTTATTTAGTGGCCCTTTATTATATTTAGCTTAATAGTCCTTTATTACTTCCCTTTAATTTTATTTAATTATTCTATTTTTTATATATCTTTTTAATTTATTTTTAATAGCTATTTAGCTTCTTTTATATATTTATTAAATATTCTTTTAGTTCCTAAATATTATATTTTATTAGCTATTTTGCCTATTTAATTAAGAAAAAATATATCTCTTTATCTTCTTTATAGCTAATAATCTCCTTTACTTCTTATTTATTATTTTCCTTTTTTAATAATAAGAGCTTATTCTTTATTTTATTCTATATTTAGTAAGTACTTTTCTATAATTTAAGCAGCCTAATTAGAAATATATTATATATTTATCTATATTATTTAGGGAGGTGCACTTAATATACTTATACCCCTATTTATTCTATTATTATAATAAGAATAAATTTAAGCATTAGCTTTTTATATTTAAAATGAAAATTCTTTATTAATAGGCCTATAACCTATTTAATTGCAAATTCCTAGGGCTTATACTGCTTATTATATCCCTATACCTATTTCTCTACTGCCTATTACTAGCATTTTTGCACCTTAGCGCGCACTTACTAAAAGGTCTTAATATATTTTTATACTCCCTAAACCTTAGTCTTTATCTCCTATAGTATATATTCCACTATTTAAGGATAATAGCTATATAGTATATATATTAAGGATACCCCTATAGTCTAATAGTAACTATTATTATAGGCAAATATTGCCTCTAAAAGCTATATTACCTATTAATTTAGTAAGTTATTAGTATATATTTATAGATATTTCTCTAGTATTTAATAAAAGCGCTCTATTTACCTATCTATCTATAAGTAATATACTATAAATAATTAATAATAAATTACTCTTTTTTTTATAAGGTCTATCTAAAATTTACTAATAAAGAGCTTATTTTTATTATTTATAATCCCTTTTAAGCTATTAAATTTATATTCTATATATTTATATATTAATTATACTAATTATATTGCATTTAGTATTTTCCTTATAGGGATAAATATTATATACTTTATTATATAATATATAATTATTAGGATCGCATTATATTCCTTACTATCCACTTATATACTATTTAGTAACCCTATAATAAAATCCATATTAATTTCCTAAAATAGATATATTAATAATAGTAATAAGTTTAATTACTTATATAGCTAATACCTTAGCACCTATACCCCTTAATAATACTAATATTAAAATATATAGTTCTTAATTTCTTAATTAATCCCCTATTAATAGAACTTCTTTATAATTAATTCTATTATTTTTACTATATTTATATATCCTACTTTAGGGTCTTTATAATATTAATATAGGATTTCCCCTTAAAGTGCCTATTACTTTAGGATTATTAGTTTATTCTTATAAAATAGTATATTATTCTTATTATATTAATAGTATTTAATTTTATTAATTATTCCCTATACCCTTATTAATTATTACTAATAAAATAAATTATTAGCCTATAATCCTCTAATTAATTCTTTTAATATATATAATAATTAAGAGAGGAATACTATTTTGCTTTCTATAAGTGCCTTTATAATTTAATATAGAATATATTGCTCTAGATTAATAACCCTAACTCCCTGCAAGTTCCTATAATTTCTTTAAATAGCTATCTTTTATAAAGCATTCTCTAACTGCTTTATAGCATTCCTTATAGCCCTTTTAGTATATATAGTAACTATAAAAGTCTACGCCTTTTGCGCTTAATAGTTAAGGGAGCTTAATTTCTTCTCTATCCCTTAAGGTTAGAACTTCCCCTATCCTTATCTCCCTTAAAGATTTACTTATATTACTTATATATATACCCTTATAACTTTAGGTTTTTTAGGTATTTTTAGGCTAATAATCTTCTACTAAATACTTTATAATAGCTCCTTAACTAATTAAAGTTTCTTTATTAATATAAAAAGTATATTTTTATAATTTATTTCTCCCTCTATATAATCTAATCTTCTAAATAGTCTATTTATAAGATTCTATTTCCTTAATTAGTACTTAATATTAAAATTAAATAGTATTAATTTATATACCTATTTAATAAGCTTTCCCTAAAAGTCCTATATTAATGCATTTATTATACTCTTTAGCGCTATATAATCTATTAAGACTAGAAACTTCTTTAATAGTCCTATTAGGTAATAGCTTTAATACTTTAAGCTCTTAATAATTACTAATAGCTTATATTGCCTAATATACTACCTTTACTTTATATTAATAAGCTTCTATAATTAATAAGCAATTAATTATTATTAATCCCTTTTAAATTATAATAATATATTTAATACTCTTTTACCTAATATATTTATCTTAATCTATATAAATAATATAGGGTTCTAATACTATAAGATTATAATAAAGTAGAAAGCTCCTTTAAATTCCTAAAATGCCTATTTTACCTCTTCTAGCTAATAGAAATCTCCTTTTTTTTTCCTATTTTTACTCCCTTTTAGTATTAATATTAATAGTATAATTCTATTAAAATATTTAAAGATAAATTTATAATAAAAATTATAAAATCCTAGAAATATCTAAATATCCTTAAAGCTCTTAAGTACTAGCTATTTTATAACTATTTATACCTTACTCTCCTCTATCTTTACCCTATCCTAAATAATATAATAGCCTAGAAAATCCACTTCCTATTAATAGAATATATATTTTAATAGCTTTATATATAATTAGAATTGCCTTAGCTATTATAAGACCTCCTTAAGGTCCTTTATATATTAATCCTATATTTTAGAGAAGATTATAATATTATCTAGATATACAATATAGCAGATATCTAATAGCCTGCCTAGCGCTTAATAAATATATACCTAAAATATAGTAGGTGCATTTATTAGCCTAAATAGCATAATAATATATTTAAAATAATTATAATGCATATAAAAAGCCATCTTCTATCTATCCTCTAGCTTAATATAGATATAATAATAGGCATCTCTAATATCTACCTTTAAGATCTATTTTGCTCTTACTAATTAGTCTAATAGATCCCTAATTAAGGGCAGGGGGTACTTATTCTTAATTATAATTATATTTAATCTATAATAATCTATATATAATTATAATATTCTATTCTTTTTTAATATAAAAAGCACTAAAGCTTCTGCCTTACTTATAGACTCTATAATATAATTACTTATTAGATTCTCCTATATATATTCTTTTAGGACCTTTACTTACTATTTATTTATAAGGTAAATAGGACTAAATAGTGGTTTCTTACCTAATATTATCTTAATTATATATTCTACTTTTTTAAATAGTAATAATTCCTTTATTATATATTTATTAAATATTTCCTATTCTAATTCTAATTCTAGTAATAATAATACCTTACTTTCTAGTGCTTTTTCACTTAGGGTAGCTATTAGCTATTTATCTAATATTAATATATTATATATATAAAAGATATATACCCTTTTATTATTTTTTACTATCTCCTTTATAAATATTTCTAATTTTATAATTAAAATAGGTTTATAATATTATATATACCTCTATATATTAATTATAATTCCCTTCTTATCTATTAAATTATTTAATAATAATAACTCCCTTACCCCTTTTAGGCATAAAAACTCTATAAATAGTTAATAAAATTTCCTTAAAAACCCCTAAAAATTAATAAGGAAAAAGGTTAGCTAATATGCCTTTTTTAATTCCTACTCCTTCCTATTATAGCTTATTAATATTAAAACCTTTATGCCCTCTATTAGCTTTAATCTTAATGCTTTTACTAGCTTTATACTAATAAGGTCTATTTATAATATTATATCTATATCTATCTATACTATCTATTTAATATGCCCTTATAAAGCAATTACTTTCCTCTAAATAACTTATTCTATAAGTACTGCCTCCTTATTTAATGCATATAGTAAGGTAGCTTTTAGCGCATTTACTTAT
Source organism: Thelonectria rubi (assembly GCA_013420875.1). NCBI lineage: Eukaryota > Fungi > Ascomycota > Sordariomycetes > Hypocreales > Nectriaceae > Thelonectria > Thelonectria rubi. The sequence continues at coordinate 427,809 of WMHX01000043.1, forward strand.
TTTCTAATAAATTAATATCCTTATTTTTTATATATATATAATTTATATATATAGAAATCAGCTTTTATTACCTAAGCTTCTATTAATCTATTAATTATAACCTATACTTTATAGCCCTATAGCTTAGCTTCCTATACTTAAAGCATATTACCTAGAGTTTATTATTATAATATGGACTAATTAGTAGGTATGCGGCCCTTACTAAGGGCTACTACCTCTATCTTATTAATCTTCCTATATTAGAGTTCTATAGTACTATATTTAGCTAGTAATAGCCTTATCCTATTAGCCCTTATAGTAATTAATAAGGAGATTTTTTTAATTAATTTAGAGTAAATCCCTCCTATTCTCTCTTTTAGTTATTATTTTGCAATTACTTATTAGGAATAACCTAAATCCTTTATACCTCTATTATTACTATCTTAATATCTTTTAGCTCTTTCTTTTAAATTATTAATTCCCTTTAAAGCTCCTTATTTAGGCTTATATAAAAATTAAATACATATTTACTATTATTCTCTATATTTATTAACCTAAATATTAAATATAATGCACTTTAGACCTAAAAGTAGTCTATTAGTAATTAACTAGGCTTCTATTATAATCTCCTAATATTCTATTATAGCTTCTTAATCTTAATCTCTAGATTAATATGCTTTTAATAAATAAAATTAAGGAATTCTACTTATATAGCTTCCTACTTATTTTTATAATTCTATTACTTTATTTATATTATATAATAGAGCTTAATTATTACCTATTTAATATATTACTTATTATTATAGCTTAATTAGAGCTTATTCCCTACTTTAATTATTTAGATTTAATTATCTACCTTAATCTTTATAGTATCCTCTATAAGGACTTTATAATTATATATTAGGGGCTTTTTATAAATCCTCCTAATTAGCTCTAGTTTTATTAAGCGCTTAATAAGTATATACATTAATTACTTTTAGTGCTATTACTGCCTTTATATTATTGCCTATTATTCCTAAAGCAGTCTAATTAGCGCGCTTATATTCTTATATTCTAATAATATATATAATCCCTAATTATCTTACTAGTTTAATATATTGCCTCCCTTATCCTATAAGTGCTTATTAGCTAATTGCCCTAAGCTTATTAATTGCTCCCCCTGCATTTATTCCTAGTAGATTAAGGTTGCACTATATAGGTTATCCCTTAAGCCTTTAGCTAATATTTAATTAATCGCTATTATTAATATCTCTCCTTAGGCTTTATATTAGCCCTATAGTAGGGTAATTAATCCTTAATTAGTTAGTTATATATTATTAATATTATATAGGTAATTATTTTTAGTAGTTTAATTTGCTTCTAGCTAAATAGCCTCTATATATTTGCCCTATATTAGTAGGCGCTTATTAAGTTTATTCCTATTTATCTAATTTGCATTAATTCCCTAATTAAGTATAAAAATTAAAGAATTATAAGGGTTATATAATTAAAGTAAAATAGTATATATAGAAAAGTATATATTAGTATTATAAAAGACTTTAATTTAGCCAGTTATAATTATAGCTGGCCGCATTGCCCCTTTATGCCTCTAGGGCCTAGGGCTCGTGCTGACTAAGCTGGGTTTACCTCAGCTTGCTGTCGCTGGCTGCTTGGCGGGCCTTTATTATGCCGGGCTCCTTACACTTTTTAAATAGGATATTAAAATAATAAAAAGTATAAATAATATATTATTCTTTTTTTCTCCTTTTAATAATAAGGAAGAATATTTAAAACTTTTATTATTAATTACTTTCTTATTATATCTTTTTAAATTATAATTATATATTTAATTAATTTTTAATTATATTTATATATTTTATAGTTTTTATTTTATTAATTTAAAAAGTAATTATTTTAAATTAAATTAAAAATATTATTATAAAAGGTATTATTAAATAATTTTTATTTATATTATTTTTATTATTTAATTTATATTAAGTATTAATAATATATTTATTTTTAATATTTTCTTTTTAATTAAATAATTCTTATTATTAAGGCTTCTTATTATAAAAAAGGCATTTTATAAATTAAGGGTTATCCTTATTAATATTAATAGCTTATTATTTATCTTTATTTTTATAAAACCTTATAAAATAATCTCTATAAATAGAAATTAAAAGCTTAAGGCTATTTTGAAGCTAAAAGTAATATATTTTATTATATAATTTATAAATTATAATATATAAGCTAATTTATTAAGATTTAAACTTAACCTCTTAAAATACATCTTTAGCTTAAGAGGAATTATAATAAAATATAAGGTTATTTATTTAAATACTTTATTTATATAAAAGCTTTAAATAATTCTAATTAATATAAATAGCTAATTTTTAATAATATTTTATAGCTTTTTATTTTATATTTTTTATATTTTTATTTAATTATATAATAACTTTTAATTTTATTTTATTATTTAATTATATATTTTTATTTTATTTTATTTAATAGTTTATTATATTAAGATATTTATTTTAAATAAAAAATAAATTTTTATTTATAAATTAAATAAAATAATAAATAATTATAAAATATTTAAAATATAATATAATTAATTAGGAGGATATAGTCTAAATTATTAGGCTATATATTTAAATATATAAAATTCTATTTTATAATAAATTTAATAATTAATTAATATTTAATTTTAATAATCCTATTTATTTTTAAATTATATATTAATTTTAAATTATTATTTATTATTATTATTAAAATTACTTTTTATTTAAAAATAATATTTTATATAAAGATCTTAATTATATTTATATTTAATATAGAAATAGCTATAATTTTTATTTATTTTATTAAATTGCAATAAGCTTTTAATAAGTATTTATAGCTTTAAGCTTATAGAAAGTATTAAATATTTATATAAATCTTAAATATTAATTATTTAAATTATATTAATATAATATATTCCTTAATTTTAATTATTAAATATGTTTAATAAATTTTATAAATTTAAATATAAATAATTATTTTAATTTATATATTTATTTATTAATATCTCCTTTAAATAATAATAATAATAATTAAGTTATAGCCCTTATAGCTTAAATTAATATAATAAATATAATTAATTATTTTTAATTATTAAATTAAATATTATTAAATATAAGAATCTATAAAATCTATTTTATTTATAGCTTTAATATTAAAGGAATCCTCTTTAAATAAAATATTAAATAGCTACCTTTTTAATTTAAATATATTTAATAGCTATTAAATTAATAAAATATTATATAATATAAAAAAACTCTTTTAATTATAGCTATTTATTTTTATATTTAATAGTTAAATATATTATTTATTTAATATAATTAATCTTTAGGTCTTTAAATTAAAGCATATTATTAATTAGCTTTAAATCTCTAAATATAATTAAATATAAATATAAATTAATAAAGTCCTTAATATTATTCTTTACCTTTTTATCTTTTTAATTAAATAGTTATATTTATTTTTATAATAATTTATTAATAATTAAATCCTTAATGCCCTTAATATATTAAATTCTAAAATTAAAAAGGAAAATATAATTTAATTATTAAATAATTAAGGCTTTAGGAATATTATTAATATAATTATTAAATTAATAAATAAAAATTTATAAATTAATTTTAAAAATAAATAATATATTATAAATTATCTTTTATAATTTTTTAATTATATAAAAGATAATTTAATATTTTCTTTTTATAATATTATATTTATATATTATATTATTTTATAATTCTAATTTAAATTAAATTAAAAAGGTTTTTTATTTATTATTTATATAAAAATATATTCTTATTTATATAGATTAATATTAATTATTAAAATTACTTTTCTAGCTTTTAGGCTATAATTTAATATAATTAATATAAATATAGAGATTATTTTATATTTAAGTATTTTTAATACTTTTATTTAATTTAATTTTTAAATAAATTTAATATTTTTCTTAAAGAATATTATAAAGGGTCTTATAATTAATATAAAGCCTATAATTTAATAGTAATAATACTTAATAATACTTAAAAATGAATGAGCTTTTATAATAAAATTATAATCTTTTTATTTTATAGTTTTAATAATTTTAAATCTTTTTAAGGTTTAATTATTAATATTATATAAATAATTTATTATTATAATTAATTTTTAATAAAATTAAGATTTTATAATTAATATTATATATTTAAATAATTCTATATTAAAAAGGGTCTTATTAAGATTAATTAAATATTTTAGAATATACTATTTAATATTAAATTAAATTAGCTTATTTTTATATATAATCTTAAATCCCTTGATAATAATATTATTTAGGAAAATATAATAAATATTTAAAAATAAATTAAATAAGATTTATATAATAATCCTTAAGAATTAAATAATAAAATTAATAGCTTTTTATAATAAAATATATATTTATAAAAGTCTAATAAGTATTTAGAAAATTATTAAATTCCTATTTTTCTTATTTAATAATATTTAATTATATTTAAAAAAGAAATTAAAAAATAAAGATATTTTATATATTATTATATTTATTAAGAATTTATTTATATTTAAGGGTATAAAGCTATTATATATAATATATTTATTAATATAAATAGCTAAATTAATTAAATAGATCTTATTATTCTTTTTAATAATTAATATAAATAGGTTTTAATAGGCCTTATAGCTTTTTTTAATTATCTCTCTTTTTATATAAACTCTTAAAAGCTTTATTATATTTTACTTAAGATTAGATAAAATAAGAATAATCCATAATTATTAAGTTAAATAGAAAATAATTTTTAAAATTTATAATAATATAATAATAGGATTAAATTGCTTATATTTATTAAAATTTTAAATTAAAATAATTCTTTAATTTTAAAGGATCTAAAAGTAAATATTTTATTTTTTTAAGGTTAAAGTCTTTTTTTATTTAATTAAATAATTCTTTATATTAATTAAATATAAATTATATTCTTTTCTTTATTATTAAGAATTTCAAAATAATAGTATTATTATATAATATATTTTATTTTAGCTTTTTTTTTATATTTTCCTATTCCTTTTCTTTTTAATAAAAATCTTCTTTTAATATAGAATTATTTAAGGGCTAATTATTAATTAAATATATTTTAATACCTTTTTAATTAAAAAGAGTATTTATATTTATATAGGGAATAATATATAAATAAAAATCCTTCTTTTTTTTTCTTTTTTCTTTTTAATTTAATATTTTACTTTATTTTTTTAAACTCTATATAAATTATTATTATACTTTCCTTTTACCCTTTTTATAATTTCTTAATAATTAATTAAATAATAAATTCTAAATCCCCTTAAAATAAATATTAGATTAATTTTAAATTATTATTTCCTTTTAAGAGGAAATTATTTAATAAATCTTTTAAAAAGAGGCTTATAATTTATATTTAAATATTATCTTTATATTTCTTTAAATATAGAATTCTTTATTTAATTAATTTTAAGCTTAAAGTTATAAAATAAATATTATTTAAATTTATTTTAATTATTATTTAATTAAGAATAATAAAATAATTAAATAAGAATTTAATTATTTAAATAAGAAATATATTTAAAATAAATAAAATTATTATTATTTTTAAAGGGATAATATATATTTAAATTAAAATATAAATATTATTAAAATATAAAATAATATTATAAAATTTAATTATTTTAATTTTCCTTTTAAAATAAAAAATAATAAAAATTTAATAAAAGATAATTATTAAATAGTACTTTTTTATTAAATTTCTTATAATTAAATTATCTTTTAATTTAAACTTAATAAAAGCCTTAATAATCTTATTATTATAATATTCAAAATAGATTATTATTTTTAATATATTTTATATATATATTAGGATTTATAATTTATTAATAAAGAAAATAAAATATTTAATAATTTTTAATTAATTAAATAATTCTTAAAGAAATATAAATTATAAATAAATAGTAAAGTTAATAATATTTTAATAATTATTCTTATTAATATAAAAATATTATTTAAATAATAAATCATTAAGCTTTAAAGGGATATTAATATTTTTAAGATTTTTAGAAAAAGATATATAAGTAATATTATATTCTCTTATTATTAAATTATAATAAAATATTAAATTAAAAATCTTTTTAATAATTATAAAATAAATAGCTAAAATATATTAATACTTTTTAGATTTAGCTTTAATAATTAGTTTTTTATATTTAATATATTTAATATTATTAATATTTATTATTATAATATTAAAGTTTTTTATTATAAGCTTAATAATTTTAAAAGCTAACAGAAAGGTATTATATATTAATATTAAAATCTTTTTATTATAAATCTTATTTAGAACTTTTTAATTAGGTTTTTTATAAATTAAATTATTAATATAAAGGTTTTTAAATTATAAAGCTTTTTTAATCTTTTTTAATTAGCTATTTTATATTAATTTATAATATACGGGATAAAAGAGGTATTATTCTTTATAATAAATAATTTTATTACTATTTTAATTAGAAATAATTAAATTTAAAGCTCTTTATTTTTTAAATTAAATATATTATAAATAAAAATAAGGTTTACTTTTAATAAAAATTCTATATATTTAATTAGATTTAATTTTAATAAAGGGCTTATAAATTTAATAATTTTATTAAATATTTTAATTAATTAGTTATTAATAAGATCTAAAATATATTATATAAATTAATTAAATTAATCTTATTTAAATAAGGTTAGATTCTATTTATATTTTAATTAAATAAAGCTTTTAATATTATTAATTTAAATTTAATATTTAAGATTAAATAAAAAATTAAATTAATAAATTAATAGCTATTAAATATATAATTAAAAAGCTTAGAAGGTATAATATATAATTAAGTATAAAAGAATTAAGGATTTATATTTAATATTTATAAAATAAGATTTAATAAAAGAATTATATTTAATATATCTTTTTTAATAGTTATTATTATATAATTTATATTAATTAGGAAAATAGTTAATATTCTAATAGTATTAATATAGCCTTTTAATATTAAATTAATATAGATTTTAAGTTTAAATTGCCTTGATCTTTATAATAAGCTTATTATTTAAATAATTAAATCGATCTAAAGTAAAATATAAACTCTTTATATTCTTAAGACCTTAAATATAAAATTTCTACTTTTCTTTTTAAATTAATATTTTTTATTTTTTCTTTTTAAAATTAATAATTAAAATAAATTAAATCCTAAAATTATTTATTTTTATTATTAATAAATTAATTACTTTTAATATAAAATTAATTAATTTTAAAGGCTAAAATAAATCTAATACTTAAAGTAAGAATTATAAAATTAAAAAAGGCCTTAAGATTATATTATAATACTTTAATTAATAATATTAATTTTAAAAAGGCGCTAAATAGTCTTTCGGGTTATTAATATAAAGTTCTATTATAGATTTTTAGTACTAAATAATTAATTTAAATTTAACATAATTTAAGATTAATTTATAAAGTTTATTATATATCTTTTAATTAAGCTAATTAAGAATTATATTATATTAATAATAAAACATAATAATAATAAGATTTAAAATTATTTTATAAAAAGTTTATTTAGCTTTATAATTATTATTTCCCTCTTTAGAGATTTAAAAAATAAAATAATAATATTATAATATCTAAACCTAAAATACCTTTAGATTATTATTTAATAAATTATATTAATTTATTCTATTTAGCTTAAAAATAATTAATTTTACTTAATTAAGATTATTATTTTTAAAAATAGCCTTTAAATACTTTTTAGCTTTATTTTAAATATAGCCTTTAAATATATATTTTATATATTTTTAATATATAATTTAAAATAATATACTTAGAAATATTTAAACTATTTACCTTTATTATATTTTTAATTTTTTATAATAAGCTTAAATTATATAATATAATCTATAATATTTTAATTATTAAATTAAATTAAAAGAATATTAAAATATTAAATAATTTTAATATTAAAAGCATTTTTAATAGCTATTATAAATTTATTAATAATAATTTTATTAAATCTAATTTAAATAAAAAGAGTTATTATATTAAGGCCTATTTAAGAATTTTTAAAAGATTTAAAAATTATATTTAAATATTTATAATTTAAGCTTTAAATAATAATAAGCTATAATATAAAAGAGATATATATAAAAGCCTTTAGGGATATTAAATAAAAAAAGAATTTAATAAATACCTTTTTAATTTATTTAAGTATAAATTATAAAGGCTAGAATATTAATTTATAATTTTATTTATATTTAATTAAATAATTACTATATAATTTATTTATAAAGAATTAGGCTAAAAATTATAAAAATATTAATTTTAAGAGTTATTTTTTAAAATTATTTTTAGGCTAAAAGCTTAAATTCTTAAGGTTAAATAATATAATAATTATAATATTTTTTAAATAATATATTTAAATTTTTAATTTTAATTATTTTAAAAAATAATATATTTTTAAGTTATATATTTAAATCTTTAATTTTAATTATATTAAGGAATTATTTTAATTATTTATAAATAAATAAAAATCTTAAGATTAAATTTAAGAATTAATTAAATAAAGTTATTAATATAATTTAAATTATAAATTAAAATAATATAATAAATAAATTAAATATTAATAAAGGGTTATTATTATATTAATTCTTCTATTTATATATATTAATCTTTTCATTATTATAATTAATTATTTTTCTTTAATATATAAATTATATAAATATTATTTATAAATTTATTTTAATTATTTTCTTAAAAATATTATAATTTATTATTATATTTTTTATTTCCTAATTAATTATTATTAATTAAGAATATAAAATTAAAATATTTATTTATTTAAAAATAGAATTTAAAATTAATAATTCAATTATTTTAATTAATATTAATATTTTTAAATAATTAATAAAAATAAATATTAATTAATTAAATATTAAAAGGGTTTTTAATATAATAAATATTAATTTAAATTTTTAATTTTTTAATAATAATTACTATTTATTATAATTTATAAATAAAATTAAATTCTTTATTATCAATAATATTATTATAAATAAACTTAAAATAATATTAAATTAAATAATTTTTAATAAATTAAAATTAAAATTTATTTATTTTTATTAATTATTTAATTAATTAAATTTAATAATTAATATTATATTAATTAAAAATTATTAAGTAATAATAAGAGTTTTTTTAGGGTCTTTAAGGGTATTTATAAAATAATCTTTTAAATTATTTTTATTATTTTTATTTTTATTTCTTTTTATATTAAGGGGTTTTAATAATAATTTAAAAGTATTATTACCTTTTTAATTAATTAAATTTAATTATAAAAATAATTTATTTTTCTTAATATAATCTTTAAATTTAATAAGAAAAATAATATAATTATATAATATTATAATTTATAAAATAATATATAAAATAAATAATAATAAAAGGAAATAAAATTAAATAAAAAGAGGGATTTTTATAGGAAAATATTAAAATAAATATAATTAAGGCTTTATAGCTAATAAGAATAAAATAAAACTAAATAATTAATTAATAAGAGGTAATAATAATATTTTAAATAAAATAAATAAACTTTAATTCTTTAAGTAGGAAAAATATATATTAAGGAAGTCCTCTTTTTAGTAGGGAAATCCTTTCCCTTTATGCTAAAACTAGCTAATTGCAGCTAGGCATATAGACTAGCTAAAAATCCATTAGCTAATAAAAATCCTCTAGGCCCTATAATTATTTATTTCCACTAATTATCATTTTCTATTACTATATTATAAGCTTTTAAAATTATAAATAAAAGTTATATATATTATAATAAAAAGTTATTAAATACTTAATTACTATTAAATATATATTTTATAAGCTTAATAAATATAAATATTTCCTAAAGCTTAAAATATATTTTATTATATATAATAATTAATAAATAAAAAATACTTAAAATATTTATATTATAATTCTTATAATTATATTATTTAGAATTCTTATATTAATAATTAATTAATTTAATTATAAAATATTATAATATAATATACTTAATATATTTATATATATTAATTTAAATAAGAATATCTTTATAAAAATGCCTTTAGGTTATAAGCAATATAAAAAGGTCCTAAAGCTCTAAAAGGCACTATATAAATTATATTAATCTCCCTTATTTTAATAATATTATTTTAAAATTAACTTTATAATAATAAGCTTTTATTAAATATTTAATAAAAATTATTATTAATAAAAAGAAAATATTATTTTCTTTTTTTATATAAATAATTATATTTTTTTATTTTTTAAAATCCTTAATATTTAAAGTATTAAAGCTAATTAAATAATTTTAAAAAATATATTATTTAAAAGGAGATATTTCCCTTTAATAATTCCTAGAAATTAAAATTATTTATAATTAAATAGCTTAATATTTATAGCTTTTATAGTCTATATATATTAATAAAGCTGATTAATTATTTATTAAGCTTTTATTACCCCTTTTATAAATAAAGACCTTAATAATCTAAAAAGAGCTATTACTTTATAAAAATATTACTATTATAAAAAGCATTAATTTATATTAATAGAAAATTAATATCTTAATATATATAATAATTATAATCTAATTTAATATTACCTTTATTATAAGCTAATTAGCTTAATTTAATTAAAACCTTAAACTATAATATTATTAAATAGCTAATTAGGCCTTATAATATTTATTTAAGATTTAAGGCTATTCCCTATATTATAATATAATACTAAATAGCTTTATAATAGCCTTTAAATAGCTTTAAATATTAGCTTTATTAATAACTTATTAGATTATTATAATTTATAAGCCTTTATAATAAGCCTATTTAAAGGCATTATTTTTTAATAAATAATAAAATAAAATATAATGATAATAAAAATAATAGAAATAAAATTATTAGCCTTTTTATAAATAGTAAAAAAAGCTCCTTTTATAAACTAGCTTATAAATACCTTATAAATTGATTTGTTATTATTTATTATTTATTAATAAATTATTAAGCCTTTATAAATAATAATTTAATATAATAATATATAAATAATATAATTAATAAAGAAACAGCTTATATAGCTATAAATAAAATTAAAATATATAAATATATATAATTACTAATTATAATAAAAGATTATTAAAAAGTAAATTAAGGTTATTTATATATTATTAGCTAAATTACTTATTAATAGCTTTATAAAGAGCCTAATTAGAGAGCCTTTTAAATACTTCATATAATATTTAAGGCTTATTAACTTTTTAATAAGATTAATATAAGCTAGAAAAAAGGAATTAAAATAAGAGAAAGTAATAATTATAATATAAATTAGCTAAATAATAAGGCTATAAAGCTAAAGGGGTATATTAAATTAGATTATATATATAGCCTTATATATAAAAGGTTATATAATTAATAGGCTTATAGCTTAATTATATAGTAAGTAATAAATAATTATTAAGCTATAAAAAGGGAGGAAAAAGGGGCCTTTTAGGGTAAGACTAGATTTTAGAGATAAATATATAGAATATAATATAATAAATAAATTAAGGTTATATTAAAAGGCATATTAAGCTATTTAATAATTTAATCCTATTATTTTTAGCCTTAAGACTCCCTAATTAAATTAAGGCTTTATTTATATTTGCCTTTAGCTAGATAGTCTTATTATCTTTAGCTTTAAGACTTCTTAGCTTAACTAAGGCTCTTCTTATATTTACCCTCTATTAAATAGTCTTATTAATTTAAGCCTTAAAGCTTTATAATTTAATTAAGGCTCTTTTTATATATACTTTTTATTAAGTAATCCTATTAATTAAAGCTGTAAAGCTCTTTAGTTTAATTAAGGCTTTCTTTATATTTACCTTCTATTATATAATCTTATTATTTTTAATTTTAGGGCTTATTAATTAAATTTTAGTTCCTTTTAAGCCCTTTTTATATTTCTAAATAATTTAATTAAATATATTTTAAATATTAAAAATATTAAATAAGGTATTATTATTAAATTAAATTATTTTAATATTTTAATATTTTATAAATAAATAAATATATATTTAAATTTATTTAATATATTTAGAATAATAATATATTAATTAAAAAGTAATATAATAAAATATAATAAAAATTAAAAAATAAGAATATTATTAATTAATAATATTATATTATTTTATATTTTATTTAAATTAATATTTATTTAAAATTAAGAAAAAATATTAAGGGATTTAAAAGAGTAAATAATAAAAGAAATAATAATAAAAATAAAATAAATTAATATTAATATTTATTTAATTATATTTTAAAGAAGATTATTTTTTTCTTAAAAATTACTTTACTTTTATAATAAAATTAATTACCTCTTTAAATTGCCTTATATTTATATTAATAAGCCTAATTAATAATCTTATAATTATCTTGCTTAATTTTATTATTAATTCTTTTATATATATATTCTCTTTTTATTTTTATTCTTTTTATTATATTTATACCTAAAAGTTTAATTAATAGTTTTATAATTATTTTAATAAATTTTATTATTAATTCTCTTATATAATTATACCCTTTTTAGCTAAAAGCTTAATTAATAACCTTATAATTACTTTAATAAACTTTATTTTTAATACTTTTATATAAATATACTCTCCTTTATTATATATTTATACCTAAAAGCTTAATTAATAACTTTATAATTACCTTAATTAATCTTACTATTAACCCTTTTATATAAATACTCTCTCCTTACTCTTACTCTCTCCTTTATACCTATACTAATTAGCTTAATTAATAACCTTATAATTACCTTAATAAAAGTTTATTATTAACTTTTTTCTTACTTTTACTCTTTCCTTTATACTTATATTAATAAGCCTAATTAATAACCTTATAATTGCCTTAATAAAAACTTATTATTAACTCTCTCCTTATTTATATTCTCTTCTTTATATTTATATAGATATACCCTCCTTAATTATATATTTATATTTATATTAATAAGCCTAATTAATAACTTTATAATTGCATTAATAAGATTTATTATTAATTCTCTTAAATAAATATACCCCTTTTTAGCTATATATTTATATTTATATTTAAAAATCCTAATTAAAAATGTTATAATTAATTTAATAAAATTTATTATTAATTCTCTTAAGTAAATATACCCTTTTTAGCTATATATTTATATTTATATTAATATGCCTAATTAATAACCTTATAATTGCCTTAAGAAAGGTTATTATTAACCCTCTTATATAAATATACTCTCTTTAATTATATATTTATATAACTATTTCTTGTATTAAGCTTATAATAGCTTATTCTATTTAATATATAATAATATATTTATTAAGTTTATAATAGCTTATTCTATTTAGTATATAATAGTATATTTAATTCAGCTTATAATTGCTTATTTTATTAAGCTCTTATAAATCTATTTAATAAAGGGTAAATATTTTAATTAATAAAAAGAAGAATAAATAAACTATTTATAGGCTAGGTATATTATTAGGCTAACTTAGACCTATACTATAAGTTAATTAAAAGAAGAATAAAATAACTACTTATAGGCCTAATATATTTTAGCTTATAAATAATTATTTTATTCTTTCTCTAATTAACTTATTTATTTACTTAATAATTTAAAATTAAGCGCATAATAGCTTATTTATTTAAGCTTATAATAGCTTATTCTATTTAATATATAATAGCTTATTTTATTAAGTGCATAATAGTTTATTTAATTAAGCTTATAATAGTTTATTCTATTAGGCGCATTATAGCTTATTCTATTAAGCTTATAATAGCCTATTTAATTAAGCTTATAATAGCTTATTATATTAAGCTCGTAATAGCTTATTTAATTAAGCTTATAATAGCCTATTTACTTAAGCTTAAAATTATATATTTAATTAAGACTAAATATTTTAATGAATAAAAAGAAAAATAAAATAATTATTTTATAAATTAAATATTTTATTTTATTAATAAATTAAATAGCTTTATATAGTTATGTTATTCTTCTTTCTATTAGTTAATTTCTATAATACTTAAACTATTCTATTATATAAAGTAATAAAACTTATTTTCTTTTGCTTAAGTTAGTAGTGCGCATATCTAACCTGCACTTAAGTGCAGCGCTTATTATAGCTTTATAATTATATTAAAAGTATTAAAATAAAACAAAGCATTAAAATTATATAAATAAAGTAAATAAACTTATTAATTTTTAAACTTTTTATTATATTTTTTATTAAGAAATTACTAATTACTAGCTATTTAAAATTTAATTACTAGCTGCCTTATATTATACTAGCGCTCTTTTAGCTCTTACTTAAAACTAATTACTATTTACTAAATAGCAATTAATATAATATTAAGAGTAATCTTATTAATATATTATTTATAGGTTTATATTAATAAATAGGCTAAAATATTATATTAAATAATATAAAGGAATAAATAAAAATATTATATTATTTAATAATTAATTATTAAAAATACTAAAAATAATTAAAATGAAATAATTATACTAAAAACTAAAATAATTATTAATAAGTATTTATAATAATAATTATAATTTAAATATTAACTATTTTATATTAAATGAAATAATAATAAAGAAAAGTATTAAAAGTAACAGCTATTACTTTATTATTTCCATTTTAATTAATTTATAATTATTTAGTGCTTTAAATACCTAAGAATAAAGCTAGGAGTTTTACTAAGCTAAACTGCCTATTTAGAGCTAAGTTATATATAAGCTATAATATATATAAGTTTATATTAAGCTTTAGTTTATTAATAATGTACTAATGAAAAAGAGAATTAAGGAAATTAAATATATTATTAAAAAAACTAATTAAAGACAATAAATTAAATTTATAAAAGGCTTTATTTTTAGAAAATATAATACCTTTAGACCTATTTAATATAAACCCCTATAAATAATAACTATTATAATTAATTAAGTATTTAATAATTTTATTAATTTAGCTTAATAATAATAATAATAATAATAATAATAAAAAGAGAAAATCTTATTAAATTAAAAAGGTTAATAAAGTTATATAATAAGAAAAAGAGATAGCATTTTTAATAAGTTATTAAGTAAATGAATAATATATATAATAATAATAATATAAATAATAATTTAAATAATAAAAGCTTAATTATGTAATTAATTTTATTTCCTAAAATCTTAAGTTTAATTTAAAATAGTTTATTTCCTTAAGCTTAAAATATTAAATTAGGTTATATATATAGCCTTATGCATAAAAGGTTATATAATTAATAGGCCTATAGCCTAATTATATAATAGGCAGTAAGTGGTTATTAAGCTATAAAAAGGGAGGAAAAAGGGGCCTTTTAGGGTAAGAATAAATTTTACATATAAATATATAAAATATAATATAATAAATAAATTAAGATTATATTAAAAAATATATTAAGCTATTTAATAATTAATAATTAAATATATATAATATATATATTAATTAAATATTATATTAAAAATAAATTACTTAATATTTATTAATTAATTATAATAATAATTATATTCTTAATTAGTAAATTTAATATTAATAAAAATTAGCTTTTTTAATTTTTAATTTTATAAATAAAAGCTAAAAATTAAGACTTTTAAATATATTTTAATCCTTAAATTAAAAATAAGCTAATTCTTAATATAATAAATTTAATTTCTTTAAATATTATAGCCTTTTAGAAATAAAATTCTTATTAATGAAATATTAATAGCTTAATAATTATAAAAATAATAAAATTTAATTTATATTAAAAGCTTAATAAAAATAAAATAATTTTAGCTTTATAAATTAAGGAGCTTATTATAAAGGGCCTTATAATATATAATATATTATAAATTAATTTTAAATATTATATTAAGAAAAATAAAATTTAAAAAAGAAAATAACAATTATATAAAATTAGATTATAAAATTAATTTTTAATTCTCTTAAGTATTATTATTATTTCTTAAAAAAGTCCCTAATTAATTAAATTTCCTTTTTTTATAAATATTTCTATATAATTAAAATTAAATGTATATAATTTATATATTAAGTATTTTATAAAGTTATTATTATATTAAAGATTTATTACTTTATAATTTATAAAATTATAAATAAATAAATTCTTTATTAAAAAGATATTTTTTATAAAATTTAAATAATTAATTTATAAAAAACTAAAATAATAATTTATTAATTTATTAATTAAATTATAGCTTTATAATATATATTATTAGAATTTTAAATTAATATTTATAATATAATAAAAATAGATTAAATTCTTAATAATAGCTTTAAGGCTAATTTTATTTTAAGAGCTATTTAATAAGTTTTTATTAATTATTTAAATTTTTTAAAATAAAATAAATTTAATTAAAAGGCTTTTTATAATAATATTCCTAAATAATAAAAGAATAAAAGCTAATAATATTATAATAATAATAAAAAATAATTTAATTTAAATATTAAAATATATTTAAAAATTAAATATTTTATTTATTTATAATTTAATTATTTTTTTATAAAATATTATTATACCTTTTTAGAAAAAAGGCCTTATTAATTTCCTTTATAAAATTGCATTATAAATTAAATAAAATAGAAATTTAAAAATAATATAAATAATATTATTAATTAAATAAAAAGAATAAAAATTAAAAACTTTTATTAATTAATTTATTAAAATAAATATAATAATTTAGTTTTTATAATAATTATAAATTAATTATTTATTAAATTTTATTAATTTAAGAACTTTATATTATTAGATTTTAAAGCCTTAATATATATCTTTAGGAATATATATTATATATAAAATCTCTATATTACTTTAATAAATAATTTTATTTAAATAAATATTAAATTAATCTTAATTAATAATTATAATAAAATTAAGATTATTTTTATTTTAATTAATAGTTTATTAAAGAGAATAAAATTATATAATATTATTTTATATATAGCTTTTATTATAAATTTAATTTCCTTTATATAATTAAAAAAATAAAACTTTTAATAAAATATAAAATTAAAAAATAATTACTTAAAGTATATTAATAATAGCTATTTTAAAGAGATTTAAAAGATTTAGAATTAATAAATCCTTAAATTTAAAAAGATTATAATTTAATTATTAAAAGTAATTTTAATAATAGTTTTTATAATTAATAAGCTATTATTTATTTATTAAAAATATTATTATATATTATAAATTTATTATTAATCTTTATAAAAAGATTTTATTATTTAATATTAAAGGCTTAATTATTTTAACCTTAATATTTTTAACTATTTAATAATAGCCTTAAGGGGTATAAAATTAAAAATAAATAATTTAAAAAACTTATAATATATTATAATAATGAATTATAATATTTATAATATAATAAGAATTTATTAAATAATTTATGAAATATAATAAAATTTAAATATTATAATTAAATTAAATAAATAAATTATTATTAATTTTTATTTAATAAAAGCTAAATATAATAATTATATTTTAATTTAAATTATAATTAATAAAATTATAAATTAAATTTAAAATTATTAAATTTTTAGTTATTTAATATTTATTATATAATTAATAATTATAAGCTTTATTAAAAAAATTAAAGTCTAATATAAAACTAATATAAAGGTTTTTAAATATAATAATAAAATTATAATTATATATTTATAAATTATAAAGGTAATTATAAATTTAAGAATATATTATAATCTCTTAATATTTAATATATAAGCTTAAAATAATAATATAAAATATATTATAATAATTATAATATAAAAGAATTATATTATATAAATAATAATTATATTCCTTAAATATTTATAGTTTAAAATAATTAAAATAATAATATATTTTTATAATTACTTATTAGCTATTTAATAAAGCTAAAAGTCTCTTTAAAAGCTTTCTTATTTATATTTCTATTTTAATAGCTTAATAAAACTTAATTTATTATATTTATAATTATATAAATATAAAGCCTTGATTTTTATTATAAATATTTAATTATAAAGAAATTATTTTTAAAGATTAACCTTAAGGGCCTAAATTAGCTTTTTTCTTAATTATATTTTTAATAATTCCTTTAAAATATAAAATGTATTAAAAAAGGAAGTTTTTATTATTTAAAATATTAATTTTAATAAATAATAATATTTTAATAAGTATTTAAAAAGCTTTTAAGATAATTTACTAAAAGAAAATCTAAAAACTATATAATAATATATTTAATAGCTATTTATAATCTAAAAAGAGATTCCTTAATAATTCTTTTAATTATTTAATAAAGAAAATAATAAGATTATAAATAAATTATTTAATCCTAAAAATTAAAATAATATTAATTATTTATTAATTTTTTTTTGAATTTAATAATAATTTTTATATTTAAATAAAATTTAAAATTTTATTAAATTTATTTTAAATATTATTAATTATATCTTTTTATATTTTAATTAATAATCTAAACCTAAAAGGGTAATAAATAATTAATAATAAAGAAAATATTAATATTAGTTTATTAAGGAAGAATAATACTTTAAAAAGGCATTATAAACTTTTTAAATAGATATTATTTAAAATATTATTTAAAATAGTATTTCTAATTAATAGATAATAAATATTAAAATATTAAAATACTTATTATTTAATTACTAAAAGCTTAATTAGTTTTATTTATTAAATATTAAGGGAAAGCTTAATTTATTTTTCTATTTAAATATATATAATAAAATAAGAACTATAATATATAAAGAGGAGGATTTAAAGCTTTTTATATTCTTAATATATTAATATTTATTAAAATAGCTTTTTAGCTTTTATATAGAGATTAATAAATACCTTTATAAAATTATTTTAATTAAAATTAAAAAAGCTTATTTTTAAAATTATAAACTTTTAAAATTATAAATAAAAATTATATATATTATAATAAAAAGTTATTAAATATTTAATTACTATTAAATATATATTTATAAGCTTAATAAATATAGATATTTTTTATAGTTCAAAATATATTTTATTATATATAATAATTAATAAATAAAAAATACTTAAAATATTTATATATAATTCTTATATATGTATTATTTAGAATCTTTATATTAATAATTAATTATTTTAATTATAAAATATTATAATATAATATAATTAATATCTTTATATATATTAATTTAAATAAGAATATTTTTATAAAAATGCCCTTAAGCTATAAATAATATAGGAAAGTTCTAAAGCTTTAAAAGGCACTATATAAACTATATTAATCTCTTTTATTTTAATAATATTATTTTAAGATTAGCCTTATAATAATAAGCTTTTATTAAATATTTATTATTTTCTTTTTTTATATAAATGATTATGTTTTTTATTTCTTAAAATCCTTAAAACTTAAAATATTAAGGCTAATTAAATAATTTTAGAAAATATATTACCTAAAAGAAAATACCCCCCTCTAATAATCCCTAAAAATTAAAATTATTTATAATTAAATAGCTTAATATTTATAGCTTTTATAGTTTATATATATTAATAAAGCTTATTAATTATTTATTATGCTTTTATTATCCTTTTTATAAATAAAGACTTTAATAATTTAAAAAGAGCTATTACTTTATAAAAATATTATTATTATAAAAAGTATTAATTTATATTAATAAAAGATTAATACTTTAATATATATAATAATTAGAATTTAATTTAATAGTACTTTTATTATAAGCTAGTTAATTTAATTTAATTAGAATTTTAAATTATAATATTATTTAATAGCTAATTAGACCTTATAATATTTATTTAAAACTTAAGGCTATTTTTTATATTATAATATAGTACTAAATAGCTTTAATAATAGCCTTTAAATAGCTTTAAATATTAACTTTATTAATAATTTATTAAATTATTATAATTTATAAGCCTTTATAATAAGCCTATTTAAAGGGATTATTTCTTAATAAGTAATAAAATAAAATTATAAGGAGCTTAGCATAGTAAAGGCCCGCTGAGAAGCCAGTAAGAGCAAGCTAAGGTAAACCCGGCTTAGTTAGCATAAGCAGCCCTAAAGGCATAAAGGGGCAATACAGCTAGTTATAATTATAACTAGCTAAATTAAAGTCTTTTATAATATTAATATATACCTTTTCTATATATACTATTTCACTCTAATTATATAACCCTTATAATTCTTTAATTTTTATATTTAATTAAGGAACTAATATAAATTAAATAAAGAGAAATAAACTTAATAAGCACTTACTAATATAAAATAAATATATAAAAGCTATTTAATTAAAAGTAAATTAAGCTACTAAAAATAATTACTTATATAATACTAATAATATATAATTAATTAATTAAAAACTAATCACCCTACTATAAAGCAAATATAAAGCCTAAAAAGAGATATTAATAATAATAATTAATTAAATATTAATTAAAAGCTTAAGAAATAATCTATATAATATTATCTTAATTTATTAAAAATAAATATAAAAGGAATAATTAATAAACTTAAAATAATTAGCTAATAAATATTTATATAATAAGGAAGGTAATATATTAAATTAATAAAGTAATTAGGGATTATATATATTATTAAAATATAAGAATATAAGTGCATTAATTAGATTATTTTAGGAATAATAAATAATAATATAAAGGCAATAATAGCACTAAAAGTAATTAATATATATACTTATTAAGCATTTAATAAAACTAAAGCTAATTAAAAGGACTTATAAAAAGCCCCTAATATATAATTATAAAGTCCTTATAAAAAATATTATAAAAATTAAAATGAATAATTAAATTTAAATAATTAAAATAAAAAATAAATTTTAATTAAATTATAATAATAAATAATATATTAAATAGGTAATAATTAAGCTTTATTATATAATATAAATAAAATAATAAAATGATAAAAATAAATAAAAAACTATATAAATAGAATTCCTTAATTTTATTTATTAAAAATATATTAATCTAAAGATTAAAATTAAAAAACTATAATAAAATATTAAGAGATTATAATAAAAGCTTAATTAATTATTAATAAATTACTTTTAAATCTAAAGTATATTATATTTAATATTTAAATTAATAAATATAAAGAATAATAATAAAATATATATTTAATTTCTATATAGGCCTAAATAAAAAGCTTTAAAAAGAATTAATAATTAAAAAAAAAAAAGTAAAAAATATTAAAATAATAATAATAAAAATATAAAGGATTCAAATTATTTCTAATAAATACTTATAAAATAATAATTAAAAAAAAGAATAAAAGGTATTTATTTTAAATTAATTAAAGAAATCTCCTTATTAATTATTATAAGGGCTAATAAAATAAGGCTATTATTAGCTAAATATAGTGCTATAGAACTTTAATATGAGAGGATTAATAAGATAAAAGTAATAGCCCTTAATAAGGGCTATATGCTTACTAATTAATCTATATTATAATAATAAACCTTAAATAATATACTTTTAGTATAAAAAGTAAGACTATAAGGCTATAAAATATAGATTATAATTAATAAATTAATAAGAGCTTAAATAATAAAAGCTAATTTTTATATATATAAATTATATATATATAAAAAATAAAAATATTAATTTATTAAAAAATAAATAAATATATTAAAAATTATTTTATTATATATATTAAATAAAAAAATAATATTTATAAAATAAATTATTTAAAGAAAAATGATAATTTTATAAGGGTATATTAAATAAATAATATAGGTAAATATAAATATAATATTATAAATAGACCCTATTAATATAAAATTAATAAAGGCATTAAAATTAAAGTTAATAGAGAGTATAGAGATTTTAATATTAATAAATTATAATAAAAAAGAGTAAAAATTAAAAAAAGAAATATTAATTAACCTTTTTCTTTATTAATTTTTAGGAGTTTTTAAGGAAATTTTATTAATTATTTATAAAATTCTTATATTTAGAAGGGGTAAAGGAGCTATTATTATTAAATAATTTTATAACTAAAAAAGGAATTATAATTAATATATAGAAATATATATAATAATATAAACTTATTTTAATTATAGAATTAAAGATATTTATAAAGAAAAATAATAAAAAATAATAAAAAAATATATATTTTCTATATATATAATATATTAATATTAAATAAATAACTAATAATTATTTTAAATAAAAAAGTATTAAAAAGTAAGGTATTATTATTATTAAAATTAAAATTAAAATAGGAAATATTTAATAAATATATAATAAAAAAGTTATTATTATTTAATGGAATAAAATATATAATTAAAATAATATTAAATAAGAAATTATTATTTAATTTTATTTATTTTATAAATAAATAATAAATAAAAATCTTAAGAGAATATATATAAGAGAATTTAATAAATAATTATATTATAAAGTTTATAAATAAAATAAGAGCTTTAAAGCTTTTTATATTAAAAAAAAAAATTTATTATAATTAAATATAAATTATTATAAATTAAATATAATTATAATTAAGAATAAATATTTCTTATTTTTAATTAGGGATTTATTAAATTAATTAATAGGAATAATATAGATCTTAAAGGTAAATATTAAAAATGCTTATTATTATATTTATATTAAGCTAAAAGATAAATAGAAAATAGCTTTTTATATATATTATAATTATTTTAAATATATAATTATATTATTTAAACTAATAAATATATTTATTATATTTTAAATATATATTTATTAAATATTAAATAAGCTATTAAATATTTATTATATTATATATCTAAATAATATAATAATCTTTTCTAAAATATAGGATTAATATATAAAAGATTTTAAAAAGGTCTTATAATAATTAGGGTAATTCTAGCTATATATGAAACTATTAAAATATATATTTTATTAATAAAAAGTAGATTTTTTAGGCTATTATATTATGAAAAATAAAATAAAAATAAAAAAGAATAAAATATAAATAATTATAAAATAATTAATATTTAAAAGCTTTAAGAATATTTAAATATTTTTAGGATTTTATAATTTTTATTATAAATTTATTTTTAAATATTCTAATAGAATTATATTATTAATATTAATATTTAAAGGGAATAAATTAAAAAAAAGAAAGGATATTTCTATTAATTAAAAGAAATAAAATAAGTATTTTAGGAATTTAAAAGAGCTTTTTATTTTATTATAATCTTATAATATTAAAACTTTATATTATTTATATAAATTAAAATAAATATATTGAATAAAGAAATATTAAGTATTTTATTATAGCTTAATGGGAATTAATAATAATTAATTATTTATTAATTATAAAAGCTTATTAATATAAAGTAAAAGTAATATATTAAATAATATAAATTATTAATAATTATTAAGAGCTTAAAATATTTAAATTATTATTTAATAAGATTATTAAAAAGGGTCTTAATTTTAATAAATTATATAATATTAAAAAGTATAATAAATATATTAATATAGAATTTTTAGAAAAGGTTTATTATATAAATATATAAATTAATATTATTTAATTTTAATATTAAATATTAATTAAAGAATTAAAATTCTATAAATAGATTATCTAAAAGATTAAATTATATAAAAGGAGAAATAAACTATAAAGATATACTTTTTATATTAATAAAAGAATTTTAATTAATTAAGGAGCTATTATAAAGCATTTAATAAAAGATTATTAGCTTATAAATACTTAAAAAACCTAAAGTTATAAAAATATATATATAAATAGTATAAATAAATCTTTAAGGGAGATTAAAATAAGAAAGGTTTTAATCTTACGGAATAAAAAAGAATTATAAACTTTTATAATTATTATATATATTAAGAGGGCTATAAAAAATACTATAAAGTAATTAGAAAATATTTTATAAAGAATAGTGATTTAGAAAAGCTATAAGAATTTATAAAGAATTAGAATTATTAATCTAAAATAATATATTTTATATTAAATTAGAAAAATCTTTATAAAAGTTAAAATAATATTCCTCTTTTAATTATTATATAGATTAAAAGAATTAATTAAAAGATTATAAGCTTATAATTTATTTTATTAATAATAATTAATAAAAATATAAAAAATAATTAATAAAATTAAATATTATTAATATAATAAAAATAATATATTATTTTATAAAAATAAATTAATAATATTAAAATAATAAGCATTTTAAGAGAAAGTTTTATATTAATATTATAAAGATTTTAAAATAGAATATATAAATATAATAAAAATAGTAAAATTAATTATAAAGAAGTTCTATTAATAAGGGATTAGCTAAAAAATTAAGAATTATATATTTTAATATTAATATTATTAAGAGGTATAAATATTAAAATATTAATTATATAAATAATTAGATTTATTATTATTATTAAAATATTTATTTTAGGAAATTAATATAAATTTTATTATAGAATTATTAAATAATATATAAATAAATAATAAAAAATATAATATGAATTTAATAATTATATATTATATAATAAAATATATAATATTTATTTTTATAAAGAAAATATTAAATATAATATAATCAATATAATTAATATATAAATATATAGAATATAAATTTAATAATTTAAAAGGGATTATAAATAATAAAAATAAACTTTTTATTAATAAATTTTAAATAAATTTTATAAAAAAAAGAGTAATTTATTATTAATTATTTATAATATATTATTTATAAATAAATAAATAAATAAATAAAGTATTTTTATTAAATATTAAAGAAACATTTATAGATATATATTAATAATTTATTAAATTAATAAATAATATAGCTTTTAGAGGTAATATTTATTTATAATAATTATTATTATTAAATTATAAAAATATTCTTAATATATATATTATATAATTACTATTTTTAAATAGTAAAATATATATTATAAAAAATAAAGATTAAAATCTAAAAAATATATAAATATATTAAGTATATTTTTTTTTAAATAATATAAATAAATATATAATATATTTCTAATTAAATTGCTTAAATTATAAAGAAGTACTTATTAAATATAAAACAAAATAAAGAATAAACTCTTATTATTAAAAAAGGAAAATAATAAATAAAGAATAGAAGAGATTATTAGTTATAAAGAAAATAAAAAAGTATATTTCTTTCTAATTAAATAAATAAAATACTTAATAAAATATAATATTTAAAAATTAAAAGAATATTTAATAAATATATAAAAAAAACTAAATAATTATTAAAAACAAATTAAGAAAATATATAAAAATTAAAATAATTAAATTAAATTAAAAGAAAAATAATAAAAGATTATTAAGCTAAATATAATAAAAGGCTATTAAATAAAAAACTGTATAAAATAATTAATAATATAATATAAGGCTATTAAAATAATAATAAAAAAGAAAGAAAAAAGGAATAAAATACTATTATAAATAATATTAATACTTAAAGGGTAAAAGCTTAATAATAAGACTTAAAATTAATTTATTATTATTATTATTATTAATAGTAAAATAATAAAAAAGAATAGAATTATAGGGATAAGAAATAAATATTAATAAATAAAAATAAATAAATTAAAAAAGGATTAATAATAATTTAATATTAAAAATAATAATATAAATAAAGATATATTAAAAGAAATCTATAATTAAGGAAATAATAATAAGCTTATTCTAAATAAAAATAATATTATATTTATTTTTAATAGAAATAAAGAGTATAAAGCTATTAATAATAAAAAGAATAAAAAAGAAGGAAAAATTAAAATAAAAGCCCTAAAAAATATAATCATATTAATAAAAATAATATAAATAATATAATAATAATTTAATAGCACTCTAAAAGTAATAAAAATTATAAATAATATAAAAGTATTAATAATATAATAAATAGCTATTAAATATTTAATAATAATAATAATAAAATATAAAAATAAAAATTTCTTTTTAATATTAAAAATAAAATATTTTTTTATAAATATAAAGCTATTATAAATAAAAAATAAGATTATTAATTAAAAAATAAATATAAATATAAAGAGATTAAATATCCTTAATTATAATTATAAAAATAATAAAACTATTATAAATATAAATAAAAATAAAATTATATTAAAATTATTAATAAATATTTAATAAAGATATTATAAAAAATCTTAAATAATATATTTATAATTATAAAGAGATTATAATAAATTAATAAATTAAAATTAATTCTTATAATAATTATTTAATAATTAAAATAAAAGAATTATTAAAATTAATAATTTAAATAATAATAATATTATTAAAATTAATAGAAAACTTAATAAGGGCTTATTAAATAAAGGCTATAATTTTAATAATTTATTAAAATTATTAATATTTAAAAAATAAAAAAGTAATTAATAAATTAAAAGCCTTAATTTTATTTAATATAAAATATTTTTTATAAAAAAATATAAACTTTATAAATATTTAATATTAATAAATAAATCAAAAGAAATTAAAAAGAATTTAAAAAGCTTATTAATAATAAAATATATAAAAAATAATTAATAAATTTATATTAAAATATTTATCATTAATATTTTTCTAAATAATATAAATAATATTTAATTTATTAAATTAATAATATAAAATATTAAGGCTTTAATAAATTATATATATATATTTAAAACAAGGAATATTTATTTAATTAAACTATATAGAATTAAAAATAATAAAATTAAAAAGAGGATTAAAAATATTAAAGGCTATAAAAATAATTAAAATATATAAAAGAGCTATTAAAAAGTAAAGTAATAAATTAAAAAGTAAATAATAAAGAAAGAAATAGAAAGGTAAGTAAATAAAAGATTAGAAATAATATAATAATAAAAGGGAGGAATAAGATAATATAAAGAGAGAAATAAGGCAATATAAAAAGAGAAAAAATATATAATATAAAAAAATATAAAATATAAAAAAAGGAAAAACTATAAAATATAAAGAAAAAAGATATAATTTTAAAATAAAATAGGAAATTAATAAATATAATATAATAAATATTAAATAAATAATATATAATTAATTAATTAATTAAAATAATTATAATAATAATAATAAAAATAATATTATAAGAAATATATAAAATATATAATAATTAATTATAAAATAAGGAACTAATTAAGGCTATTATAATAAAGTAATAATAGCTTAAGGACTAAGCTTCTAAAAGGGGGGGATAATTATTAGGAGCCTAGTATAATAAAGGCCTATTAAGCAGCTAATAATAGCAAGCTAAGGTAAACTTAGCTTAATTAGCACGAGCGGCCCTAAAGGCATAAAGAGGCAATATAGCTAGCTATAACTATAACTAGCTAAGTTAAAGTCTTTCATAATATTAATATATACCTTTTCTATATATACTATTTCACCCTAATTATATAACCCTTATAAAAATATAATAATAATCTTAATAATAAAAGTAAAATTATTAGCCTTTTTATAAATAGTAAAAAAAGTTATTTTTATAAGCTAATTTATAATTACTTTATAAATTAATTTATCCCTTAATAGCGTAATAATTATACATTTAGGACCCTTGCTTGCGCGAGGTTATCGGTTTAAATCTGGGCTAAAGTATAATTTTTTTCGAGTAGACTTATTGCATTAATATAATACTTATTATAGCTTATAACCGCAAAAATTAATTACTAAGAGAATTAAATCCCTAACCCTTATAGGCCAGTAAAAATAAAATACTAATATTATTAAAGCACTTAATAGGCCTAATTAGAAAGGGTAATTATAATCCTAATTTATATATATTAATTTAGAGACCTAAAGTATATAATAAAATATATAATTATATATTTAATATTATATATATATTATTATTAAATTTACTATTAAGATTATAATAAATTATTACGGCCTATATTAGGACCAATATATATTATATGCCTCTACCTATAATTTTGCATTAATTATAGAAGGATTACCTTAATTCACTTTATAAACCTAAATAAACTAGGAAAAGGGTTTATATTAAATTACCTAATAACCCCTAATAAACTTTAATATTATAAATACTATTTAAGATATTTATTATTAATAGATAGGAGGAAGCCCTTAAGCTATATTAGCTTTTAATATAATTATTTTATTTTAATTACTTTTAGTATTTTTAATAATTAACTATTAAGTAATATAATATTTAATTACTTTTTTATTTTATTTAATATAATGCCCTAGCCTTTTTATTAATAATATTATAAAATAATCTCTAATTCTTTATATTAGATATTAGGAATTAATTTAGATTATTATATATTAAAAGCTTTTATTTAGAAGGTTATTATATTAATTTTAAGTAATATTATATTATTATAAATATATTTCGAATTTAATTTATTAATATCCTAAGCTTTATATTAAATAATATACTTTTTATATATAATATCCCCCTAATTAATATAAAGGTTATTATTAAAGTCTAATAATTATAAATAATAGTTTAGGAGCTATATACTTAGCTATAGGCTTAATCCCCTATTTAAGCTTATAAGATAGAATATAATTCTAGTAAAGTAATTAAACCCCCCTAATTAGAACTATTTAATAGAAACTCTAAAGATATAATGCCTTTTATTATATATCTTAGGATATATTTCTAATAATTCCTATATAAACTTACTTTAACTAAAGGAAGGGTTATATATGCCTATAATTATATAAAAGGCACTATAGCTATATAATTCAAATCTATTATAAGGGACTATTTTAAATATAATAATAAGATTATATAAAATTAAAAGATTATTAATATCTTTTTAAAATAGAATAATTTTAAAATTGCACTTAAGGATATATTTAGAATAATTAATAAAAAATAAATATATAACTATTAATATCTATAAAATTAAATAAATTAAATCTATTATTATTTATATTATTATTTTTTAATAAATTATAATTAAATTTAAATAGGATAATAATATAGTTATTAAAATCTTTTATAAAGGACTAAAAGAAGAAATTAAAAATAAGATCTTTAAAGCTAAGCAACCTAATACTCTTATTAAATATATTACTATAATTATTAAGATTAATAAATAATAATATAAATATAAAAAGGAGAAATCCTAAAAATACTAAATTAAATATAAAACTCTCTATAACCCCTATTATTTAAATTAATATTAAGGAAGTAAGGGGAAGAATTAAAAATAATAAAATAGTAATATTTCTATAGAAATATATATAGGCCTAATAGAAATTAAAGTAATTTAATAAGATTTCTTATAAATTACTTATTAGAATTATAGTAAAAAAGGGCATATTAAAGATAAGTATTAAGACCCTAATAAAATTAATAGAAAATTTAAACCTATATTTATTAAATAAGCCCTTAGGGCTATTATATATAAATAGGGAAAAGCTTAATTAGTAATTAAATTAATAGCTAAAAATGAAATTAAATATAAATTATTTTATTAAATAATTTATTATAATAATATTTATTTTATATATAAAAATAATAAGGATAATAGCTATTACCTTAATAAGCCTTAAGATAATAATAAATATATAATTATAATAATATAATAGGGATATAATAAAATAAGAACCCCTAAAGGATTAATCTAGCTAAATAATTAAATATTTTATAAAGATTATAGTAAAATTTAATTAAATAATTACTTTATATTCTAATAGATCTATATTTAATGAGCTATTTAAAAAGATATTATTAAGTACCTTACCTAAAGATTTATCCCTAAAGGACTCTTTACTATTATTAAATTAGGCAGTAAGATACTTATTATAATTAGGATAGGAATTATAAGCCTAATAAGTAATAATCTAGTTTATAATAAAGAATAATAATATTATATTAAGGCCTATAATTATTTAATATAGCCTTAATTAAATAATTATATTTAGGATTTAATAAAAGGAATAAACCTTAGCTTTATAAATAATAAATTTATTAAATTTATAAGGAAATAATAAGGAATATATAAAATTAATAATATTAAACTATTTTTAATTAAATAAGATTATAAATAAACTAGAGAATTAGAATTAAGAGTCTAATATTAATATATCTTTCTAGAAGAAATTAGAAATATTTAGGAAAATAATATAATAAATAATAAAATAATTTTAGATTTTAATTTATATAATAATAATACCTCTTAAAACTTAATCTATTAAGTAATATAGAAAAGATAGGACCTTAATATAAAAGACTTTTATATATATAAAATTATATAAAAAGAAGTATATTATAAGGAAGTACCTATACTATACTTTAATAATATGCCTATCCTTTTAATAATATGCCTAGATTATTATACTATTTTATAGATTTTATATTTTAATTATAATTATATAATATATTTAATTAATAAAAATATAAATAATTATTATTTAAAATGCCTAAAAAGCTATATTTTAAAATAATAGTATTATATAAATAATTTAATAATTTAATAAAGTGCCTAAAAATTATAATACCTAAAGGTTAATATCCTTATATAATGCAATAAATTATTCCCCTAAAAATATATAAATAATATAAATAATATATTTAATTATAAATCTTTAGAATATAAATAATATAAATAAAAAAAGATTATTAATTAATACTAATAAAATACTTAATAATTTATATAATTATAAATAATCTACTCTCTATAAATAATAAAAGCTATAAAGATTATAAAATAGCTATAATAAATTAATAAACTAATAAAAAATAATAAATATTATTTATAAAAGAGCTATAAGAGTAATAAGAGCTAAAGGAAATTATAGAACCTCTATAAAGAACTTTAGATATAATATAAAGCCTAAATATATTAAGATAATAAATAATATTATAAATATAAATTAAGAGTAAATAGTTTATTATTTAAGTAGAGAGTAGAATTAAAATAAATATTATTAATCCTTAAGTTATTAATTATTTTTAGTTATTATAAAAGGATAAAAATAAATTATATTTAATTTATAATATTAAAAGGAATTAGCTTTAATATAAAAATAGATTAATTACTTATAAGATTAATTACCTTAAGGTATTTATTAAAAGATAAAATTAAAGTATTTATTTTAATATTATACCTCTTTATATATATAATTTGATTTTAAATTATTTATAATTATATTATTATAACCTTTTTATTAGCTAATATATTAGCTAAATATAAGCTTTTTAAGGTAATATAGCTAGTAATATTAATTATAATTTACTATATAATATAAGATCTTAACCTTTTATTAAAGAGGATAAAGAAGATAAATAGAATTAATATAAAAATACTCCCTAGCCTATAAAGGAACTAATACCTTTAAAAAGAATTAAATATTAATATAAAAAGGGCTAAATATAATAAATATAATAAATAATTATACTCTTTAATTAATAATATATATATATAAATAATAACCTTAAATAGAAAATATTTAATTATAATAATAAATTATAAAATATATTAATATAATATTAAGTCTATAAGAAATTATTTATTAAAAAAATAGAAATAGATTTATTATTATATATAAATTAAGACTATAAAATATAATTTAAGAATAAAATTATAATTAAATTCTATAAGATTTATAATCTTAATAAAATATAGCTAGAGTCGGGGCCGACAACTTGGTCACCCCACAACTTTGGCACATTTCTCATTTAAGAGCTATTATTTTAAAAATTAATATTAAATAGAAATAAAATAGTTATAAGATTAGGGTTTTAAGATATAAATATAGAAATAAATATATTATATATATATAGTTTTTATTTTTATATAAAAGCTATTATTATAATTTTAATTATAAATTAATCATATATTTATATATAAAGAATATATATATAAATAATTTAAAATAAATAGAAATAAAATACTTATAAATATAAGATTAAAATATTTATATTTTAATTATAGAATAAATATATTATATATAAGAAGAGGGAATTAAATAGATTATTAATACTTTTAAATTAAATTATAAATTAATATTTTTATTAATAAAATTATTTTATAAGATAAAATAATAAATAAAAAGAAAATAAAGAAAAGGGAAATTTTATATATAAATAAATATATATTAAAATATAATTTTATAAAAACTTTTTTTAAAACTAAAATATATATATAAATATAATTTATTATAATAAATATTATAAAAAGGTTTAATTTAATTAATTAAAAATAAAGATTTAAATAAATTTTTTATTTAAATATAATTTTATATATTTTAAATTATATATAATAATATATAAAAAGCTTAAAAGTATTGCTTTTATAGTTATATATATATTTAATTTTAAAGATATTTAATATATTAAATATATTAAGTATTAATAAATATATTAAAAATAAATTAATATATTTAAAGTTTAATAATAATATTTTTTAAGATATTAAGTAAATAAATTTAAGATTAATTATAAAATATATTAAATCTTCCTTATATTAAGGAACTTAAAAATATCTTTATTTTTATATATATTATAATACTTTTAATTAATTAAAAATTTTATTTAAGGTTATTTTATAAATATAGATATATTATATTAATCTATAGATATTATATATAAATATATATTATAAAAGTTTAAATTTATATTAATATATATAATAGAATCTTAATTATTATATAAAATATGAAATATACTTATATTTTTTAATATCTTTATTAAATAATAGAATTTTTAAAGATTTTAAAATATATTTTTTTATAAATAGTTTTTAAAATAATAAATAAAATTTCTTTTTTAAAAATTCCTTTTTATTATATTTTTAATTCTTTAATATATATATTTTATATAAATAATTATATTAAAAAGCTTATATTAAAGATTTTTAAAATTTTAATTTTATATAAGAAAATATATATATTAAATTATATAATATATTTTAGCCTTTTATATATTATTTATAATTTATATATAAAAGAGTAATAACTTTATATTTTATTTCTTTATATATTTAAGAGCTTATAAATATATATATAATATATATATAATATATTTATATTTATATTTATAAGCTTTATATAGTAAATATATATAATATTAAAATTAAACATTTAAAATTATTTTATTTATATTTAATTTAAATATTTTAAATTTTATTATATATTTTAAAAAATATTTAATAATTTATTAATTAAGCTAAAATAAAAGCTTATATAATATAATAAACTTCTTAAATATATATTCTAATTAATTTTCTATATATATTTTAAAACTATATTATTATAGCTATTTTAGTTCTATTTAATCTAGATTTTTTAAATAATAGCTTTTATAAGAGACTAAAACGCTAAAGTTGTGGGGTAACCAAGTTGTGGGGACCGACTCTATATAAGCTTAAGATTTACCTTAAAGGTATATTAAGGAAAGGATATATTAAAATATTAAAATTATTTATAAATTATTTAATTATATTTATTTCTAAAAAGAATAATAAATTTTAGCTTATTATAAACTATTATATATTTAATAATATAATAATTAAGAATTAAATATTATTATTTTTAATTAATAAATTAAAAAGTTAATTCTATAGAATAAAATACTTTATTGCATTTAATCTAAAAGGAGCCTATAATTTAATCTATATTAAGAAAGAATATAAATAGATAATTACTTTTAGAATAAAATATAGATTTTTTAAATATTTTATTATACTCTTTAGACTTATTAATATATTAATTATATTTTAATAAATAATTAATAATATATTATATAAGCATTTTAATATATTTATAATATATTATCTTAATAATATTTTTATCTTTTTTAAAATAAAATAAAAATATATAGAATATATTTATATAATATTATAAGCCCTTTAAAATATAAATTTATTAATTAAACCTAAAAAAAATTATTTTTATACCTTAAAAATAGAATTTTTAGAATATATTATCTCTTATAATAAGATTAAAATAGACTTAAAGAAAATTTAAGTAATTAAGAATTAATTAATATTAATTATTATTAAAAAAATATAAATATTTTTTAGATTTATTAATTATTATTAATAATTTCTTAAGAATTTTAATAAAATTATTATATTACTTTTAGAACTTATATATAAAAATTAAAAGTTTCTTTAGCTTTTTAATATTTAAAAAGCCTTTAAATATATTAAAGATCTTATTTTTAATAAATTAATACTTAAGATATTTAACCCTAAATAATCTATTAAATTTAAAATAAATATTTTAAATTTTATTTTTAATATTTAAATTAAATAATATAATAATAAAGGATTCTTATATTTTATTATATTTTATTTCTATAAAATATATAAAATAGAATTTAATTATTTAATTTATAATAAAAAGTTCCTAATTATTATTAATACCTTTAAGAAATTTTAATATTATTTTTTTAAAAATTACTATTAAATTATAATCTATATAGATTATAAGAATATTTTATATTTTATTATAACTTAAAAATTTAATAAATAATAATTATAATATATTAAATACCTCTCTAAATTTAATTATATTATTAAATATAAAAAAGGCTTTAAAAATAAATAAGCTAATATTATTAATTAAAAAACTAATTTTAATATTTAAAAAGTAAAAATTAAAAAATAATTTTTATATTTAATTCCTAAAGGGTATTATAAATAAAAATATATTATAGCTACTTAAAAATAATTATTTATATATGTATAATTAAATAAAAATAAATAAATTATTATAATTATTTAAATTTATAAAATAGATTAAATTATAAAATATTTATTTTTAATATAATTAGATTAAAATAGAAAATATAATTATTAAATAAAATAAGGAAATCTACTATTATAATAAATCTTAAAATATAATTAAAAATAACCTAAATTTAAGAATATTAATAAATAGTATATACTAAAGGAGCTATATAAATAATTTATATATAAAATCTATAAATACCTATTTTATAAATATTAAGGAATTAATAAAACCTTTAAATAAATTAAAATAATATTTTTTTTTTTAAAATTAAATAAATAATTAGGAGGATTTTTAAATAATATTTTATTTATAAAAAAACTAAAATATAATATTATAAATTATATAGATATTTTTAATTTTAATTAATTTTAAAATAATTATAAGACTTAATTACTATAGATTTTATTATAAAACTATTTTTATTATTAGACCTTATAATAAATATAGCTTATAATAATATTTTAATTATTATTAATAGATTTATTAAATTTTCCTATTTTATTTTATATTAAGAAATAATTAATATAAAAGAATTTTTTTATATTTTCTTATAAAATATTATTAATATATATAAATTACTATTTAAGATTATTTTAAATAGAGAATTACCTTTTTTCTTAAAATTTTAATAACACCTTATAATAAGGATTAAATTAAATTATAAATTAAGCATTATATAGAGACTTTAGGTTAATAAATAGATAGAATAAATAAATTAGATTATTAAAACCTATTTTTATTATTATATTAACTATTTTTAGGATAATTAAATTAAAAAGCTATTTATTATATAATTAGCTTATAATATTATAATTAATAAAAATATAAAAATTATATTTAATTATATAAACTTTAGATTTATTCTTAATATTTATAAAGAATTATAAAATAGACTTATTATATTAATAATTGTATTTATATTAAATTAGCTTAAGAATTTATATAAAGAACTATATATTAAACTTTCTTTTATATAAAATTAATATAAATAATATTATAATTAAAAAAAATTAAAAGGATTAATTTTTTTAAAAAGAAATATAATATTTTTTATAATAAAAAATATTAATATAAAATAACCTAATAAAAAGCTTAATTTTAAATATATTAATTCCTATAAAATCCTTAAAAAGATCTTAAAAAATGATTATAAATTAAATTTACTTTTAAAAATTAAAATCTATTTAATTTTTTATATTTTATTACTTAAATTAATAAAAGATATTATTATAACTAGAATTAATAAAAATTAAGATATTAAAATAAAAGCCCTTAAAGAATATAAAATAAAATAAATATTTAATATAAAAAAGGAAAATAATTTTATTAAATATTTAATTAAATAAAAAGAATATAAAAATAATAAGAATATATAAGAATTATTAAAATACCTTATTTATATATAGTGCCTCTTAAGAAAGTTCTATTAAAAATAATAGGGTTAATAATAGAAAAATTAAAGCCCTTTAAGGAATTCTAATTAATAATATTTATAATACTTAAGGACTATATAACCTTAATAAATTATTATTTAATTAAAAGGGCCTCCTCTTAAGTATAAATATTATCCTCTTTATTTAGCTTAATTATCCCTTAAATAAATAAAATATTACCTTAAGATTTTAATAATTTATACTATTTATATAAATAATTTAATTTAAATAAAATTTTTTATAATTTTATTTTTATTTTTTTAATATTAGATTTTACTTTCTTTTATTAAATAATATTTTATAAAATTAAAAAAAAAAAAAAAAATTAAAAAAAAATTAAATAGAAATAATTTATAAATAGCCTTAATATTATTATTATTATAAGAATAATTATATTTAATATATATTTTATAATAAAATAACTTTTTAGCTATTTAATATATTTATTTATTCTTAAAATAATATAAATAAAATATAATATTAAGACTTTTAAAATTAATATATATAATAAGATTAAAATATTTAGATTTAGATTTAAAAATGTAATTTAATATAATAATTAATAAAATATAATATAAAATAATTAAAAAAATAAATTTAATTAATTATAAAAGAATTAAATAAAAATAATTTTTAAGGCCTTAAGAATAAAACTAATAGAAAGAAAATATTATATTATAATTTATATTAGGATTAATATATATTATATATTTTTATTTATAATTTTATATTAATTATAAAAAGATTATTTTAATTTATTTTATAAATCTAAATAAATTAAAAAAAAGGTTTATATTAGATTATTTAATAACCCCTAATAAACCTTAATATTATAAATATTATTTAAAATATTTATTATTAATAAATAGAAAAAAGCCTTTAAGCTATTTTAGCTTTTAATATAATTATTTTACCTTAATTACCTTTAGTACTTTTAATAATTAATTATTAAGCAATATAATATTTAATTACCTTTTTACTTTATTTAATATAATGCCCTAGCCTCTCTACTAATAATACTATAGAACGATCTCCGATCCTCTGCGCTAGACATTGGGAATTGACCTAGACTGTTATATAAATTAATTTATATTTAATTTAGAAGAGCTTTTAAATAAAAGATAGAATAAAAATATAAAAGGTAATAGAATAAATTAATAAGTAAATAAGCTAATAAAGGGGTAAATTAATTAGTTTTAATTTAAATTTATTAAAGCACTTAAATAAGGTTTTTAAAATAATATTTAAAATAAAGGTTTATATTTATTTAAGGTTTTCCTTAATTTAGCTTAATTAATTTTCCTCTTTAATAAAGAGTAATTATTATTTATTATATTGAGATTTTATTAAATACTTTAAATCTTTATATTTAGTTATATAAATAGAATTAAAATATTATTATTATTATTATTATAAATTAATTTATTATTATTTATTATTTATTAATAAATTATTAAGCTTTTATAAATAATAATTTAATATAATAATATATAAATAATATAATTAATAAAGGAAAAATATATATAATTATAAATAAAATTAAAATATATAAATATATATAATTATTAATTATAATAAAAAGTTATTAAAAAATAAATTAAAATTATTTATATATTATTAGCTAAATTATTTATTAATAGCTTTATAAAAAGCTTAATTAAGGAGCCTTTTAAATACTTTATATAATACTTAAGGCTTATTAACCTTTTAATAAAATTAATATAAATAAAAAAAGAGGAATTAAAATAAAAAAAAGTAATAACTATAATATAAATTAGCTAAATAATAAGGCTATTAAGCTAAAAGAATATATTAAATTAGATTATATATATAGCCTTATATATAAAAGGTTATATAATTAATAGGCTTATAATCTAATTATATAATAGGCAATAAATAGTTATTAAGCTATAAAAAGGGAGGAAAAAGGGGCTTTTTAGGGCAAGAGCAGATTTTAAAGAATATAAAATACAATATAATAGACAAATTAAGGTCATATTAAAAGGCACACTAAGCTATTCTAGCTATAGGGAGTTAGGGTAGGCTAGCGTTAGCTGCAGGCAGCTCGCAGCGGGCTGGAATTAGTGCCAGGGAGCGCGTTAGAATCGGCGCCCATAGCAGGGGTGGCCACGCGGCTAGCTAATAGGCGGCGGCAGTGGGGTCGCGGCCAGCTAATCCGAGCGCGCGAAATAGAACTGGCTACGAGTTCCGGGCAGCCCTGGGGGTTATGTCATTTATAATACGCACTGCGGCCTAATGCGCCATTGCGCAATTCATAAGCACGCATTATTTACCTGACTTATTGTGGCACAATCGCCCCCAACTACAGAGTACCTTCCATTATGAGGTGACATAAATACCCCAACTCTCCCCTCCTATCTTCCCTTTTCTCCTCCTTATCCCGCCCCTTCTAAGCTTTCCAGCACTGTTAACCGCTTTGTTCGCTTATCACTTAGCCTCAAAACTCGAACTTCTACTTAACATCCTAACACCATCTCATTATCCCCAGTACACTGAAGTTTCGCTTATACAGGCAATCAAACATGGCTCAACAATGCATGGTCCGCGCCTCCCAGCGCCTTCGGGCGGGGGAGCACAAGTCCACACCTCCAATCAGCCAGTTTGGAGGGCTGATTTGGATCGATGATGAATTGGGAAATCCAAGCCCAAAATGGGCCAGTGACTAGAGAGTTGTTCATCCCCAGAGGTACATGATTCCACCGTCTCTTCATGGCCTCTTTCAACTCTCTGGTGTTACCTGATGCCCACAACACCAGTTCCTTTTCAATATTGATCGCTTAGCTACTTTGTTTGTTTTCGTTTACTTCCTTGCTTTCTCCCCTATCCGCTTGTCTAGTATTGCTTTTGTCCCGAAATATCGTCAAGATATGCCGATGAGCGATTCGACAGATGACACACCGAATCCAAGGCCATGGAAACCGCCCTGGCCACTCGAAAATTCAACTACCTCCCACAAGACCAACCCAAACACCTTTCAACAACCCTACGCAGTCGTCTCCAAGATGGCTTTTGACTGGAGCTCTTACGTCGCCACCTCCCCGCCCTGTCTTAACTCTTGCAACATCCCACCATGGGAAAACCCCATACTCACGATGACAAACGATTCCCAACACCCAATTGGAGAATCTGGGGGCTACGACCTGCTCACATTACCCGAAACTAGTGCGTTCGACGCATTCTCAACTCCGCAGGATACGGGCAACCTGACACCAACCCGAAAGCGACTCGCAGATACTCAGAACCTAGATCTGGATACCACACACAAACGGAACAAACCCTCCATGCCATCGAAACAAGTAGATGAAGGAGCACAAAACCTAGCGCCGAAAGACGCAACACAAGAAACCCACTCTCCCATGACCTTGAATTCCTCGAGAGACTCGACTGACAACAACTGCGAGACTCTGTTTCCGTGTCCATTTTACATTCATAATCCAATGAAATATAGCACAAAGGCCCATCAGTCATGCACAGGCCTCGGATGGAAGATCAACAGATTGAAGTACGTCAACTTCCAGCACTACGAGGTGAAAACTTGCTGACAGCTCCCAGAGAACACATCATCCGCCGGCACCACACTCCCTCGCAAACCTGCTGCCGCTGCTTCAAGTCCTTCAAGGACGCGGCCGAGTTATACCAACACCACCAGCGCGCCACGTCTTGCGAGAAGCTCCCGCCCGACTTTGCATGCATCGACGATCTCCAGAAGAGTCAGATCCGCAACAAGATGCGTGGCAAGGCGGACCTTGAAAAGTGGAGGCAGATTTATAGAATTATTTTCCGGCTGGATTCTTCCGCCACCGTCCCGTCGCCGTGTGAGTCGCATCCTTGTATTTGTAACGTTTCAGGAGCGAGATAGATGCTAATTGGCACAGTGGTTAAGAGCAACTGGCCAGCGGACAGTGCAGATAGCGCGCTCAGGGAGTTTAGGAACTATTTGACCGAAAAAGTCAAATCGTCATGCGACGAGAAGACAAAATCCGAGGTGCAAGCCTGTCTACGACTCCTCGAGGGTTTCGAGCAGTTTCGGACTTCCCTCTCGGTCACCTTGATTCCCCAGATGGGCTCGCCAGATCGCGATATCCCACCTGATGCTTCGCCTGGATCTGGGAGGCTGCCAGAGGATTACTCAGGGGGAGGTTCAATGGCTTCGTCACAGGATAAGAGTTACTTGCTTGACGACTTTAGCGCCATCTTGCACGGGATGCATGCTTGAGAGGTACCTATGCGAGTTGGTACTGTAAGTGATGATCCTGAAATCCTAGTGAATGACTCTTTCATGTAGGAGTGGAGGGTTGATTTTTCGACATGTTTGTTGTTTGACGTATCTGTATTGCTTTCTATTCTTAATATTGTGTTTATGCCCTTTACTGTTCTTTAGCGTGTTACTATTTACATTAAAATCCTTAAGATAGTTTTACTTATATTATAAGTTTAATATTTAAGTAGGTATTATTTTGCTTGCTAAAATGTTATAAGTACTTATAATAGTATAAAGTAATTTTTAATAAATATAATAAGGATAGTTTATTATATCTATAATTAGAATAATAAAGTATTAATTAAAAAATATAAAATAATAAAAGAAATTATTTATATTATAATAAATTACTATTATTTATATTATAATAAATTACTATTATTTATATTATAATAAATTACTATTATTTAAATTACTATTATTTAAATTACTATTATTTAAATTACTATTATTTAAATTACTATTATTTAAATTACTATTATTTAAATTATAACGGTCCGGTTTAATTCCTAATATGGAAACCTAGAAGGGGTCATTCTGGGTTTTATTAGTGGAGAGGTTAGGGCATTAAAGGCAATTAAGCAATAAGAGAGTAAATAAATATTATATTACTTAATAATTAATTACTAAAAATACTAAAAGCAATTAATAGTAAGTAATAATAGGTTTTTTAAGTAATTAATATAAAGTAATTATATTAAAAGCTAAAATAGCTTAAGGGCTTCCTCCTATTTATTTAATAATAAATATCTTAAATAATATTTATAATATTAAGGTTTACTAAAGGTTATTAAATAATCTAATATAAACCCTTTCTCTAATTTATTTAGGTTTATAAGGTAAATTAAAATAAACCTTTTATAATTAATAAAAAATATAAATAGAGGCATATAATATATATTAATCCTAATATAGATTATAATATAATATCTCCTCTCTATTAGTCTTATCCTTAAGGCCTTAAAAGTTAATCTTACTTAATTCCTTTATAATTAGTTAAATTTATTCCTTTAATTATTTTATATTATACCTTACTAATTATTATATTAAATTGCATTTCTAAATCTAAATCTAAGCATTTTAATCTTATTATATATATTAATTCTAAAGGTATTAATATTATACCTTATTTATATTATTTTAAGAATAAGTAAATATATTAAATAGTTAAAAAGTTATCTTATTATAAAATATATATTAAGTATAATTATTTTTATAATAGTAATAATATTAAGGCTATTTATAAATTATTTTTATTTAATTTTTTTTTATTCTTTTAACCTTTTTAATTTTATAAAATATTACTTAATAGAAAAAGGTAGAATTTAATATTAAAAAGGTAGAGGTAGAATTATAAGAAATTCTATTTAAATTAAACTATTTATATAAATAGTATAAATTATTAAAATCTTAGAATAGCATTTTATTTATTTAAGGAATAATTAAATTAAATAAAGAGAATAGTATTTATACCTAAGAAGAGGCCCTTTTAGCTAAATAGTAGTCCACTAGGATTATATAATCTTTAGGTATTATAAATATTATTAATTAAAATTCCTTAAAAGGTTTTAATTTTTCTATTATTAATCCTATTATTCTTAATAGAATTTCTTTAGGAGGCACTATATATAAGTAAAATATTTTAATAATTCCTATATATTTTTATTATTTCTATATTTTTTCTATTTAATTAAATATTTAATAAAGCTATTTTTTTTTTTTATATTAAGGATTTATTTTACTTTATATTCCTTAAGGGCTTTTATTTTAATATTTTTTTTTTTATTAATTTTAATTATAATAATGCCTTTTATTAATTTAAATAATAAAATATAAAAGATTAAATAGATTTTAACCTTTAGGGATAGGTTTAATTTATAATTATTTTTTAAGATTTTTTTAAGGATTTTATAGGGGCTAATATACTTAAAATTAAGCTTTTTATTAAATTACTTTATATTAATATTCTTTATTATAAGGAATATTATATCTCCCTTTAAAAAAGTTAATCCCTTTAACCTTTTTTAATTATAATATTATTTATATTAATTCTATATAAAAGAAAGTTTAATATATAATTCTTTATATAAATTCTTAAGTTAATTTAATATAAATATAGCTATTAATATAATAAATCTATTCTATAATTCTCTATAGGCATTAAGGGTAAATTTAAAATTTATATAATTAAATATAATTTTTATATTTTTATTAATTATAATATTATAAGCTAACTATATAATAAATAGCTTCTTAATTTAATTATTTTAAAAATAATTAATATAATAATAAAAGTAGATTTTAATAACCTAATTTATTTACTCTATTTATTTATTAATTTAAGGTCTCTATATAATATTTAATTTATAATTTAATTTAATCCTTATTATAAGGCATTATTAGAATTTTAAGAAAAAGGGTAGTCCTCTATTTAAAATAATCTTAAATAATAGGCTATATATATTAATAATATTTTATAAAAAAATATAGGAAAGTTCTTCTATATTAATTACTTTTTAATATAAAATAAAATAGGAAAATTTAATAAATCTATTAATAATAACTAGAATGCTATTATAGGCTATATTTATTATAAGGTCTAATAATAAGGGTAGTTTTATAATAAAATCTATAATAATTAAATTCTATAATTATTTTAAGATTAATTAGAATTAAAAGTATTTATATAGTTTATAGTATTATGCTTTAGTTTTTTTGTAAATAAAATATTATTTAAAAATCCTCTTAATTATTTACTTAATTTTAAAAAAAGTAAATATTATTTTAATTTATTTAAGGGTTTTATTAATTCCTTAATATTTATAAAATAGGTATTTATAGATTTTATATATAAATTGCTTATATAGCTCTTTTAGTATATACTATTTATTAGTATTCTTAAATTTAAATTATTTCTAATTATACTTTAGGATTTATTATAATAGTGGATTTTCCTATTTTATTTAATAGCTATATCTTTTATCCTAATCTAATTATATTAAGAGTAAATATTTTATAATTTAGTCTATTTTATAAATCTAAATAGCTATAATAATTTATTTATTCTTATTTAATTATAAATATATAGATAATTGCTTTTAAGTAGCTATAATATATTTCTATTTAAGATGCCCTTTAGGGATTAAATATAAAAATTATTTTTTAATCTTTACCTTCTTAATATTAAAATTAATTCTTTAATTAATAGTATTAACTTATTTATTCTTAAAGCCTTTCTTATATTTAATAATATAATTAAATTTAAAGAGGTATTTAATATATTTAAATTATTATCTATTTAATTTTTAGGTTATAATAAAATATAAAATATTCTTATAATCTATATAGATTATAATCTAAT
Organism: Thelonectria rubi; assembly: GCA_013420875.1. Lineage (NCBI taxonomy): Eukaryota > Fungi > Ascomycota > Sordariomycetes > Hypocreales > Nectriaceae > Thelonectria > Thelonectria rubi. Next base: position 471,735 of record WMHX01000043.1, read on the forward strand.
AATAATTTCTTAGGAAATAATATTAGAATTCTTTAAAAGTATTAATAATAATTAGGAACTCTTTATTATAAATTAAATAATTAAATTCTATTTTATATATTTTATAAGAATAAAATGCAATAAGGTATAAAAGTCCTTTATTATTATATTATTTAATTTAGGCATTAAAAGTAAAATTTAAGGCATTTATTTTGAATTTAATAAATTATTTAGGGTTAAATATTTTAAATATTAGTTTATTAAGAATAAAATCCTTAATATATTTAAAGGCTTTTTAAATATTAAATAGCTAAAGAAACCTTTAGTCCTTATATATAAGTTCTAAAAATAATATAGCAATTTTATTAAAATTCTTAAAAAATTATTAATAATAATTAATAAATCTAAGAAATGCTTATACTTCTTTAATAATAATTAATATTAGCTAGTCTTTAATTACTTAAATTTTCTTTAGGTCTATTCTAATTTTATTATAAAAGATAATATATCCTAAGAATTCTACTTTTAAGGCATAAAAATAATTTCTTTTAGGTTTAATTAATAAATTTGCATTTTAAAGAGCTTATAATATTATATAAATATATTCTATATATTCTTATTCTATTTTAAAAAAGATAAGAATATTATTAAAATAATATATTATAAATATATTAAAATGCTTATATAATCTATTATTAATTATTTATTAAAATATAATTAGTATATTAATAAGTCTAAAGGGTATAATAAAATATTTAAAAAGTCTATATTTTATTCTAAAGGCAATTATCTATTTATATTCTTCCTTAATGCAAATTAAATTATAAACTCTCTTTAGATTAAATGCAATAAAATACTTTATTTTATAAAATTAATCCTTTAATTTACTAATTAAAAGTAATAATATTTAATCTTTAATTATTATATTATTAAGTATATAATAGTCTATAATAAGCTAAAATTTACTATTCTTTTTAGAAGTAAATATAATTAAATAGCCTATAAATAATTTTAATATTCTAATATATCCTTTCCTTAATATATCTTTAAGGTAAATCTTAAGCTTATATAATTATATTTTATTAAGGTTATAAATTTTATAGAATTTAATTATAATTCTATCCTTAAGTTATATCTTATAATCCTAATCTATATATAATAATAGACCTATTTCTATCTTTTTAGTAAATAATCTCTTATAAACTTAATATTATATTAATATATTCTATAATTTATTATTATTATTAAATACTTTTTATTTAAGGTTATTATTTAGATATATAAATTATTATTTAAAAAATGCAATTATTTATTATATTTATTATATTTAGCCCTTTTTATATTAATATCTAATTCCCTTTAAAGGTATTATTTCCTCTATAAGCTAGGGAGTATCTTTATATTAACTCTACTTATCTTCTCTATCCTCTTTAATAGAAAGTTAAGATCTTATATTATATAATAAATTATAATTAGTATTATTAGCTATATTATCTTAAAAGGTTTATACCTAACTAATATGCTAATTAATAAGAGGGTTATAATAATATAGCTATAAATAACCTAGAATTAAATTATATATATAGAAAAATATAATATTAAAATAAATATTTTAATTTTATTTTTTAATAAATACCTTAAGGTAATTAATCTTATAAATAATTAATCTATTTTTATATTAAAATTAGTTTCCTTTAATATTATAAATTAAATATAATTTATTCTTATTTTTCTATAATAATTAGAAATAATTAATAACTTAAGAATTAATAATATTTATTTTAATTTTACTATTTATTTAAATAATAAATTATTTGCCCTTAATTTATACTTATAATATTATTTATTATCTTAATATATTTAAGCTCTATATTGCACCTAGAGCTCTTTATAGAGGTTTTATAACTTCCTTTAGCTCTTATTAGTCTTATAGCTCTTTTATAGGCAGTATTTATTATTTTTTATTAATTTACTAGCTTATTATAGCTATTTTATAATCTTTATAGCTTTTACTATTTATAAGGGGTAGATTATTTATAATTATATAAATTATTAGGTGCTTTATTAATATTAATTAGTAATCTTCTCTTATTTATATTACTTATATTTTAAAAATTTGCAATTAAATATATTATTTATATTATTTATATATTTCTAGGGGAATAGTTTATTATATTATATTAGGATATTAACCTTTAGGTATTGCAATCTCTAGATGCTTTATTAGGTTACTAAATTATTAATATAATACTATTATTTTAAAATATAGCTTTTTAAGTATTCTAAATAGTAATTATTTATAATCTTATTAATAAAATATATTATATAATTATAATTAAAATATAAAATCTATAAAATAGTATAATAGTCTAAATGCATTATTAAGAGGATAGGCGCATTATTAGGGTATAGTATAAGCGCTTCCTTATAATATATTTCTTCTTATATAATTCTATATATATAAAAGTCTTCTATATTAAGGTCCTATCCTTTCTATATTGCCTAATAGATTAAATTCTAAAAGGTATTACTATTATATAAATTAAAGTCTAAAAGTACTTTCTTATTTATTATATTATCTTCCTAAATATCTTTAGGCTCTTCTAAAAAGATATATTAATATTAGACTATTAATTCTAATTTTTTAGCTTATTTATAGTCTCTAATTATTAAAAATAGTGCCTTATTATTAGCTCTAAATGCTATTTATTATCTCTTAATTAGGTTAATTAATTCTTTATTTGCAGGGCTAAGATTTACTATTTTCTGCATAATAATGCATTCTTATGAATAAGTATTTATAGTATTATTTTGCTATTATTTAGTTTCTTATTAAATATTACTAAGCACTTTATTGCTTAAGATAGAATTAAATTCCTATTTATTATTAAATTATATAATTATAGTAAATATCCTATTACTTAGTTTTAATATTATAGAGAGTCCTTTAGGGATAGGTCTTTAAATAAGGTATTTAATAATATCCTTTTAGATAGCTTATTAGGTATAAATCTATTAAAATATAAAGTAATTATTTAGTTAAGCTTTATTATAGTCCTTATAGAGCGCTTAGCTATTAAGCTAGATTAATCCTTTAGGGGTTCCTATCTTATTATATCCTTATTATACTATTATAATTATATACTTATTATTACTTTAAGGCTTATTAAAATAATAGCTATTATTCTTATTATCTTTATATATAAAATAGGTATTATTATAATAAATTATTTAGTAAAATAATTTATATTTAATTTTATTTTTAGCTATTAATTTAATTATTAATTAAGATTCTCCCTATTTATATATAATAGCTTTAAGGGCTTATTTAGCGGGTATAGGTTTAAACTTTCTATTAGTCTTATTAAGGTCCTAGCATTTATATTTAATATATCCTTTTTTGCTGCAATCCTAATAAGTAACCTATAAGAAATCTTATTAAATCGCTCTAATTTCTATTAGATTTATATATATCCCTATAAAAGTATTACTATTTTATTATTTTTAATTCTTTCCTTTACCTCCCTAATATTAATTTAGGTAATAGGGATTATAAGGAGTATTATATCTAATTTAGTATTTTTAGGATTTCTCTTTCTTATATTTATATTATTATTTATTAATCCTAATAGCTATAATAATATATTTAATAAGGGTATTAGGTTATTTAGCTTTAAAGATTTTATTTTTAATTTCTTCCTTTAGTCCTTTATAGAAGATCTTAATAAATATATTATTATTCTATTTAAATTTAGTTGCAATTTAGCAAAAGGTAATAGCATAAATAGCAATAGATCTAGTTTGCTTAATCTTATAGATATTAATAGCTATATATTATTCCTTATTAACTATTCTAAATATATCCTTAAATATAATTTTAAAATTATTCTATTCTAAAAAAATATTAATAATCTCTTAATCCTATATAATCTTATTATTATATTTAAAATAGTCCCTTATAATAAGTTTAAACTATATAGCTATAATGCCTTCTATATAACTATAAATATATATAACCCTTCCTTTAGCTAAAGCAAGCTTATATAAGAACTATTAAAAATATATTTTAAAGCATATAATAAAAAGTATTATATCTTTAGAATTTCTATTAAATAGTTCTAATTAAGGGGGTTTAATTATTTTACTAGAATTATATCCTATCTTATAAGCTTAAATAGAATTTTAAATTTATAGCTAAATATATAGCTCCTAGATTATTACTTATAATTATTAAATTTTAGTAATAACTTTTATATTAATTAGGGGAATATTATATACTAGAAGTGCATTATTTAATATAGAGCTTAAGGTATTAGTAAATTAGATTCTAGATATACTTATAATAATATAATATTACTTAAAGTTAATATAATAACCTTCTAAATAAAAGCTTTTAATATATAATAGTCTAATTTAATTCCTAATATAGAAACCTAAAAGGGGTTATTTTAGGTTTTATTAATAAAAAGATTAGGGCATTAAAGGCAATTAAGTAATAAGAGAGTAAATAAATATTATATTACTTAATAATTAATTACTAAAAGTACTAAAAGTAATTAATAATAAATAGTAATAAATCTCTTAAGTAATTAATATAAAGTAATTATATTAAAAGTTAAGGTAGCTTAAGGGCTTCCTCCTATCTATTTAATAATAAATATCTTAAATAATATCTATAATATTAAGGTTTACTAGAGGTTATTAAGTGATCTAGTGTAAACCCTTTCCCTAGTTCACTTAGGTTTATAGGGTAAACTAAGGTAAACCTTCTGTAATTAGTGAAAGATATAGGTAGAGGCACGTGATATATATTAGTCCCAATACAGGCCGTAATATAAATTACTATTATTTAAATTACTATTATTTAAATTACTATTTATATTATTATTACTATAAATATTATATTATAAGCTAGATATATATATTATTTATCTATTTAATAACTTATTAATAATATTATAGCTTATATATATGCCCTATATATAAGGGTAATACTATTAAATTAAGTTATATATATAGCCTTATATATAGAAGGTTATATAATAATAGGCCTATAGCCTAATTATATAGTAAGCAGTAAATAGTTACTAAGTTATAGAAAGGGAGAAAAAAAGGGCCTTTTGGGGTAGGAGTAGATTTTAGAGATAGATATATAGAATATAATATAATAAATAAATTAAGGTTATATTAAAAGGTATATTAAGCTATTTAATAATTAATAATTAAATATATATAATATATATATTAATTAAATATTATATTAGAGATAAATTACTTAATATTTATTAATTAATTATAATAATAATTATATTCTTAATTATTAAGCTTAATATTAATAAAAATTAAATTCTTTAATTTTTAGCCTTATAAATACAAGCTAAAAATTAAGACCTTTAAATATATTTTAATCCCTAAATTAAAAATAAATTAATTTTTAATATAATAAATTTAATTCCTTTAAATATTATAGCTTTTTAAAAATAAAGCTCTTATTAATTAAATATTAATAGCTTAATAATTATAAAAATAATAAAGCTTAATTTATATTAAAGGCTTAATAAAAATAAAATAGTTTTAGCCTTATAGATTAAAAAGCTTATTCTAAAGAGCCTTATAATATATAATATGTTATAAATTAATTTTAAGTATTATATTAAAAGAAATAAAACTTTAAAGAAGAAAATAATAATTATATAAAATTAGATTATAAAATTAATCTTTAATTCCCTTAAGTATTATTATTATTTCTTAAAGAAATCTTTAATTAATTAAATTTTCTCTTTTTATAAATAATTCTATATAATTAAGGCTAAATATATATAATTTATATATTAAATATTTTATAAAATTATTATTATATTAAAGACTTATTATTTTATAACCTATAAAGCTATAAATAAATAGGTTTTATATTAAGAAAATACTTTTTATAAAATTTAAATAATTAATTTATAGGAAGCTAAAATAGTAATTTAATAATTTATTAATTTAATTATAATTTTATAATATATACTATTAGAATCTTAAGTAAATATTTATAATCTCATAAAAATAAATTAAATTCTTAATAATAGCCTTAAGGGTAATATTATTTTAAAAGCTATTTAATAATTTTTTATTAATTATTTAAATTTTTTAAAATAAATTTAATTTAATTAAGGGGCCTTTTATAATAATATTCCTAAATAATAAAAGAATAAAAGCTAATTATATTATAATAATAATAAAAAATAATTTAATTTAAATATTTAAATATATTTAAAAGCTAAATATTCTATTTATTTATAATTTAATTATCCTCTTATAAAATATTATTATACCTTTTTAAAAAAAAGGTTTAATTAATTTTCTTTATAAAATTATATTATAAATTAAATAAAATAAAAACTTAAAAATAATATAAATAATATTATTAATTAAATTAAAAAAATAAAAATAAAAAGCTTTTATTAATTAATTTATTAAAATAAATATTATAATTTAGCTTTTATAATAATTATAAGCTAATTACTTAATAAGCCTTATTTATTTAAGAATTTTATATTATTATATTTTAAAGCTTTAATATATATTTTTAGGAATATATATTATATATAAAACTTTTATATTATTTTAATAAATAATTTTATTTAAATAAATATTAAATTAATTTTAATTAATAATTATAATAAAATTAAAATTAATTTTATTTTAATTAATAGCTTATTAAAAAGAATAAAATTATAGAATATTACTTTATATATAACTCTTATTATAAATTTAATTTCCTTTATATAATTAAAGAAATAAGGCTTTTAATAAAATATAAAATTAGAAAATAATTATATAAAGTATATTAATAATAGCCACTTTAAAAAAATTTAAGAGAGTTATAATTAATAAATTATTAAATTTAAAGAGATTATAATTTAATTATTAAAAATAATTTTAATAATAGTTTTTATAATTAATAAATTATTATTTATTTATTAAAAGTATTATTATGTATTATAAATTTATTATTAACCTTTATAAGGAGATTTTATTATTTAATATTAAATTTTAAATTATTTTAGCTTTAATATTTTTAAATATTTAATAATAATTTCAAGGGGTATAAAATTAAAAATAAATAATATTAAAAATTAATAATATATTATAATAATAAATTATAATATTTATAATATAATAAAAGCTTATTAAATAATTTATTAAATGCAATAAAAATTAAATATTGTAATTAAATTAAATAAATAAATTATTTTTAATTTCTATTTAATAAAAGCTAAATATAATAATTATATTTTAATTTAAATTATAATTAATAAAATTATAAATTATATTTAAAATTATTTTATTTTTAATTATTTAATATTTATTATATAATTAATAATTATAAATTTTATTAAAATATTTAAAATTTAATATAAAATTAATAAAAAGATCTTTATATATAATAATAAGATTATAATTATATATTTATAAATTATAAAATAATTATATATTTATAAATTATAAAATAATTATATATTTATAAATTATAAAATAATTATAAACTTAAGAATATATTATAAGCCCTTAATACTTAATATATAAGCTTAAAATAATAATATAAAATATATTATAATAATTATTATATAAAAGAATTATATTATCTAAATAATAATTAAATTCCCTAAATATTTATAAATTAAAATCATTAAAATAATAATATGTTTTTATAATTATTTATTAATTATTTAATAAAGCTAAAAGTCTCCTTATAAGCTTTTTTATTTATATTTCTATTTTAATAGCTTAATAAAGCCTAACTTATAATTGTATAAATATAAAGCCTTTATTCTTATTATAAATGCCTAATTATAAAGGAACTACCTCTAAAGATTAGCCTTAAAGGCTTAAATTTATAAGGGTTGCATAACTAGGGTAAAATAGTATGCATAGAAAGGTATATATTAGTATTATAAAAGACTTTAATTTAGCCAGTTATAGTCATGGCTGGCTGCATTGCCCCTTTATGCCTCTAGGGCTTAGGGCTTATATTAATTAAGCTAGGTTTACCTTAGCTTGCTATTATTAATTGCTTAGTGGGCCTTTATTATACCAGGCTCCTTATAATTATTCCCCCCCCTTAAAGGCTTAATCCCTAAGCTATTATTATTTTATTATAATAGCCTTAATTAATTCCTTATTTTATAATTAATTATTATATATTTTATATATTTTTTATAATANNTATTTATTTATTTTTATTTTATTTATTATAATTATTTTAATTAATTAATTAATTATATATTATTTATTTATAATTTATTTATTTAATATTTATTATATTATATTTATTAATTTCCTATTTTATTTTAAAATTATATTTCTTTTTTCTATATTTTATATTTTTTTCTTTCTTTATATCTTATATTTTGTTTTATTATATATTTCTCCTTTCCTTATATTATTTTATTTCTCTCTTTATATTGCCTTATTCCTTCCTTCTATTACTATATTATCTTTAGTCTTTTATTAGCCTACTACTCTATCTCCTCCCTTACTGCTTGCTCTCTAACCTATTGCCCTACCCTCTAATAGCTCTTTTATATATATTAGCTATCCTTATAGCCTTTAATATTTTTAATTCTTTTTTTAATTTTACTATTTTTAATTCTATATAATTTAATTAAATAGGCATTCTTTATTTTAGGTATATATATATAGTTTATTAAAGCCCTAATATTTTATATTATTAATTTAATAAATTAAATATTATTTATATTATTTATAAGAGTATTAATTATAAATACTTTAATATAAATTTATTAATTACTTTTTATATATTTTATTATTAATAAGCTTTTTAAATTCTTTTTAAATTTTTTTTATTTATTTATTAATATTAAGTATTTATAAAGCTTATATTTTCTTATAAAAAGTATTTTAAATTAAATAAAACTAAAGCTTTTAGCTTATTAATTATTTTTTTATTTTTTAGGTATTAATAATTTTAATAGGCTATTAAGGCTATAGCCTTTATTTAATAAGCCCTTATTAAGTTCCTTATTAATTTTAATAGTATTATTACTATTTAGGCTATTAATTCTAATAATTCCCTTACTCTAATTATTAAATAATTACTATAAGAATTAGCTTTTATTTATTAATTTATTATAATCTCTTTATAATTATAAATATATTATTTAGGATTCCTTATAATACCCTTATTAAATATTTATTAATAATTCTAATATAATTTTATTTTTATTTATATTTATAATAATCTTATTGCCTTTATAGTTATAATTAAAGCTATCTAGCCTCTTTATATTTATATTTATTCCCTAATTAATAATCTCCTTTCCTATTTATAATAGCTTTATATTCATAAAAGGCATTTTACCCTTAATATTAAGAAAAAAATTCTATTTTTATACTTTATTATTATTATTATTAAGTATTTAATAGTTATTTATTATATTATTAGTACTTTTATATTATTTATAGTTTTTATTATTTTTAGGGTATTATTAAATTATTATTATACTATTTATATTATCCTTATTGATATTATTATATCTCCTAAGGCCCCTATCCTGGCCTCTCCTTCTTTTTCTATTTCTTTTACTATTAATAGCTCTATATTCTTTACTCCCACTTAAAATAAATATAATATTACTCCCCTAAATATATATTTCTCTTAATATATCTCTATTTATATTATTACCCTTAATATTAAATTATTATTAATTCCTTTTTAATTTACTTATTTTTATTTATTAATACTTACTCTTTATCCTTATAGCTTTACTCTTTCCTATTACCTTACTATTAATAATAATAATAATAATAAATTAGCTTTAAATCTTATTATTAGGCCTTTACCCTTTAAGTGCTAATATTACTTATAATAATACCCTAATTTTTTTTTTTTTTTAATAGCCTTATATTATATTATTAATTATTTTATATAGCCCTTTATTTAATAGCCCTTTATTATACTTAGCCTAATAGTTCTTTATTATTCCTCTTTAATTCTATTTAATTATTCTATTTTCTATATATCTTTTTAATTTACTTTTAATAACTATTTAATTTCCTTTATATATTTATTAAATACTCCTTTAATTCTTAAGTATTATATTTTATTAGCTATTTTGCCTATTTAATTAAAAAGAAATATACCTTTTTATCTCCTTTATAATTAATAATCTCCTTTATTTTCTATTTATTACTTTCCTCTTTTAATAATAAAAGTTTATTCTCTATTTTACTTTATATTTAATAAGTGCTTTTTTATAATTTAAATAGCTTAATTAGAAATATATTATATATTTATTTATATTATTTAAGAAAGTGTATTTAATATATTTATATCCCTATTTATTTTACTATTATAATAAGAATAAACTTAAATATTAATTTCTTATATTTAAAATAAAAGTTCCTTATTAATAGGCCTATAACCTATTTAATTATAAATTCCTAGAGCTTATATTATTTATTATATCCTTATATTTATTTCTTTATTACTTATTATTAGTATTTTTATACTTTAATATATACTTATTAAAAAGTCTTAATATACTTTTACACTCCCTAAATTCTAATTTTTATTTCCTATAATATATATTCCACTATTTAAAGATAATAGCTATATAATATATATATTAAGGATACCCTTATAGTCTAATAATAGCTATTATTATATATAAATATTACCTCTAAAAATTATATTATTTATTAATTTAGTAAATTATTAATATATACTTATAAATACTTCTTTAGTATTTAATAAAGGCATTTTATTTATTTATCTATTTATAAGTAATATATTATAAATAATTAATAATAAATTGCTCTTTCCTTTATAAAATCTATTTAAAATTTATTAATAAAGAGCTTATTTTTATTATTTATAATCCCTTTTAGGCTATTAAATTTATATTTTATATATTTATATATTAATTATATTAATTATATTATATTTAGTATTTTCCTTATAAGGATAAATATTATATATTTTATTATATAATATATAATTATTAGGATTGCATTATATTTTTTATTATTTACTTATATACTATTTAATAACTTTATAATAAAATCTATATTAATTTCCTAAAATAAATATACTAATAATAATAATAAATTTAATTACCTATATAATTAATACCTTAATATCTATACCCCTTAATAATATTAATATTAAAATATATAGTCCTTAATATTTTAGCTAATTCCCTATTAATAGAACTTCCTTATAATTAATTCTACTATTTCTATTATATTTATATATCCTATTTTAAGGTCTTTATAATATTAATATAAAATTTCCCCTTAAAATGCCTATTATTTTAAGATTATTAGCCTATTCTTATAGAATAGTATACTATTTTTATTATATTTATAGTATTTAATTCTATTAGCTATTCCCTATATTTTTATTAATTATTATTAATAGAATAAATTATTAATTTATAGTCCTCTAATTAATCCTTTAAGTATATATAATAATTTAAAGAGGAATACTATTTTGCTTTTTATAAATACCTTTATAATTTAATATAGAATATATTACTTTAGATTAATAACCCTAACTTCTTATAAATTCTTATAATTTCCTTAAATAGCTATTTTCTATAAAATATTCTTTAATTATTTTATAGTATTCCTTATAGCCCTTTTAGTATATATAATAATTATAAAGGTTTATGCCTTTTGCGCCTAATAATTAGGGGAGCTTAACTCCTTCTCTATCCCTTAGGGTTAAAACTTTCTTTATCTCTATCTCCTTTAAAGACTTATTTATACTATTTATATATATATCCTTATAATTTTAGGTTTTTTAAGTATTTTTAAGCTAATAATTTTCTATTAAATACTTTATAATAGCTCCTTAATTAATTAGAATTTCTTTATTAATATAGAAAGTATATCTTTATAGCTTACTTCTCTCTCTATATAGTTTAGTCTTTTAGATAATCTATTTATAAGGTTCTATTTCCCTAATTAATACTTAATATTAAAATTAAATAATATTAACCTATATATTTATTTAATAAGCTTTCCCTAAAGGTCTTATATTAATATATTTATTATATTCTTTAGTATTATATAATTTATTAGGATTAAGAACTTCTTTAATAATCTTATTAAATAATAGCTTTAATACTTTAGGCTCTTAATAATTATTAATAGCTTATATTGCCTAATATATTACCTTTATTTTATATTAATAAGCTTTTATAATTAATAAATAATTAATTATTATTAATTCCCCTTAAGCTATAATAAAATACTTAATATTTTTTTATTTAATATATTTATTTTAATTTATATAAATAATATAAGATTTTAATATTATAAGATTATAATAAAATAAAAAGCTCCTTTAAGTTCTTAAAATATTTTTTTTATCTCTTTTAATTAATAGAAATCTCCTTTCTTTTTCTTATTTTTACTCCTTTTTAATATTAATATTAATAATATAATTCTATTAGAATATTTAGAGATAAATTTATAATAGAAATTATAAAATCCTAAAAATACCTAAATATCTTTAAAGCTTTTAAATACTAATTATTTTATAATTACTTATATTTTACTCTTTTTTATTTTTATTTTATTTTAAATAATATAATAGCCTAAAAAATCTACCTCTTATTAATAAAATATATATTTTAATAGTTTTATATATAATTAGAATTACCTTAATTATTATAAGACTTTCTTAAGGTCTTTTATATATTAATTTTATATTTTAAAAAAGATTATAATATTATTTAGGTATATAATATAATAGATATTTAATAGCCTACTTAATATTTAATAAATATATACCTAAAATATAATAAATATATTTATTAGCCTAAATAATATAATTATATATTTAAAATAGCTATAATATATATAGAAAGCTATTTTCTATCTATTCTCTAGCTTAATATAGATATAATAGTAAGTATTTTTAATATTTATTTTTAAGATCTATTTTATTTTTATTAATTAGTTTAATAGATCCTTAATTAGGGGCAAGGGGTATTTATTCTTAATTATAATTGCATTTAATCTATAATAATCTATATATAATTATAATATTCTATTTTTTTTTTAATATAAAAAGTATTAAAATTCTTATTTTATTTATAAACTCTATAATATAACTATTTATTAGGTTCTTTTATATATATTCTCTTAAGACTTCTATTTATTACTTATTTATAAAATAAATAGGATTAAATAGTAATTTTTTATTTAATATTATCTTAATTATATATTTTATTCCTTTAAGTAATAATAATTCCTTTATTATATACTTATTAAATATTTTCTATTTTAATTTTAATTTTAATAATAATAATATTTTACTTTTTAATATTTCTTTATTTAAAATAGCTATTAGCTATTTATTTAATATTAATATATTATATATATAAAAAATATATACTTTTTTATTATTTTTTATTATTTTTTTTATAAATATTTTTAATTTTATAATTAAAATAGGTTTATAATATTATATATATTTTTATATATTAATTATAATTCCCTCCTTATTTATTAAATTATTTAATAATAATAACTCCCTTATTCCTTTTAGGTATAAGAATTTTATAAATAATTAATAAAATTTCCTTAAAAACCCCTAAAAATTAATAAAGAAAAAGGTTAGCTAGTATACCTTTCCTAATTCCTATTCCTTCCTATTATAGCTTATTAGCATTAGAACCTTTATGCTTTTTACTAGCTTTAATCTTAATGCCTTTACTAGCTTTATACTAATAAGATCTATTTATAATATTATATTTATATTTACTTATATTATTTATTTAATATGCCCTTATAAAGTAATTACTCTTCTTTAAATAATTTATTTTATAAATATTACCTTTTTATTTAATATATATAATAAAATAGCTTTTAATGCATTTATTTATTTTCTAATAAATTAATATTTTTAATTTTTATATATATATAATTTATATATATAAAAATTAACTTTTATTATTTAAGCTTTTATTAATTTATTAATTATAATTTGCATTTTATAGCTTTATAGTTTAATTTCCTATATTTAAAGTATATTATTTAGGGTTTATTATTATAATGCAGACTAATTAGTAAGCATATAGCCCTTATTAGGGGCTACTATTTCTATCTTATTAATCCTCTTATATTAGAGTTTTATAGTACTATATTTAGTTAATAGTAGCCTTATCCTATTAGCCCTTATAGCAATTAATAGGGAGATTTCCTTAATTAATTTAGAATAAGTTCCTCCTATTCTCTCTTTTAGTTATTATTCTATAAGCACTTATTAGAAATAATCTAGATCCTTTATATTTCTATTATTACTATCTTAATATCTTTTAGCTCCTTTTTTTAGATTATTAATTGCCTTTAAAGCTTTTTATTTAAGCCTATATAAAAATTAAATATATACTTATTATTATTCTTTATATTTATTAACCTAAATATTAAATATAATGCACTCTAGAGCTAAAAGTTGTCTATTTATAATTAACTAGGCTTTTATTATAATCTCTTAATATCCTATTATAGCTTCTTAATCCTAATCTCTAAATTAATATATTTCTAATAAATAAAATTAAGGAATTCTATTTATATAGCTTTTTATTTATTTTTATAATTCTATTATTTTATTTATATTATATAATAAAGCTTAATTATTATTTATTTAATATATTATTTATTATTATAGCCTAATTAAAGCTTATTCTTTATTTTAATTACTTAAATTTAATTATTTACTTTAATTTTTATAATATCCTCTATAAGGACTTTATAGTTATATATTAAGGGCTTTTTATAAATCCTTTTAATTAGCTTTAATTTTATTAAGCGCTTAATAAATATATATATTAATTACTTTTAGTATTATTATTACCTCTATATTATTATTTATTACTCTTAAAATAATCTAATTAATATGCCTATATTTTTATATTCTAATAATATATATAATCCCTAATTATCCTATTAGCTTAATATATTGCCTCCTCTATTTTATAAGTGCTTATTAGCTAATTGCCTTAAGCTTATTAATTACTCCCTTTATATTTACTCTTAATAAATTAGGGTTATACTATATAGATTATCCCTTAAGCCTTTAGCTAATATTTAATTAATTATTATTATTAATATCTCTTTTTAGGCTTTATATTAGCCTTATAATAAAATAATTAATTTTTAATTAATTAATTATATATTATTAGTATTATATAAATAATTATTTTTAATAATTTAATTTACTTTTAATTAAATAGCCTTTATATATTTGCCTTATATTAATAGGCATTTATTAGGTTTATTTTTATTTATTTAATTTATATTAATTCCCTAATTAAGTATAAAAATTAAAGAATTATAAGGATTATATAACTAAAGTGAAATAATATATATAGAAAGGTATATATTAATATTATAAAAGACTTTAATTTAGCCAATTATAGTTATAGCTGGCCGCATTGCCCCTTTATGCCTCTAGGGCCTAAGGCTCGTACTGACTAAACTGGGTTTACCTCAGCTTGCCATCGCTGGCCGCTCGGCGGGCCTTCGTTGTGCCGGGCTCCTTATATATTTATATTTACATAAGTATTAATTTGTTGAATTAGGTCATATACGTAGCCTTGTGCATAGAAGGTCATGTGATTAATAGACCTGCAGCCTGGTTATGTAGTGGGCTGCGAATAGTCGCTGGGCTATAGGAAGGGAGGAAAAAGGGGGCCTATAGGGGCAGGAGTAGATTTTAGGGTTAGAGATATATAATATAATAAAATAGATAAATTAAGATTATATTAAAAGGTATATTAAGCTATTTAATAATTAATAGTTAGATATATATAATATATATACTAATTAAATGCTATATTAAAGATAAATTGCCCAATATTTGCTAATTAATTGCAGTAATAATTATATCCTTAACTATTAAGCTTAATACTAATAAAGACTAGATTCCCTAGTTCTTAGCCTTATAAATAAAAGCTAAGAATTAAGACCTTTAGGTATATTTTAACCCTTAAGCTAAAAATAAGCTAACCCTTAATATAATAAATCTAACTCCCCTAAATATTATAGCCTTTTAGAAATAAAGCTCTTACTAATTAGGCATTAATAGTTTAATAGCTATAAAAGTAATAGAGCTTAATTTGCACTAAGAGCCTAGTGAAAATAAGGCAATCTTAGCCTTATAGGTTAAGGAGCTTATTATAAAGGGCCTTATAATATATAATGCATTATAGACTAATTTTAAATACTGCACTAAAAGAAATAAAGCTCTAAAAAAGAAAATAATAATTATATAAAACTGGATTATAGAGTTAGTTTCTAATTCCCTTAAGTATTATTATTACCCCCTAAAGAAGTCCCTAATTAATTAGATTTTTACCTTTTATAAATAATTCTATATAATTAAGGCTAAATATATATAATTTATATATTAAGCATTTTATAAAATTATTATTATATTAAAGACTTATTGCTTTATAATTTATAAGGCTATAAATAAGTAGGTTCTTTACTGGGAGAATACCCTTTATAAAGTTTAGGTAATTAATCTATAAGAAGCTAAAATAGCGGCTTAATAGTTTATTAATCTAATTGCAGCCCTATAATATATACTATTAGAGTCTTAGGTGAATGCCTATAATGCAATAAAGGCATATTAAGTCCTTAATAATAGCCTTAAGGCTAATACTATTCTAGGAGCTATTTAATAAACCCTTACTAATTATTTAGACTTTTTAAAGTAAATTAGATTTAATTAAGGGGCTTTTTATAATAATATCCCTAAATAATAAGGGAATAAGGGCTAATTGCGCTATAATAATAATAAGAGATAGTTTAATTTAAGCATTAAGATATACTTAGAAGCTAAATGCCCTATTTACTTATAATCTAATTATTCTTTTATAAAGTATTATTATGCCTTTCTAGAAAGAAGGCCTAATTAGTTTCCCCTATAGGACTATATTATAGATTAAATAAAGTAAAGACTTAAGGATAATATAGATAGTATTGCTAATTAGGTTAAGAAGATAAAGATAGAAGGCTCTTATTAATTAGCCTATTAGGGCAAGTGCTATAGCTTGGCCCTTATAGTAATTGCAGGCTAATTGCCTAATAAGCCCTATTTGCTTAAGAATTCTATATTGCTAGATTTTAGAGTCTTAATATATATCTTTAGGGATATATATTATATAAAGAACCTCTATACTGCTTTAATAAGTAACTTTATTTAGGCAGGTATTAAGCTAATCCTAATTAATAGCTATAATAAGGCTAAGATTACCCTTATTTTAGCTAATAGCTTATTAAGAAGGATAAAATTATATAATATAGCTTTATATATAGCTCTTACTATAAATCTAATCTCCTTTATATAGCTAAGGAAGTAAGGCTTTTAGTGGGATATAAGGCTAGAAAATAATTGCTTAAAGCGCATTAATAGTAGCCATTTTAGGGAGGTTTAGGAGATTTATAATTAATAAGTCCTTAAATTTAAAGAGATTATAGTCTAGCTATTAAGGGCAATTTTAGTTATAGCTTTTATAATTAATAGGTTATTGCTTGCTTGCTAAAGGCATTACTATATATTATGGACTTATTGCTAATCCCTATAAGGAGATTCTATTATTTAGTACTAAAGGCTTAGCTATTTTAGTCCTAATATTCTTAGGTAATTAATAGTAGCCTTAAGGGGCATAAGGCTAAAAATAGATAACCTAAAAGGCTTATAATGCATTATAATAGTGGACTATAATGCCTATAATATAGTAAAGGCTTATTAAATAATCTACTAAATATAATAAGAGTTAAATATTATAATTAAGCTAGGCAAATAAATTGCCCTTAATTTCTACTTAATAGAGGCTAGATATAATAATTATATTTTAATTTGGATTATAGTTAATAGAGCTATAAGCTATATTTAAGACTATTATGCCTCTAATTGCTTAATGCCTACTATATAATTAGTAATTATAAGCTTTATTAAAATAATTAAGGTCTAATATAAAGCTAATATAAAGGTTTTTAAATATAATAATAAGATTATAATTATATACCTATAAGTTATAAAGGCAATTATAGACCTAAAGATATACTATAAACTCTTAGCGCTTAATATATAGGCCCAGAATAGTAGTGCAAAGCGCATTATAGCAGTTATTATATAGAAGAGCTATACTATATAAGTAGTAATTAAGTTCCCTAAATACCTATAATCTAAGATAATTAAAGTAGTAATATACCTCTATAATTACTTACTAGCTACTTAATAAGGCTAGAAGTCCCCTTATAAGCTCTTCTATTTATACTTCTGCTTTAATAGCTTAATAAAATCTAACCTATTATATTTATAATTATATAGGTATAAAGCCTTTATTCTTACTATAAATGCCTAATTATAAAGGAATTGCCTCTAAAGATTAGCCCTAAGGGCCTAGATTAGCTTCCTTATTAGCTATACTTTTAGTAATTCCTTTAGGGTATAGAATCCACTAAAAAAAGAGGTCTTTATTGCTTAAAATATTACTTTTAATAAATAATAATACTTTAATAGGCATTTAGAGAGCCTTTAGGATAATTTGCTAAAAGAAGATCTAGAAGCTATATAATAGTGCATTTAATAGCTATTTATAGCCTAAAAAGAGATTTCTTAATAATCTTTTTAATTGCCTAATAAGAAAGATAATAAAATTATAAATAAACTATTTAATCCTAAAAATTAAGGCAATATTAATTACCTACTAACCCCTCTATAATTTAATAATAATTCCTATATTTAAATAAAGTTTAAAATCTTATTAATTCTACTCTAAATACTATTAGCTATATTCTTTTATATCTTAATTAATAGTTTAGGCCTAAAGGGGCAATAAGTAATTAATAATAAAGAAAATACTAATATTAGCCTATTAATAAAAAATAATACCTTAAAAGGGCATTATAAGCTCTCTAAATAAGTAATACTTAGAATATTATTTAAAATAGCATTCCTAATTAATAAGCAATAAATACTAAAGTATTAAAGCACTTACTGCCTAACTACTAAAAGCCTGGCTAGCCTTACTTACTAATTATTAAAGGGAAGCTTAATTTGCCCTCTTACTTAAGTATATATAGTAAAGTAAGGAGCTACTATATATAGAAAGGAGGATTTAAAGCCTTTTATATTATTAATATATTAATATTTATTAAAGTAGCTTTCTTACTCTTATATAGAGATTAATAAATACCCTTATAGGATTATTTTAATTAAAATTAAAAAAGCTTACCTCTAAAGCTATAAACTCTTAAAATTATAAGCAAAAGTTATATATATTATAGTAAAAAGTTGCTAAATGCTTAGCTACTATTAGGTATATATTTATAAGCTTAATAAATATAGGTATTTCCTAAAGCTTAAAATATGCCTTATTATATATAGAGATTAATAGGCAAAGGATACTTAAGATATTTATATTATAATTCTTATAAATATATTATTTAGAACCTTTATATTAATAGCTAATTGCTTTAATTATAAGATATTATAATATAATGCAATTAATGCATTTATATATATTAACCTAAATAAGAATATCTTTATAAAAATGCCCTTAGGCTATAGGCAATATAGGAAGGTCCTAAAGCTCTAGAAGGCATTATATAAGCTATATTAGTCTCTCTTGCTTTAATAGTATTATTTTAAGATTAGCCTTATTATAATAAGCTTTTGCTAAGTGCTTAGTAAAGATTGCTATTAGTAAAAGGAAGATATTATTTTCTTTTTTTATATAAATAATTATATTCTTTATTTCCTAAAATCCTTAAAATTTAAGGCATTAAGGCTAATTAAATAACTCCAGAAGATATACTATTTAGAAAGAGGCACTCTCCTTTAATAATTCCTAGGAATTAAAATTATTTGCAATTAGGCAGCTTAATATCTATAGCTCTTATAGTCTATATATATTAATAAAGCCTACTAACTGCTTATTAAGCCTTTATTGCCCCTTTTATAAATAAAGACCTTAATAATCTAAGAAGAGCTATTACTCTATAAAGGCATTATTACTATAAAGAGTATTAACTTATATTAATAAAAAGTTAGTATTTTAATATATATAGTAATTATAATCTAGTTTAATATTACTTTCCTTATAGGCTAGCTAGCTTAATTTAATTAGAACTTTAGACTATAATACTATTAAGTAGCTAATTAAGCTTTATAGTATTTACTTAAGACTTAAGGCTATTCTCTAGGCTATAATATAGCACTAGGCAGCCCTAATAATAGCCTCTAAGTAGCTTTAGATGCTAGCTTTACTAATAACTTATTAGACTATTATAGCTTATAGGCCTTTATAATAAGCCTATTTAAAGGGATTATTTCTTAATAGGCAATAAAATAGAATATAATAATAACCTTAATAATAGAAATAAAATTACTAGCCCTTTTATAAATAGTAAAAAAAGCTCTCTTTATAAGCTAGCTTATAATTACTTTATAAATTAATTTATTATTACTAATTACTTATTAATAATATATTA
Organism: Thelonectria rubi; assembly: GCA_013420875.1. Lineage (NCBI taxonomy): Eukaryota > Fungi > Ascomycota > Sordariomycetes > Hypocreales > Nectriaceae > Thelonectria > Thelonectria rubi. Next base: position 492,243 of record WMHX01000043.1, read on the forward strand.
AGCCTTTATAAATAATAATTTAATATAATAATATATAAATAATATAATTAATAAAAAAAGAGCTTATATAGCTATAAATAAAACTAAAATATATAAATATATATAATTACTAACTGCAATAAGAGGTTATTAGGGGCCAGATTAAGGTTATTTATATACTATTAGTTAAATTACTTACTAATAGCTTTATAAAGAGCCTAGTTAGGGAGCCTTTTAAATACTTTATATAATAGCTAAGGCTTACTAATCTCTTAGTAAGGTTAATGCAAATTAGGAAGGAGGAATTAGAATAGGAGGAAATAATAACTATAATATAGGTTAGCTAGGCAGTAAGGCTATTAAGCTAAAGGGGCATATTGAATTAGGTTATGTATATAGCCTTATGTATAGAAGGTTATATGATTAATAGGCCTGCAGCCTGGTTATATAGTGGGCTGCAAATGGTCGCCGGGCTATAGGAAGGGAGGAAAAAGGGGGCCTATAGGGGCAGGAGCAGATTTTAGGGTTAGAGATATATAATATAATAAAACAGACGAATTAAGATTATATTAAAAGGCACACTAAGCTATTCGACATAATTATTACGGCCTATGCCGCAACTAGGCGGTCAGGAAAGGCAGAACTAGGCATAAAATATATAGACCCCTAGATTAAACTATTTTGCGTTTAATCTAAGTTATATAGTTTAAGGATTGATTTAGATTAATAAATAGTCTTAATAATATTATTTTAAACTGACCTTAGAATATCTTTAATCCTCTCTATAATAATTAATACTTAAATATAATTATTATTATAAATAGCTATTATAGCTTTTAATATAATTATTTTATTTTAACTATTTTTTATACTTTTAGTAATTAATTATTAAATAATATAATATTTAATTGTCTCTTTATATTATTTAATATAATATTCTAGCTTTTAATATAAGTATTTTTAATACTTTTAGTAATTAATTATTAAATAATATAATATTTAATTATCTCTTTATATTATTTAATATAATATTCTAGCTTTTTTATTAATAAATAATATAAATAAACTTTAGGTTATTTTATTAAGAATTAATCTAAATTATTATATATTAAAACCTCTTATTTAGAAGGTTATTTTATTATTTTTAAAGAATATTTTATTATAATAATAGCTCCTTTTTAATAATAATAAAATATTATTATTAATAAATAAGTACTTATTAAATTTCTTATTAATATTAAGATAAATAATTATAATGCCCTTTCTAATAAGGATTATAAATAATTCTAATTTATTTTATATAATATGTAAATTTAATATAAAAGTAAAGTTTATATTTTTAATCTTTATATTAATAAATTATATAAATACATTAATAGAGTCCTTAATGCCTAATAAGAATAATAAAATTTATAATATAATTTAATTTCTAATTTTACTATTATTATTATTATTAAATAAAACCTTAAAGAAATCTTTAAGCTAATTATATTTAAAAAGTTAAATCTATTAAAATTTATTATATTATAAAATAATTTATTAATAATACTATTAAATAGATTAAATTCATTATATATAATTATATTAAGAAATTAATAATAAAATAAAATTATTATATTTTATATATTTATATAAACTTTAATATTTTTAAATAGGAACTCTAATAAGCATTTAGAACTATTAATAAAAAATCTAAAGCTAAAAATTAAATTAAATAATTTAAATAAATAAATTCTATTTTAAATTATAATATAAAATTTATTTAATTTATAATTAAATTACTTTAAAATTAAAATATTTTTATATTATTCTTTTTTAATAAATTTAAATAATAAATCTAAAAAGGATTTTATAAAAATAAATGCCTTAATACTTTTATTAATTATATTGCTTAAATAATTAAGATTAATAATTAATAATTCTCCTAATAATATAAAATATATATAAATATTAAGAAAAATAATTATTATTAATAATTATAATATAATATAAATTAGGGAGCTTAATAATAATAATAGTTTAATATTATAATTAGAATTTATAATAATCTTATAGAATTTAGAGCTATTTAATAAAAGATTTTAAAATATATTTATTAAAATTATAGAAAGAAAGAATATATTAAATATAAATAATAAAATTTTAATAAGATTAATTAAAAATATAAGGCTATCTTAAAAGAAAGAATTCTTAAAATAATTTTAATTAAATAAAATATAATAAAATAAGTTAATTATAATAATAAATTAATTATAAATTATATATTATATTATTAAATAGTATATTATAATAATAATTATTCTATATATAAAGAAAATAAAAATAATAGCTATTATTTTAATAAGCTATAAAATAATAATTAATGTATATATTATGGCAGTGGAAAATGACGATTGGCGGAAATAAACAATTATGGGACCTAGAGGATTTTTATTGGCTAATGGATTTTTGGCTGGTCTATGCGCCTGGCTGCAGTTAGCTAGCTTTAGCATAAAGGGGAAGGATTTCCCTATTAGGAGGAGGACTTCCTTAATATATATTTTCCCCCTAAAGAATTAAAGTTTATTTATTTTATTTAAAGTATTATTATTATCTCTTATTAATTAATTATTTAGTTCTATTTTATTCTTATTAGCTATAAGCCATAATTATATCTATTTTAGCATTTTCCTATAAAAAACCCTCTTTTCCTTTAGTCTTACTCCCTCCCTCTATTACCTACCTTATATACTATCTTATAGGTTATAATATTATATAGTTATATTATTTTCTTTATTAAATTTAGAGATTATATTAAGGAAATAAGCTATTTTTATAATTAAAACTAATTAATTAGAAAAGTAATAATATTTTTAAGCTATTATTAAAAAACCTAAATATAAAGAGAGAATAAGAAATAAAAATAATAAAAATAGTTATAAAGATTATTTTATAGGTAACCTTAAAGACCCTAAAAAACTCCTATTCTTACTTAATAATCTTTAATTAATATAATATTAATTATTAAATTTAATTAATTAAATAATTAATAAAAATAAATAAAATTTAATTTTAATTTATTAAAAATTATTTAATTTAATATTATTTTAGGTTTATTTATAATAATATTATTAATAATAAAGGATTTAATTCTATTTATAAATTATAATAAATAATAATTATTACTAAAAAACTAAAAGTCTAAATTAATATTTATTATATTAAAAACCCCCTTAATAATTAATTAATTAATTATTATTCTTATAAACTATTTAAAAGTATTAATATTAATTAAAATAATTAAATTATTAATTTTAAACTTTACCCTTAAATAGGTAAATACTTTAGCTTTAAATCTCTAATTAGTAATAATTAGCTAGAAAATAGGAAATATAATAATAAATTATAATATCTTTAAGGAAGTAATTAAGATAGGCCTATAGATAATATTTATATAATTTATATATTTAAAAAAAGCAATTAACTATAATAATAAGAAGACTAATATATATAAAAGGAAGAATTAATATAATAATAACCCCTTATTAATACCTAAATTATTTATTATATTATTTTAATTTATAATCTAAATTATATTAATAATTCTATTTAATTAATTATTAAATTTAACCTTAAGATTTTTATTTATTTATAAATAATTAGGGCAATCTCTTAATTTAATTAGGATTAAGGACTTAAATATATAGCTTAAAAGTATATTATCCCTTATAGTAATAGAGATTAAGGATTTAAATATATTGCTTAAGAGCATTATAGCTATTATATTACCTAATCTTAAGGACTTAAGCCTTTAGCCTAAAAGTATCTTTAAGAAATTACCCTTAGGGATAATATTTTTATATTATTTAGCTTAATTTTTTATAGAAAAATAATTTAATAATTATTTAATTAATTGCAATTAAGGCTATTAATTAATATTTAAGCCCTAATAATTAATATTTAAATAAATTAGAAAAATATTTATTAGACCCTCTTCCTGCCCTATAATCCTAAAGGTATTTATATATTCTATTCCTATATTATAATCTATTATTATTTTAAGCCTAATTTATAACTATTTAAATATAGCTTTTAAATCTTTAGAGAGCTTCTAAATAGGCCTTAATATAATAATACCCCCTATTTAAATTATATTTAATAAGATTACTATTAATAGACTTATAATAGTAATTAAGGATGCCTTTAATATTAAAGCTATTTAATGCCTTAATATCCTTTTAGTTTAATTTAATAGCTAAAATATTATAAATTATTTTATTTAATTTAAATTTATTATTAAAAATTAAAAATATAATAAGGCTAAATAGCCTAAATATTTTTAATTATATTATTTTAAGCTATATATTAAAGAATATATAAAATATATATTTAAAAATTATATTTAAAATAAAGCTAAAAAGTACTTAAAGGCTATTTTTAAAAGTAATAATCTTAATTAATTAGAATTAGCTATATTTAAACTAAATAATATAAATTAATATAGCTTATTAAATAATAACCTTAAAGCATTTTAAGTATAGATATTATAATATTATTATTTTATTTTTTAGATTATTAAGAAAATAAATAGTAATTATAAAGCTAAATAAGCCTTTTATAAGGTAATTTTAAATTTTATTATTATTATATTTTATTATTAATACTATATAATTCTTAATTAATTAGGCTAGAAGCTATATAAAGAGCTTTTTAAGCTAATCTTAAATTATATTAAGATTAAGCTAGCTATCTAATACGAAGGATCTACAATAGAACTATATATTAGTAACTCTAGAGACTACTTAGCCCCTCTCTAGAACTAGTATTAATAACTAAAATACTATAATATAATTCTAGGACCTCCCCCTATATTATAATTCCCACTTTAAGGCCTAATATTGCCCTAGCCTATAAAACTTATTAACTTTATAAAAGAAGCTATTAACTTACTAATAATTAAAATAAATAACTTTAAAATCTAATTTATTTTAATTATTAATTATAAAAATAAAAAGAAATAAATAATAGCTTAAAAGGAAAAGTAGAAATTCTATATTTAAGGCCTTAGGGATATAAAGAATTTATATTTAATTTTAGATTTATTTAATTATTTAGATAATAAGCTTATTATAAAGGTTTATACTATTTAAACTTAAAATTTATATTAATTTAATATAAAAAAGCTATATTAATACTATTAGAATATTAATTATTTCTCTAATTAATGCAAATTATATAATAATAACTATTAAAAGGAATATATTAAATATAACTTTTCTATAAGTATTTACTTTATAAATATTAAATATAAATTTTTAGTTCCTTTATATTTAATTATATATTATACCTTTTTAGCCCTTTAATTATATATTAAGAGATTTTTAATTTATTAATTAAATTTCTTATTTAATTTAAAATATTAAGCTTAAATTAATAATATTAAAAGCTCTATTTAGCTAGAGTATAAATAGGGTCTAACCCTATTTAAATAAAAATGCCTTAATTAATTTGCTTAATATATTCTAAATCTTATAAATAATTATTTAATAAATATATTTAATATAGCTATTAAACCTATAGGACCTTTACTAAAACTAAATTCTATTAAATAAATAGGACCCCTATTAAGAATAAACCTTATTTTTATTTATAATATATTTAATTTAAAAGATAATAAACTTTAAGTCTAATCCTTCCTAATTAAAGTAATAATAGGAATAATTATTATAAAAGATAGTGCCCCTTCTATCCTCTATATTATAAATTAATATAAAGTAATTAATTAAAAAGAGGTTAAGAGGGTATTATAATTTAAGAATTTCTATATTAATAACTTAATTTATAATAAAGCTAGCTAAAGGGTCTTAAATAAGATTTATAATAAGAAGATCTTAATATTAATATATAATACTTTTCTATTAGTATTTAAAATTATTAAATTTATAATAAAGGATTTTAATATTATTATAATAAGTATTAATAATATTAAATATATTAAGTAAGAGAAGCTAATTATTAAGGTAAAATCTAGAAAATAATAATATATTTTAGCTATTTATTTTATAATTATTAAGAAAATTCTTAATATTATATTCTATTATAATTTAATAATAAAGGAATATAATATTAATTATATAATATTTTCTAAAAACCTAAATAATATTAATATCTTATTAATATTTAATAACTTACTATTTAAATAATATCTTTATATTAATAGGAATAAATAATAAAATATTATTAATTTTATTACCTATTTATAATATATATTTTTTTAAGAATTATTTAATTAATTAAAGATTATTATATACCCTATTTTACTTATTAATAAGTCCTAAATTCTAATATATATATAAAATACCTTAAAAGTAGTAATCTACTTTTAGTATTATAATAGAAAAATAATTAAGGCCCTTATTAATTTTAAATTAAAAGGTAATTTAATTATAAATAATTTAATAGAAAAATACTATTTAATAATAATTTTTTATTAAATTTCTATTATATTCTATTTTAAAAGAAAGATTAAAATAATTAGATTTTATAATATTATTTTATATTTTAATAATATTTATATTTTAATTTAAATATTTATTACCTCTCTAGAGATAATTATAATTCTATTTATTCTAAATATACTTTTTATTTAAATTATTAAGCTTTTATTTAATTATTTTATTATTCTTAATTAAATAATAATTAAGATAAATTTAGGCAATATTTACTTTATAATTCTAAATTTAGGGTTAATTAAATAGAAAATCTTGCATTTAAAAAAGCGCAAAAATAATATCTAGATATAGACTATAAGCCTCCTTCTAAAAGACCTATTAAGTAACTTCCCTTTAGAAGGAAATAATAATCTAGGATTGGTTTAATACCTATCTTAAGGGGATTTAAAATCTATTATTTAATTAATTATTAAGGAGTTATAAAAGGAATAAATAGAGAGCATAATAATAGCCTATATTAAATTTAAGAAAATAAGATAGGATATTAAACCTAGGAGGAGGAGGAAAAAAAAGAAGAAAGAGGAGGACTGCTACCCTTATACTGCTCCCTATATAAATATAAATACTCTCTTTAAGTAAAAGGGCATTAAGATCCATTTTATTAATAATTAACCCTTAAATAATTTTATGCTAAAAGGAGACCTTTATTAGAGGGAGAAAAAATAAAAGAATATAAAGGGAAAGCTAGAATAAAATGCACTATATAATAATATTATTATTTTAAAATTCTTAATAATAAAGAAAGGAATATAATTTATACCTAATTAATATAAAGAATTATTTAATTAAATAAAGGAAGACCTTAACCTTAAAGAGTAAGATATTTATTTTTAGATCCTTTAAAATTAAAAAATTATTTTAATTTAGGATTTTAATAAATATAGGCAGCTTAATTTTATTATTATATTATTATAAGTCTTAAAAATTATTTCCTATTTAGCTTAATAATTAAAGATTATTCCTATTTTGCCTAGCCTTAAGTAGAAAGTAATAAAGCTCCTAAAGGTTTATATAAAGAGAGGGATATTTAAGGAGGGCTATAAGGCCTATTAAAACCTATTTATATTAATTATTAAAAAGGATAGTAAGATCTATTTAATTAATTTAATTATTTATATTAATAAATATATAATATATAATAATTTTATACTTTTAAATATAAATAAACTTTTAATAGATATAATAATATATAAGATATTTTTATTTTTTAATTTTCTTTTTAAATATAATTAAATACTATTAAATTAAAAAAATAAGGACCTAATAACTTTCTAAATACCTATTAAATTCCTATAAATATATACCTTACTATAAAGAGCTATTAATTTTATTGCTTAATTCTTAAGGATTATTATTTAAATCCTATTTAACCTCCTTTTAAATATTTATTATACTTTCCTAAATAATATTATTATTAAGGGACTTAAGATTATATATAAAAATAAGCTAGCCTGGCCTAATATTAAATAGTATATTCTAAAGTATTTAATTAATTTTAATAAGACCCTTTTTAATATAGAACTATCTAAATATATAATATTAATCCTAAAATCTTAATTCTATTAAAGGTTAGTTATAATAATAAGCTATTTATATAATATTAATAATTAAGCCCTAAAGGAATTTAAGATTATTAAGATTATAGAGTAAGAGGATTATAATTCTATTATAAAAGTCTATTTATTTTTAGGTATTATTAGGTATTATTATTATTAGATTATAGGCTTTATATTAATTATAAGACCCCTTATAATATTTCTTAAGAAAGATATTAAATTTACCTAAAGACTAAATTAAGTAAAAATACTAAAAATATTAAAATATAAAGTGACCTTTATATTTATATTAATTATATTAGATTGCAGTTTAGGAGCTAGGGAGGTGATCCTAGTTAATACTAGCCTATATAGATAGGGATGTATTTTTATATAGGTAATTAATAAGAAGAGATATTTAATTCGGTTTAAATTAAGACTATAGAATAATGCAAAATATAAATATAATATTATAAAGAGGGAATATTAAGCTATTCTTTATGCAATTAGAAGGTTATAAGGGATAATTTATAATATATTATTTATTCTTAAGATTAATTTATAAATCTTTATTTATTAGCTTAATAGCTATATTAATAATATTCCTAAAGCCTTAATTATTTAATAATTAAACTATATTCTCCTCTTTAATTTTATAATTTAATATATTAAGGGCATTAAGAACTTAATTATTAATAAATTATTATAAAAATAAATAGGACTATTTAATTAAAAGGATAAAGAGGTAAAGGATAATATTAAGGACTTTATTAATTTATATTTATATTTAATTATATTTAGAGACTTAAGGCTAATTAATAATAAACTTTAATTTAAAAACCTAAAGATTAATTATATTAAATAGATATAATATCTAGCTATTAAATATAAAAATAAATAGCTATAATTAAAAGAGTTCCTTTATACTATATAATATCCTACTAGCTTAATAGCTATTAAATATATTTAGATTAGAAGAGAAGCTATTTAATATTTTATTTAAAGAGGATTCTTTTAGCACTAAGGCTATAAATAGAATAGATTCTATAGACCCTTATATTTAGTAATATCTAATTTAATAATTAAGAACTAATTAATTATATTTTATTATATTAATTTAGGCTATAAGGGCTATAATTTAATTATTATTATTCTTTAGAGGAAATACTAATAGGTAAATATATAGATTAAAATAGCTATTTATATTTAAATTTATAAAATCTATTAAAAATACTTAATAATTAAGATTAAGGAATATATTATATTAATATAATCTAGATAATTAATATTTAAGGTTTATATAAATACTTAATATCTCTTATAAGCTTAAGGCTATAAATACCTATTAGAAGTCTATTGCAATTTAATAAGGTAAGTAAAGACTATAGCTATCTTTATATTAAATATAAATGCTATTAAGATCTTTATATAAAGTATTATCTCTAAATAGGGAGTAATCTTAATAATAATAGTAAATAATAATTTAAAATTAATATAAAATTTTAAATTTATTTTATAGGCCTTAAGAGTAAAAATTATTTTAATATTAATATATAACCTAAAGGTAAATAGGATTATTAAAGCTAGGTATTAATTAATTATTAAATTTATTATAAAATAAAACCCTATATATTTAAATATATAGCCTAATAATTTAGACTATATTCTCCTAATTAATTACATTATATTTTAAGTATTTTATAATTACTTATTATTTTATTTAATTCATAAATAAAAGCCTATTCTCATATTTAAAATAAATATTTTAATATAATAAATTATTAATTAAAATAAAATAAAAATATATAATTAAATAATTAAAGTAAAACTAAAGATTATTATATAGCTAGATAAAAATATAGAGGATATAAAGCAAAAAGCTATAAAATACTATTAGAAGCTAGCTGCTTATATTAATTAGAACTATTTAAGGCTCTTATATAAATAAGCTATCTAAATAGGTAATCTTATGCTTTACTAGAATTCCTATTAAACTAGAGATTTATTTTAAAAGGCTAAGCTTAAGCCTTAATAAATTAGCCTATATATTATAATTTATAAATTAAATAATAAAATATATTACCTTTAGCTCTAAAATAGCCTTAAGCTTCTAATTTCTATTTATAGGGACTACCTTAAGAGGTTCTATAAGGATAAAGATAAATAGTGGGCTATTAATATTAATAAAGACAACCCTTAATTTATAAAGTGCCTCTTTTATAATAAAAAGCCTTAATAATAAGAACTATTTAATTAAAAAGAAAATATTAAAAATAAATATATTATTAATATTTAATATAAACTAAATAATAAAAATAATATAAATAAGGATTATTTAATAATACTTTTTATAATAATATTTTTAATTTAATTTAAAATAATTATTCCTTAAATAAATAAAATAGAAATTATAAAGTATATAAATATAATTAGGAATTAATTAAATATATAATTATAACCTAAAAAGATATAATAAGGAGGTAATTAATAATAAGGGTTTTAAGTATTATTCTTTATTATTAAGGGGAGAAAGAGAATAAAGAAAATAATATATTATTTATATTTTTTATTATTTTAATACCTTATCTAAAAAGTATTAAATTAAGGTTTATTACTATTTAAGATTAGATTACTAAAGAACTTAATTCCTTATTAATTATATTATTTATCCCTTTTATTTTCTTTTTAAAGTTAATTATTAATAAAATTTATTAAATTAATAGCTTATTAAAGCCTAGCTATTATTATAATAAGAAGAAGTTAAGCTCCTTATTTTATAATTAATAGTTTTCTATTTTTACTTTTACCTTAGGATCTTTATATATAAAATTATCTAATTCCTTTATCTTTAAGATCTAAAGGCAATTAGCCTAATTAAGAACTCTAATAATATAAATCTTAAGATTCTTAGGCCTAATAAAGCCCTAAACATAATTAAATAGTTTTTTAATATTAAAAATAATTAATTAGTATTTATATAAAGAAATCTATTTGCATTTATTAGAAAAATGCTAAATATAATTAATATATTGCCCCTTTATAAAGCCTAAAATTAATTAATAAATATAAAATAAAATAAAAATATATTCCTAATTAATAAAAATATTAAATAAATAAGTCTAAATATAATATAAATATATAATTAGATTCTAATACTTTATAAAGGCTATAATTAAGGCTTTTAAATATTTAAGCTAATATAAGATCTTTTAAATTAAGTAATTATATTTATAAATAAGATCTATTAAAATATATATAAATTAGAGTTTTATAGCCTTTAATTTAATAATTTTAATAATAGATTTTAGAATATAATTTTTTTAATTAATAAATTTAATTTAATTATAAAATAATATTTTTATTAATTTCTTTTTTATTTTTTATAAAGCTAGTTTAATATATAAAAACTGCTTAAATTAATTAAGGGCTATTTATAAATAAATCTAAATAGTAAATTTATTATTAAATTAAAAAATTATTTAATTAATAAGAATAAAAAGATAATAAAAAGAAAGAAGAATTTATATTTTAAAATTAATATAATTTAATTTTAATAATTAATAATTAAATTATATTATAATAAAATTAAAATATTTAAATCTATTTATAAAACTTAATATCCTAAAGCTAATTAATTAATTAATTAGAGATATTAGGAAGGTTAGCCTAAGCCCCCTTAATGCCCTTAATTATTTAAATAGTAAAGAGAGGGGGAGCTATATTTAATTAAATAGTTAAGCAGAAGGAAAATAAAGAATTAGAAAGATTAAAAAAAGGAAGAAGCTTAAGATTTAAGCTAACCTTAAGGATAAAGGATTAAAAAGTAATTACCTAATATTAATGCCTAAATAAATAGGCAAGTAAATAATTAAATATATTATATATTAAGGCCTTAGGCCTAAATTATTCCCTAAATACCTAAAATACCTATTTATTCTTTTTTATACTTTTAAATATTTAAGTAAATAAATCCTCTCCTATTTTCTTTCTCTTTTACTTTACTTTCTTTATATTATTAATTCTCTTTTTATATTCTTATTATAACCCTTATTCCTTATTTAAGCTATTTAATATATTAATAAGCATATAAACTATCTAATTAGATAACCTCTTAACCCTATTACCCTTCTAAATAGTAAAGGGGATACCTAGAATCTATATAATTTATAGAATTAATAATCTCTAATTCTAGTCCCTAAAGGCAATAATTCTAATTAAAATCCCTAATTTAAATAATAATATTTAATACTTTTTAAGCTAGTTTTATTATTTAATTAATAAATCTAAATAATTTATTATTTATTAAAGTAAAAATAAGGGCTAATTTTACTTATATAATAAATCTTTAATAGCTATATTATTAATAATTACTATTTATATATAATCTGCATTTATTTACCCTTATATTTAATAATTACTATAAACTTCCTAATTAGACCTTAATATCTCCTAAGAAGCTATTATAATAAGCTTTATAGATATTTTATTATAAGGATATTATAAAAATAGATAAATTATTATTATAAATTAGGCTTCATATTATATAGATATTTAAAATGCAATTTATATTCTTATTAATAAAGATTAAATAGAATTATTTACTTTATAAGCAGTTTTTATTATAATTAAATATAATATAAAAGATTTAATTATTATTACCCTTAATCCCTTTATTATCTACTTAAATATAAAGATTATTAAATATTATTTATTTAATTAAATAACCTTAAATTTATTAATTATATTCTTAAATAAAGGTATTAAATAAATATTATATTATAAAGAAAATTTAAATTATATATTTTTTATATATATAAAGATTATTATTTATAATAAATAGTTTATAATAAAGCTAGTAAATTTTAAGAATATTTATTAGGCATTTTATATTTTTAATTAAGGCTTTAAATATATTATTTATTTTAATATGTAGAAATAAGGAGCTAATCTTTATTATAAGCTTTTTACTTTAGCTTTTTAATAGATCTTAAGTAATATAGCCCTCCCTTATTATTTTAAGGTCTTTTGCCCCTCCCTTTATATCTAGCTAGATAGATAGAGTTATAAATATATTATAATAATTTATATATTCCTTAATATTTAATTATTTATTAAGTATTCTTTAGAGGCCCTAATTACTTAATATAGCCTTATAAATACTTATATTAAAGGATATATATTTATATAATTTATAATAATAAAAGATTTAAGATAGTATATTATAATATAGAATAATTATTTCCCCTTAAGAGATTAAATATTAATTTTAATAGATAATCTTAATTAAATATTACTTAAAGATATAAAATAAAAATTTAAATATATTTATTAATTATTTCTATAAGCTGCCTTTAGAAAATTAGGCATTTAGTAATTTAGGGTCTTAAAGTACTTATAGCTATATAATCTAATAAAGGACTTAAGCCCCTTTTAGTATTAATTTATTAATATTTCTCTTTATAATAAAACTATAAACTTAATTTATTAAGGTAATTATTAATTAATTAATTAATATAGATTCTCTATAATTCCTATTTAAAAGAGCTATTATATTATCTACTTTATAAATAAGATTAACTTTTATTAAGATTAAGCCCTACTTACTTTACCCCCTTCTATATAAATTATAGATTATATTATGCCTTTAATTGCCTAAAAAGAATATAAAGATAGAAGGATAGGCTTTATATAGTACCTTTTATATAAGGAGCCTCTAGTTAACCCTATATTCCCCTACTATATAGCTCTAGCCCTGGGGCCCTAGGGCCTAGCTATTAATATACTTATTGCAGTACTAGCTCTACCTATAAAGCTATATGCCCTACCCCCTCCTAAAATACTATTATAGTCCCTAAAGAAGTAAATAATATTATAACCTTTAGTATTATTTATAGCCCCTTAGAAATTATTAAAAAAGAAAGCTATTTAAATATTTAATTAATTATTTATATAAAAGCTAATTATTATTAATAGATTAGTAATTAATAAACTAAAATACTTTAATATAATAGGGAAAGGTAAGCTCTTTAATCTTATTAAATTATTAAATAATCTTAAGGTATTTAATATATAAAATATTATTATTTAGCTTTTTTTAGCCCTTAATTTAAATAAAGTATTTAATTAATTTATATTATCCTTAAGCTAAATTAGAACTTTTATTATATATATTCCTAATAGGTTAATCTTAATATTCTAATAAATAGGGATTATAGAGATCCTAAAGAATTACTTTATTCTTATTATATTTTAGCTTTTTAAGAGTAATAAAATTATTATTAGGTCCTTATATAGTAAAGCTTTAGAATATAATACCTAAGCAATTTCTAGGTTATTTATATTATTGCCCTCTTAGCCTAAATAGGATTAAATACTACTTCCTTTAGCTTAAAAGCTTTTGCCTATATTAATACCCCCTCCTCTTATAACCCTATAAAAGCCTATAAATTCTAAAGGATTAAATAATTCTTAGTATTATTAGCTCTATATTCTCTTTATTATATTATTTAATTTATTTCCTTTAATTATACTATTTTAAATATAATATTTAATGCTTAAATATATATTTACTTTATTATCTTATAAAAGCTTAATAGCCTTAAGCTTTATATTAAATATCTTTAGGCCTATATTTTAAATACCTAATTATTAAAAGTGCTTAATTAAAATGCTCTAATTTTATTAAATTAAATTAAATTTAGCTAAAAATAAATTAGGCTTAATTAATAATAAATTAGGCTTAATTAATAATAAATTAGGCTTAATTAATAATAAATTAGGCTTAATTAATAATAAATTAGGCTTATTACTCTAATTAAGGGAATAATTAAGCTTCTTTTAATAAAGGGAACCTTACTTTTAGAAAAATAATTAGATAAATTAAGGGCTCTTTTTAAAGAAATAAATATAAAGAAATAATAAAATTAAAAAGGTTAATCTTAATATATTATAAAGAATTTAAATCTTAAAGATAAAAATTATTTTTTATAGGGAGGTTTATAATAATAGAAAATAATAATTAATAAAAATAAATAATTATAAGACCTAAAGGATTTTTATTAGCTAATAGATTTTTAATTAATTTATATACCTAATTATAATTAGCTAGCTTTAGTATAAAGGGGAAGGATTTCCCTATTAGGAGGAGGACTTTCTTAATATGCATTTTCCCCCTAAAGAATTAAAGTTTATTTATTTTATTTAA
The DNA here is from genome assembly GCA_013420875.1 of Thelonectria rubi. Lineage (NCBI taxonomy): Eukaryota > Fungi > Ascomycota > Sordariomycetes > Hypocreales > Nectriaceae > Thelonectria > Thelonectria rubi. The sequence goes on from WMHX01000043.1 coordinate 507,452, forward strand.
AATATTATTATTATCTCTTATTAATTAATTATTTAATTCTATTTTATTCTTATTAGCTATAAGCCCTAGCTATATCTATTTTAGCATTTTCCTATAGAAAACCCTCTATAAATAATTATTTAAATATATTAAATATCTCTTTAAATTTAATTTAAAAAGGCTTTAAGAATAATTAAGCTAATCTTATTAATTAAAAAACTAATTTTAATATAAATAAAATTAAGATTAAAGAATAATTCTTATATTTTACTCTTAAAGGCTATTTTAAATAAAAATATATTATTATTATAAGGCAATAATAACTCTTATAAATATAATAATAACTTATAGCTATATAGACTTATAAAATAAATTAAATTACTAAAAGTATTATTCTAATATATAATAATATTAAAATAATTTTTATAGTTAAAAAGGTATAAAAAATAGTAAAAGGTAATAGAGGGAAGCTTTAAAGGAAGTTTAAGAGATAAAATGAAAAGATAGAAGGATTCTAATTAGATATTAAGAATTAATAAATTAAGATAGTTATAATAGTATAAAGATTATTTTAATTAATTAAGAGAAAATATATTAAATTAATAATAAATATTATAAATAGAAAGGGAAAAGCCCTTATAATTTATAGATAATTTCTTAATTACTATTAGTCTATATATAATAATATATATATTAAATTAAAAATATATTAATAATAATTATAATAATATAGGAAATTCTTATTACAAATTAATAAGGAATATATAATCTATATTTAGAATATATAATACTTTAAAATATATTTAATTTAAAATTTTTAATATATTTAGAAATAGAAGGTATTAATTGCCTAATTAAATAGTAATAGCTATAATAAGAAAGTAGGGCCCTAATAAGAGAATAGTGCAATATAGTATTTTTAATATAGTATCTAGCTATTAAACCTACTTACTTATTCTAATAATAGGTTACTTAATTAGGCAAGTATATAATATTCTCTTAATATCCTTTAATTAATAAGATATAAAAACTATAAAATATATTATTATAATTTTTAGACTTTTATAGTTTTAATAGTTAAATTTATTATTTTATTAAATAAATATTAAAGGAGTTATTTATAAGAGAACTTTTATTATTTTATATAAAGAGCTTTTATAATAGTAAAATAAGGAAATTTATTATTATAATAAATTGTAGAATATAATTAAAAGTAATTTAAATTTAAGGATATTAATAAATAATATATATTAAAAAAGCTATATAAGTAATTTATATATAAAATCTATAAATATTTACTTTATAAATATTAAGGAATTAATAAAACCTTTAAATAAATTAAAATAATATTTATTTTTCCTAAAATTAAAAAAATAATTAAAGTTTTTTTTAAATAATATTTTATTTATAAAAAAACTAAAATATAATATTATAAACAATATAAATACTTATAGCTCTAATTAATTTTAAAATAATTATAAGATTTAATTATTATAGATTTTATTATAAAATGACTTTTATTATTAGACCTTATAATAAATATAGCTTATAATAGTATTTTAATTATTATTAATAAATTTATTAAATTTTCTTATTTTATTTTATATTAAGAAGTAATTAATATAAAAGAATTTTCTTATATTTTTTTATAAAATATTATTAATATATATAAATTACTATTTAAAATTATTTTAAATAGAGAATTACCCTTCTTCTTAAAATTTAAATAATACTATATAATAAAAATTAAATTAAATTATAAATTAAATGCTATATAAAGACTTTAAATTAATAAATATATAAAATAAATAAATTAAATTATTAAACCCTATTTTTATTATTATATTAATTATTTTTAGAATAATTAAATTAAAAAGCTATTTATTATATAATTAATTTATAATATTATAATTAATAAAAATATAAAAATTATATTTAATTATATAAATTTTAAGTTTATTTTTAATATTTAAAGAGAATTATAAAATAAATTTATTATATTAATAATTATATTTATATTAAATTAATTTAAAAATTTATATAAAAAATTATATATTAAATTTTCTTTTATTTAAAATTAATATAAATAATATTATAATTAAAAGAAATTAAAAGAATTAATTTTCTTAAAGGGAAATATAATATTTCTTATAATAAAAAATATTAATATAAAAGAATTTAATAAGAAGTTTAATTTTAAGTATATTAGCCCTTATAGAATTCTTAAAAAATCTTAAAAAATAACTATAAATTAAACTTATTTCTAAAGATTAAAATCTATTTAATTTTTTATATTTTATTCTTTAAATTAATTTAAGCAATATTAAATAAAATATATTCTTAATATAAAAAAAGAAAATAGCTTTATTAAATATTTATTTAAATAAAAAGAATATAAAAATAATAAAAATATATAAAGATTATTAAAATATTTTATGTATATATAATACCTATTAAAAGAGTTTTATTAATAATAATAAAAATAAAGGAAAGGAGATTATTTAAATTAATTATATTTTAATTAATAAGATTAATAGCCCTTAAGGATTATATTTTAAATATAGCCTTATACTTTTTATATAAAAAATCTTTTAATTCTTTTAAAAATTATAAATTATAAGAAATTAATATCTCTCTTTTCTTTTTTAAAGTATATTTTTATTTATATATATAAATTAAATAAATTATAATAATTTTTAAGGCCTCTTTTATTTTTAATTCCTCTTTTTCTAAATATTTTTATTTTTATATATTCTTAAATATTATAAAGGTTAATATATATAAAAAAGATAATAGGAAATAAATAAAAAAAAGCTATATTTATATAATTATAAATAATCTTAATATCTATATAATTTAAATAATAATAAAAATAATTATTTATTATAATATAAAATAATTTAAAATAATAATAATAAAAATATAATATAATTTTAATTTTAAATATAATAATATAAAAAGACAAAGGAATTATAAATTTAATATTTATTAAGAAAAATAAATTAATAAATTATTTATATAGCTTTAAGAATAAAATTAATAAAGGGGAGATATTATATTATAATTTATATTATAATTAAGTAAGTAAGAAAATTAGAATTAAATATAAAATATATAGACCTCTAAATTAAATTATTTTATTTTTAATTTAAATTTGATAATTTAAGAATTAATTTAAATTAATAAATAGTTTTAATAATTCTATTTTAAATTAATTTTAAAATACCTTTAATCCTTTTAATAATAATTAATATTTAAATATAATTATTATTATAAATAATTATAAATAGCTATTATAATTTCTAATATAATTATTTTATTTCAATTACTTTTAATACTTTTAGTAATTAATTATTAAATAATATAATATTTAATTCCTTTTTTATATTATTTAATATAATGCCCTAGCCTCTCTATTAATAAATAATATGAATACACTTTAGGTTATTCTATTAGGAATTAATCCAGACTATGATAATAATATAATAGTGCTATAAATAAATTTAAATTAACTATATATAATAACCTCTTATAGGACTACTTATAATTATTAAATAATGCATTTATTAAATAAATTTAATGAAAGAATATTATTAAGAAATTAAAAGAAGAATAATAATTTTATTTTATATTTTATAAATTATAATAAATAGAATAATTTAGACTTACTATTAAAACTAAAAATATTTCTTTAAATATAAATAATAATAAAAGATTTAAATTATTAAATAATTAAATTATAATATTAAAATAATATTTAATTTATATTATTATTATATAAAAATAAAATATATATATTAAAAACTTCTATATTTATAAAATTAGCCTAAATAATATATATTATTTATAAAATAATAAACCTTAAAAAGGAAATATATTAAAATATATTTTAATATATAAAGACTATTATAAATTCTTATAAGTCTTATATTTTAATAATAATTATATTTTGTATTTAAATAAAAAGGCAATTAATAATTATTTCTTTATATAAATAGGATTATATTTTATTATAAAATGATATAAAATAAATAATCTTATAAATAAATAAAATGAATAATCTTATAAATAAATAAAATAAATAATCTTATAAATAAATAAAATAAATAATCTTATAAATAAATAAAATAAATAATCTTATAAATAAATAAAATAAATAATCTTATAAATAAATAAAATAAATAATAATTTATTAAATTTAAAATTTATATTCTTAAGAAAAGAAAAGATTTATATATAAATATAAAAATATTTAAAAGAGGCGAAATAAATATAACTTAATATTTTAAAATAAAATCTAAAAATATAAAAATAGCTTAATAATTTAATATTTTTAATAAAAAATAATTACTATTATTTATAAAAGAATTATAATATTAATAAGAACTAAAAGAAATTATAAAACTTTTATAAAAAAATTTATATATAATTTAAAATTTAAATATATTAAAATAATAAATAATATTATAAATATAAATTAAATAAAAATAATTTATTATTTTAATAAATAATAAAATAAAAATAAATATAATTAATTTAAAATTTTTTTAATTATTTTAAATTATTATAAAAATATAAAAATAAATTTTATAATATTTATAATATTAAAAGTAATTTATTTTTATATAAAAATAAATAAATTATTTATAAAATTAATTATTTAAAATATTTATTAAAAAAAAGAATTAAAATATTAATTTTAATATTATATTATTTTAAAAATATAATTTATTTATAAAATATTTATAATTTTATTATTATAATATTTTTATTAATTAATATATTAATTAAATATAAACTTTTTAAAATAATATAATTAATATTAATAATAATAATTCTATAAATAATATAAAATCTTAATTCTTTATTAATAAGATTAAAGAAATTAAAAGAATAAATATATAAATATTTCCTAATTTATAAAAAATATATAATCTCTTTAAAGAATATAATATTAATATAAAAAGGGCTAAATATAATAAATATAATAATAATTTATATATTTTAAATAATAATTTATATAAATAAATAAGGATTTTATATAAAAAGATTTTAATAATAATATTAAAATATAAAATATATTAATATATTATTAAATTTATAAATAATTATTTTTTAAAAGAATATAAATAAATTTATTAATATATATAAATTAAAATTATAAAATATAATTTAAAAATAAAATTATAATTAAATTTTATAAAATTTATAATCTTAATAAAATATAATTATATAAATTTAAATTTAATTTAAAAATATATTAAAAAAAAATATATTAAAATATTAAAATTATTTATAAATTATTTAATTATATTTATTTCTAAAAGAAATAATAAATTCTAATTTATTATAAATTATTATATATTTAATAATATAATAATTAAGAATTAAATATTATTATTTTTAATTAATAAATTAAAAAATTAATTTTATAAAATAAAATATTTTATTATATTTTTTAGATTTATTAATATATTAATTATATTTTNNATTATATAAATATTTTAATATATTTATAATATATTATTTTAATAATATTCTTATTTTCTTTAAAATAAAATAAAAATATATAAAATATATTTATATAATATTATAAGCTTTTTAAAATATAAATTTATTAATTAAATTTAAAAAAAAATTATTTTTATATTTTAAAAATAGAATTTTTAAAATATATTATTTTTTAAAATAAAATTAAAATAAACCTAAAAAGAATTTAAATAATTAAAAATTAATTAATATTAATTATTATAAAAAAAAATATAAATATATTTTAAATTTATTAATTATTATTAATAATTTCTTAAAATCTTTTATAATTATTTAATATAAAAAAAGTATTTAATTATATTAAAAATATTATTTTTAATAAATTAATATTTAAAATATTTAATTTTAAATAATTAATTAAATTTAAAATAATTATTTTAGATTTTATTTTAAATATTTAAATTAAATAATATAATAATAAAGGATTTTTATATTTTATTATATTTTATTTTTATAAAATATATAAAATTAAATTTAATTATTTAATTTATAATAAAAAGTTCTTAATTATTATTAATATTTTTAAAGAATTTTTATATTATAAAAGGTCTCTTTAAAAACAATCTTAAAAGTATATAAAAGGCTTATTTATTTTTAATTAGGCTTTTTAGCCAGTAGCTATATAGGGGCCCTAATTAGGCGCAATAGGCATTGCCTCTAGAGAGGCCCGCTGCCTATTATGCGGGCAGGCATATAGGCACTATAAGGTGCTTATAATGCTAAGGGCCTTTAGCCCTTTTATATTACCTCTTTAAAAATTATTATTAGATTATAATTTATATAAATTATAAGAATATTTTATATATTATTATAATATAAAAATTAAATAAATAATAATTTTAATATATTAAATACCTTTTTAAATTTAATTATATTATTAAATATAAAAAAGGCTTTAAAAATAAATAAGCTAATATTATTAATTAAAAAAATAATTTTAATATTAAAAAAGTAAAAATTAAAAAATAATTTTTATATTTTATTTTTAAAAAGTATTTTAAATAAAAATATATTATTATTATTTAAAAGTAATTAATTATATATATATAATTATATAAATAAATCCTTATAGTTATTTAAATTTATAAAATAAATTAAGCTATTAATAATATTATAATTCTTATAATAAAATAAAGAAATCTATTATTATAATAAATCTTAAAATATAATTAAAAATAATCTAAATTTAAGGAAATAAATAAATAATATATATTAAAAAAGCTATATAAGTAATTTATATATAAAATCTATAAATATATATTTAATAAATATTAAGAAATTAATAAAACCCTTAAATAAATTAAAATAATATTTATTTTTCTTAAAATTAAATAAATAATTAAAATTTTTTAAATAATATTTTATTTATAAAAGAATTAAAATATAATATTATAAATTATATAAATATTTTTAATTTTAATTAATCTTAAAATAATTATAAAATTTAATTATTATAAACTTACTCTTATTATTAAATTTTATAATAAATATAATTTATAATAATACTTTAATTATTCTTAATATATTTATTAAATTTTCCTATTTTATTTTATATTAAGAAGTAATTAATATAAAAAAATCTTTTTATATTTTTTTATAAAATATTATTAATATATATAAATTATTATTTAAGATTATTTTAAATAAAGAATTACTTTTCTTCTTAAAATTCTAATAATATTTTATAATAAAAATTAAATTAAATTATAAATTAAATATTATATAAAGACTTTAAATTAATAAATAAATAAAATAAATAAATTAAATTATTAAAATCTATTTTTATTATTATATTAATTATAATTAAAATAATTAAATTAAAAAGCTATTTATTATATAATTAATTTATAATATTATAATTAATAAAAATATAAAAATTATATTTAATTATATAAATTTTAAGTTTATTTTTAATATTTATAAAAAATTATAAAGTAAATTTATTATTTTAATAGTTATATTTATATTAAATTAATTTAAAATTTATATAAAGAATTATATATTAAATTTTCCTTTATTTAAATTAATATAAATAATATTATAATTAAAAAAAATTAAAAGGACTAATTTTCTTAAAAGGAGATATAATATTCCTTATAATAAAAAATATTAATATAAAATAATTTAAAAAAAAGCTTAATTTTAAAAATATTATTTTTTATAAAATCCTTAAAAAATTCTTAAAAAATAATTAAAAATTATATTTATTTTTAAAAATTAATCTTTATTTAATTTTTTATTTCTTTTTTCATTTTTTTTTTCGCTCTATTGCACCCAAAAAGGGGATCAAAGCAGCCCAATTCTCTCCAATAAGGTAAATAATAATAACTTAATACCTAAGTCAGATCCAATAACTCAAATCAATAAGGTTTACTGCATTATGCGTGCTCACAAGCCTCAACAACTCAATATAACCTTAACCAAAACCCTATTCGAAGTGAACACATTGCCTCTCGACCAATACTAGAGGGATAAAAGGCCTGCTGCTCCTTCTTCCCTCAGAATCCGTTGTGAACTAATTCTAACACCTCCTCACATCTCGACCAGTCAACACCACACAGCAGCCGGGTCAACGAATCAATTTAATTTTTTATATTTTATTATTTAAATTAATAAAAAATATTATTATAATTAAAATTAATAAAAATTAAAATATAAAAATAAAAGCCCTTAAGGAATATAAAATAGAATATATTCTTAATATAAAAAAAGAAAATAATTTTATTAAATATTTAATTAAATAAAAAGAATATAAAAATAATAAAGATATGTAAAAACTATTAAAATATTTTATTTATATATAATATTTCTTAAAAGAATTTTATTAATAATAATAAAAGTAAAAAAGAAAAGATTATTTAAATTAATTATATTTTAATTATTAAAATTAATAGCTCTTAAGGATTATATTTTAAATATAGCTTTAAGCTCTTTATATATAAAAATATTTAATTCCTTTAAAGATTATAAATTATAAGAAATTAATATCTTTCCTTTCTCTTTTAGAGTATATTTTTATTTATATATATAAATTAAATAAATTATAATAATTTTTAAGGCTTTTTTTATTTTTAATTCTTTTTTCTTTAAATATTTTTATTTTTATATATTCTTAAATATTATAAAAATTAATATATATAAAAAAGAACAATAAAAATAAATAAAAAGAAATTATATTTAAATTATTATAAATAATTTTAATATTTATATAATTTAAATAATAATAGAAATAATTATATATTATAATATCAAATAATTTAAAATAATAATAATAAAAATATAATATAATTTTAACCCTAAATATAATAATATAAAAAATAAAGATTTTATATTTTTTTAAATTATAAAAAGAATAATTTTTAAAAATATAATTAAATATTATATTAATATAAAAAGAAAGAAAATTATAAAATTAATATTTATTAGGAAAAATAAACTAATAAACTATTTATATAGCCTTAAAGGTAAGATTAATAAAAAGAAAATATTATATTATAATTTATATTATAATTAAATAACTAAAAAAAATAGAATTAAATATAAAATATATAAACCCCTAAATTAAACTATTTTCCTTTCAATTTAAATTATATAATTTAAAAACTAATATAAATTAATAAATAATCTTAATAATCCTATTCTAAATTAATAAAATGGTCACTTTCGGACAACATCAAAAGAGTGTAAAAGGCTTATCCGTCTACCTCCACCATAATGGCTATCCACTATATAAAGGGCTAGACCCGCGGCCTAGCTCGCGGGCAGGCATATAGGACCCATATTGGTCTATAATGCTAATAGGGCCTAAAGGCCCTATCATTTCAGGCCCTATTATTGCCCCCCTTCGAAAAAGAAGGCAACCTACTATAAACAAAAATCCCCTATATTTTAAAACTATTCTAAACTCTATATTACTATCTTATAGCTATATCCCAAATTAAAAATACTTAAATTCTATTTATATCTCACTAGAATTCCACTTATTAATCTACCCCTATTTGCCTAAATACTAATTTAAAATCTCTTATTATTTAGTTTATTGCTAGTACTTATAGGTCTCTAACTTAATACTATCTATACTATCTCTAATTTCCTTAAGGGTATTCTATAGCTTTATATAAGTCTCTATTATAGCGGTCTGGGAAGCTATTATATTAATTTATTCCTGCAATAACTCTAATTTTACTATAAGCTATTAATTATTTATTGCTTATTCTATATACTTAATATTCAGTTTTTATTGCATTATTCTTATTTTTATAAGTAATTATTAGTTTTCCCTTACTTATTTTTTATTTAATTTCGCGAGATCTTATATATAACTTATTATCTGCATATAGCACCTAATATCCACTTTAGCAACTATCTTCACATACCTAGCCTAAATTATAGCTTTAATTAGATCCTTTAGTAAATTATTAATAAATCTATTAAAAAGTAACTTATAGAGCTATTTAATATAAGGCTATTAATATACTATTATTATCTCTACCTTAAGCATATTACTAATTATATAGCGCATTTAGTTAGCCTATTCTCTATATTTATATTATTAAGTATAATACTATTACTAGATTGCACTTATAATAATTATATTTAGGACTTATAGGTAATTCTTATCTAGAAAAGCATTAATAAGCGGTTTAAGGTTATATTCTACTAGATAATAGAATAGGTATATTAATATATTAAATAATTCTTAGTGATTTTCTATAATCTAAATTTATATAACCTTTATAATAATATTAATAAAATAATAATTATTTTTATCTTTTAAATTTATTAAATATTTATTAAGGCCCTTAGCTAATTATTATTTTATAATTATTTAGTTTTAATTTAAGTATTATTAGAACTTATATTCTATTCTTATTAGGTTATTATAAGCAATCTCTAGCTCATTTAGATCGCTAAATACTAATTATTAGTTAATCTCTATATATAGGGCATATATATTAGGAGGTAGTAATATTATAATAACCTTAGGGATGCCTCTAATTATCTCTGCCTAGATAAAAGTACGCTTAGTGCTAACCGGGCCTAATTTAATAAAGAAAGGTCCTTAATATATAGTATAGGTCTTAATAGCTGCCTATATATATTAGAATATTTGCATTATCTTAATAATTCTTATTAATTTATCCTTTCTATTTATCTAAATATTTTAGATAGCAATACTAGCCTAAATTATAAGCAATTAAATTGCTAAGAGGATATATTTATACCCCTAATTATAATATAACTTTATAATAATTATAGCATTTAAGAGTTTTTTATAGAACCCCTATTAGGAGATTATCTTATAAGTAAAAAGCTTGCCTTAAAATAGAAGGTTAATAGTATCCTTCTAGTAATATTAATAATTAGCTAGGTTAAGACTAATTAATTAAATTAATTTATTAATAATTTAATTATATATCTACTTTAGGCATTAATTACTAATTTTATATGCCTTTATAATAAGCAAATAGACAATATATATTTACTCTATAATTAAATCTTAGCCCCTATTAATTGCTATTCCTAATACTGCATCCACTAGTAATAAATTAGGAAGTAGCTAATTAGCCAGCAGTAGGGGTTCGGCCATTATCGCTTATCATTACTAAGCCTTATTGCGCTTAGCCTAAATAGGGTAAATGCAGCTCTTGTAGAGCTATAGTATTATAGGCTAAGGTATAGTATTATAGGAAGAAGTATTAATAAGTAAGAGAAAGAAATAAAAAAGGAAAAAAAAATAAATAAAAATAAAAAAATAAAAAAGAAATAGATTCTAATTATAATTAGTGCCTAAAATGCTTATCTTATTTATAAATTATTAATATATATTAATTATATAAACCTTTACCCTAGATTGCCCTATCCTGGGATTTATTGCTAATTGCATGCGCGCCTATATCCAGCGCTAATAAAACTATTACTAACCTTAATTCCTAATCCCCTCCAGTCTTAAAGTTAATATATTAATTCTATTTAGTTTAATTTTATGGCTTTTCCTAAATTTTCTTTAGTGGGCGCCCTTAATATTTATGCAGCTTAGCCTATTTCTCTAGTTCTAGTGTCTAGCTGGCTCGACTCCTTAGACTAAGTATTATCCATCCTATCCAGTAGAGGTTCCTTTTCTTTATATTTGCGCACTATATTAGAGGCTATAAGCTTAAGCTTATATTAATGCATCTATTAATATTTATATACCCTATACCCTTTCTATTATATTAAATATTAAATTTAGGGGTATTATTTATATTTTATTATTTATTAATTAATAAACTTCTTAACCTTAAAATAATTATTACTTAAGTCTTTATTAATTACTAGACCTAATTTATCTAGCTTTTAGCTATAAGGATCTGCCCCCTTTAGAGCTAAGCGCAAATATATAATTAAAATTATATTATAGATTTTTTATTTCTTAGGGAATTTTAATTAATATACTAATAGTATAACCTATTTAATTACCTTAAATAGTCCTACTACCTATTGCAAAAACTTTCTATTTAGCCTACTAAATAGGTAATACCCTTTATGCAGCTTTAGATATATGCAGTCGCCTAATTAGAACGTTTTGATTATATGCTTGCTATTATAGCAATACTTTAAATCTATTGCCATAAAATCTATAGTATATTAAGCTTCTTTAGCATAAAGTTAATATATTATATTTAGTGCATTTTGGTCTATCTTATCTTATTTTATTGCTATTTTAATAGGTCCCTTAGGTCTAAAACCTATTTAGAATTTATTTAGGAATTAGCTAATTAGCTTATTATATAAATTATTTATATAAAATTATAATACTGGGATAATAGCATCTTATAGGATCTCTAATATAGCTATATAATAGCAGATTATAATCTTAATTAATTAGTTTATTCTCTCTAATTGCCCATCTATTTATAGGTAATAGGCAATACTTATTACTATTTTTGCATTTATAAGGTAAAATAGATCTATCTATATATTAGATATAAACTTTAAATTGCAATCTAAAATGCATTTTATAGGCAATCCCTAATTATAAAGTAATAGAGCTTAGAGGAGCACCTTTGCCTAGTCTGCTGCCTTATATATAGTATGCCTTAATAGTAAAATATACTTCTTAATCTATTTATTAATTACTATAAATAATGCATTAAAGGATTCCTATTTATTATTAAGCTTTTAGAATAAATTTTTAATTAATATTTATAATATATTTATTATAAAATCTATAGTAATAGTATAAAATAGTCTTAATAGTTTAAAAATCGGTTATACTTCCCTAAGGTCTTTCTATTAATTAATTATATTTACCTGGCATATTAGGTACTAATAAATATAGTCCCGAACTTATTAGGAGAGATAGTGGAAAGAGAACCCTTCTAGTATTTTAATTATCCGCATAGGCCTAGCATAAAATTAATCATTATAGGCCATTTTCAGCAAGTTATTAATATAATCCTTAGGCATATAGAGCTTTTATATACTATTATTATTCTAAAATAGTAGCCTATTTGCAATTGCAAATAGCACTATTGCCTATATTTTATTTAGGGATTTAAGCTATTTTATTACTTTATGCATATAGTTATTAGCCTAATATCTAGCTTTAAGTTTTATTATTTATTTATTATTAATATATACTGTATACTCTATTATAAGAGTATTTATAGCCTATATATTATTAAGTTTATTCCTATTTATTAGTTTCTTATTATTATCTACTTTAAGCAATCTTAATAATATATTTAATACTTAATTTATTTTTTTAGGTATATATATAATTTGCAATTAATACTAACTTAAATATATTAATATTACTATTAATCTTAAATTTGCTTTAATAATATTTAATATTATTATTATTATTTAATTAATTATGCCCTTTATAGCTATATAGTCTATTAGGATATATACTAGCAATTGCGCAGATTGCAATATAACTCTTATCTATTAGTATGCCTAGATTAAGCAGGCAACCTTTAGCTCTATAGCTCTATAATATCACTCTATTAGGAATAATAACTAACTAAGGAAAAAGACTGGTTAAAGCTTAATTATATTAACTTGCCCTTTAGCTAGCTTATTGCCTTTAATATGAAATATAAATAACCCTATACCTTGACTACTAGTATCTAGCTTATAAAAGAGCGGCTGATTTAGGTTATAGTGAAAAAGGTGCATTTCCTTACTTAAATACCCCTATATAATATTAAATAATTCCTTTTCTGAAGCTATTAGTTTAAAAGTAATCTTCTAGAGCTTTAAAGATTAGACCTTTTTATTTATTTTTTTAATTTTTTTACTAGCTTTTTGCAATCTAGCTAGTAACTTTATTTTCCTTTTCTCTAAGGGTTTAATCTTTATCTAAAATCTTATAATGAATTTATATAGGAAGGTAGCTATATTGATATAGCTCTTTAGTGCTAATAGTAAATCGGGGAATTGCAGCTTAGAAATAGCTTTAATCTAGTTATCTATTATACTGAGGCTAAATATATTTACCTTAAAGCCTAATAATTAGATAGATAGATAATTAATAAAGGATTTATTTAGGGCTATTATTAATTAGAGCGCTTTAAAAAGCCTAAATACTGCTTCTAGGTGCTTATAATACTCTTTAAAGGTATTACTAAAGATGATAATATTATTAATATATATTATAGTATATTCTTAATATAGGTAGAGGTATTAGTTTATAAATTATTGCCTAAATAAAGGGCTATTCCGGAACCCTATAAGGGTAATATGAAATACTTCTAGGCCTTTTAGACTAATAATTACTATCTGATCTAAATGCTCCTCTATAACTGGCAATTAGTGAAAGAAACCTAATATATTAATAATAGTAATAAAGGCCTTATTGCGCAATCTTATAATAATTTCTTCTTATAATAGGATTGGATAATTATCTAGTATAGCTAGGCTATTTAATATATATAAGTTAATAACTATATAGCCCTTCTTCTTACTATTAACTATTCTCTATATAATAAAGATAGGACTCCTAAATAGCATTAGTTTTCTTATTTATACTATCTTCCCTTATATATATAACTTATTATATTTACTATTTAGGAATTCCTAATTAGATAGCCCTAAGGGATATAGCTTTACTCCTAGCTGGTAGTTCTACTAGCCCTTAATAAGGTTAACTCTTATTTTATTTTAATCTTATAATAGTATAATATTATAGTTGTATTAGATATTGAATTTTTCTGCTATAGCTATAAACTATACTATATATTTATTATTAGCTGTATATATATTTATGCCATATTTTATAGTCCTTTTGCAGATATTAGATATTTAGGTAATATTTAGCTTTATATTTAGTTTAGTATATTGCTTAGCTAAATTGCCTATAACTTTTTGCAATTCCTTATTATTTATTATAAATACTGCCTTTATATTATTAGTATAATCGAATTCACTACCTTTATCTACCTATATTGCTATCTAATAAGCTATTGCTTTTTCCTATTTAATAATATCTATATTATTAATATTATAGTTATTAATAGAATTAACCTTCTTATTCCTATAGAATTTTATTAGTTTATTAGTATTATTAATAATTATAATATAGCTTGCTTTAGGGCAGATATTAGGCATACCTAGATCTATAATGTGGCTTATTGCGCTAATTAAACTTAATATAAAATAGTATATATATCAGTTATTATTCTTATTAAGCAGAATTAAAGCGGCATATCGCACTAGTATATTGCTAATTATATAGGGATATATTATTATCTATTGCGCAATTAGTGCCCTATAATGCATTAGGGCTCGCCTTGCTATATAGGTTATTAATATTATAAGATTATAATAACTAGTAATACATAATAATAATTATAATATTAAAAAGTTAGCTCTAAATTAGTAAAAAAAAGGCATACTTAATAGTATATTAGGATTTATATTATTTATAACCTATACCTTAATTGCAAAATAACCTTAGATAGGTATATTGCATATATGCCTATCTATATAGAAATCAAAATAGGCTTATTGCCTTATTTCCAATTATATACCATATATGCCCATTAAGCGGATTAGTTTTAGGGATTAGATAATTTCTATATCCAGGAATTAATTAAGGAGCTACCCTTTCTTAATTAATATTATAGAATAGCCTAAATCTAAGACCATTAAGTCCCTAAAGTGCTTAATATTGCTAAATAAGATCTTTATTATAATATATATATATTAATGCAATAGCTAAATATCTACCCACTTCCTCTTCGCCTTAATAATTTATTTATTCTTAAAACTAAAGAGTGCAACCTTATTAGGCTTTTTATTGCCTAAATTAATATTACTATCTATTATAAGTTATATCTTGCTATATATGCATTTTAAAGGGTCTATTATAGACTTTTTAGGAAGTCTCCTATATATATTATCTATAATATATCTTATTAATATATTTCTAATTGCAAAATAGCATTTATATTTTAAATAGTCCTTTTTAGGATTAAGTATATTTTCCCTAGTAAATTATATTATTTTATTAGCCTAAAATAAATTCACTAGTAATATATTGCTAATTTAATCTATAATTAATAGTATATATAAGAAGTAAGTAGAAATAGTCTTATTATCTCTACCTATATCCTCCTTAAAGGATAAATACTTATTTATAACTTAATAACCATTTTAATATAATTTTTTCTTAAAGTTAATTATTTTATTACTATTTTTAATTATATATATCTTATTCTTATCTATATAATTGGCAGTCCTAGCCTAATGCTTATAGATTGTATGGGGCCGAGCTAGTTTGGAGCCTCTTTATTAATAGAATCCTCTAGGCTTATTGCATTAGTGCGGGGATTGACGTTAGTCCTGAAATCGGTCTCTGCTCGCGCGGTGCTACCCACTGCACGCATTGCGGTTATTAAAATTTCCTCCTCACTAATTATTGCAGTTCTATCTATAGTCTTATCTATAATCTCATTTATAGTCCCGTCAGCTATCGCAATAGCGTCCCCTATCTTATCAGTCTTTGCGCTATTATCTATTATCTTGTCGATTATTATGCATTCTGGGATTATTATTGCAACTAAAATAATTAGCTTCCTTATTATCGCTATAATATAGCTTATCTAAATCTAAATCTAATGTATAATAATTAATAGTATAATAGATATTATTATTGCGGAGAATATTTGCCTTAAGGGATGAACTTTATAAGAATAGGTATTATGCCTTGCTTTTCTCTTTAATATAGTTTAGGTATATGTCTAGCTCTATATCTGCAGTGGGTTTAAATAGCATTTTGCAGATAGGGTCTGAAACCTTATTATAGATTTAGGCTATTTATAGTATGCAAGATATAAAACCCGCAGCTTAAGTAACTCTTATTAGCTCTATAGCCTAATGCCTAATATCTTTACTATCCTAATAATCCTACTTAAAGAATATCATCTTCTCTAGCTTATATAAGGTATTAATTAGATCTAGATAAAACTTAATAGTAAGCGCATTAATTTATAATTGCAGGCTAGTCTTAATAGCTGCTTTCTATTCCATAGAAAGGATATTTACCTACTAAGAGAGCATATTGCCCCTTAATAATTATAGTAAATTTAGATATAGTTAGTCCTAATATTTATCTATAATTGCATTATCCCTTAATATCTCTATAAAAAGGTTAATATTTTGCTAGTAAGTATCCCTATTAACCTATATATAATTACTATTACTATCTAAATCTAAGTGGAAGTACTTAATATAGGTAATCTTCTAATTATTATATTATTACTAGGGAGGTAGGAGTCCTAGCGGTAGTTAGGCCAGTTCCTATATAGTAATTACTACTATTAGGAATTCGCAAAACTATTTATTAGATAAAGTAATGCCTAGTATTACTTAAATTAGGGATAGGTTTAGTGGAGCTAGGTCTGCCCTATTGCCTCTATTAGCTATATCACTATCTATAGATAGGGATAGGGTCTATATATATTAGGAGAGTAGTAGTAAATTCCCTTATGCATATATAGGGAATATAGGGAATATAATTAGATCTTAGCCTGGGTTTAGGGGAGATTGGCTTTTTATTAGGTTAATTAGAATTTATATTCCTCTAGATATATGCCTCTTTCTGCCTTAAAAGAGCGGGTAGTGAAACTATAATGCTAAAGAATTCCTAGGGGACTATATTAAGGAATTAGATTTAGAAATTGTTTTTCCTTTTTAGTCCTTATTATTTAATAATGCCCTATTATTAATTTTAGGTTTCTAGATTAAGATTATAATTCTAGGGGAAATAGTAAGAGCATTCCTACTATCTATTTGCAGTTATTAGCTTAATGCTAAGTCCTAAAGATTATAATGCAGGAATGCTTAAATTATATTATTATAAAGGTCTAATAGCTCTATTAGTCTGGCAATTCTTTCTAATTAAAATAGTATTAATATAATACTAAAAATACCTAATAAATTAATTCTTATTTATAGGGAAGGAGCTTATTATTAAATTAATATTTATTAAAATAGTATTTGCAATTTATTAGTACTATTTTACTAAAATTAGGATTAAGAGATAGATTAGGATCTTAAAATAGATAAACTAATAAGCTAAATCCCTCTTAAGATAGATTCTAGCCCTAAAAGGAATTGCAATAAGGGAAATAATAAGCAAAATGGGGATAATAATTAGGGAGATATATTTAGCATTTTAATATTAGATTGCTGCTAATTATCCTATTTTAAGGTTATTATCTATATATTTTTATCTAGTATTTATCTTATCCGCACTAAATGCTATTATTGCAATATGGCTTTTATTATGTGTATATTTATTTGCTACTTAATAGGATATATTTCCTTGCGATTAGCTCTTTATAGGATATTATTAATCTTATTTAAGGAAAAGAAAGAGATTTATATATAATATAGTAAAAATAATTAGATATAATTAGTAAGTTAATTAATAATAAAAATAAATTTATTTATATTATAAATAAAGGGTATTTAAGGCGTATTTATACCCTAGCTGCAATTTATTTATTCCCTATGCATTTTATTACCTCTTAGCGGATAAGAATTAAATTAGGAATAGTCTAATTAAGATTAAGAATAGTTTATTTAATAAATAGATAGTAGAGCATATTTAATAATAATTATTACTAATAAAATAGTTACTTTTAGATAATATTAAAAGAATATAAAAAGCTTATTTATCTACCTCCACTATAATGGCTATCCACTATATAAAGGGCTAGACCTGCGGCCTAGCTCGCGGGCAGGCACACAGGACCCACATTGGTCTGTAATGCCAATAGGGCCTGAAGGCCCCATCATTTCAGGCCCTATTAATTAACCTTAATATACTTTTAGTTCCCTTTATAATAATTAATATTTAAATATAATTATTATTATAAATAGTTATTATAATCTTTAATATAATTACTTTATTTTAATTATTTTTAATATTTTTAATAATTAATTATTAAATAATATAATATTTAATTACCTTTTTATATTATTTAATATAATGCCTTAGCCTCTTTATTAATAAATAATATGAATAAACTCTAAATTATTTTATTAGGAATTAATCTAGCTTATTATATTAATAAATATTTTATTAAATAATTAAATATTTTTAATTTATTAATTAATTATATTAATTTAAAATAAAAATTAAATAATTAATATAATTAATTATTATAAATTAATCTTATTAATTTAATATAAAAATATATATAAAGGCTATAAAATTAATAATATAAGATTAAATAATAAAAGCCTTTAGTATTTTAGAGACTTTTTATATAATTAAAGGGCTTTTATTTTATAGCTTATTATTAATAAATATAATAATATTAATTTATACTTTTTATAAATTACCCTTAATTAGCTTAAATATATTAAGGTAATTTAATTATAAAATACTTATATATCTAAAATATAATATAACTTTCCTCTAAAAATATAAATAATTAATTTATGATATTTAATAGAATTAGCTTTATAATTAGAATAATTTATAAATTAGGTTATTAAGGATTATTATAGAGAAAAATTATTAATATATTATTCTAAAAAGATAAAATATATTAATTTCCCTTTTATTTAAAAAGAAATTAGAATAATATTTATTTAAATTGCAAAAAGGTATAAATAAAAAGAAAAAAAGCCTATTTTTATCCTTTAGAAGAATTTTTAAAGTAAATAATTTTAATTAATTAGCTTTTCTAAAGATAGAATATAATTTATTTTAATATATAGAATATATTTATTTTATTTATATTTAATATCTATTTATATAATAATTATTTACTTATTTATTTCTTTTTTAAATTAATATAATAAAATATTATTTTTTATTCTTTTAGTTCCTTTATATCTTTTTAATATTTAAAAAGTTTTATTTAAATTCCTAATTTTCTTATTTTAAATATAAATTAATATTATATTTCATTAATTCTTTCTAATATTATCCCTTCCTTAATTAAGAGCCTTAATACTATATAATTTATTATTATTATTTAATAAGTTTATTACTTCTTAAAAAGCACCTTTTAATAATATAGCCCTTTACATATAATTGAATATCCCTTAATTAAGTAGATTCCTTTTAGCTAAATAACCTATTTTATATTATATTAACCTATAAAAATAAGAATTTTCTTTTTAAGAATATTAAAAGCTAAGAAACCTTATAATTTATAAGTATTATATATAAAAGTAATTTTATATATATATTTTAAATATAATTAAATAAAAAAAGTAATTTAAAATTAATATTAAAAATCTAATAATATATATTATAAAAATATCTTTAAAATATTATTTATTACCTTTTAGTTTAAACTTTATATAGAATTTAATAATTTTAAAATATAATATAGCTATATATCCTTTAAACTATATTTTAATATATTATTTAATAATTTTTATAAATTATATATTTAAATCTTTATTTTTAATTATTTATTAAAATAATTTAAAAGATAATAAAAAGTTTTTTTATTATTTTATTAAAAAATAAATAATATTATATTATTATATATTTTAAATTATTAAATTTATAAATTTTAAATTTAAATCTCTATATAATTTATATAAAAAAAATAATAATATTATTTAATATTAATTTAATTTATTTAATTTATAATAAGATAAAACTTTAAAAAGGTATAAATTATTAAATATTTATTTAATATAATTATTATAATTAATTATTATAAATTAAAATCTTTATTTTATTTATATTTATATATTTGATATAATAATAATTTATTTTTATTTATTTCTTATTTTAATTTATTTTATTTAATTAATTATTAAATAAAACGTATTTTAAGAATATAATATTTTAAATATTTAATAAACTTTTAAATTTATTTTATAGTAATTCGTAATTAATATTAATATTATTTAGATTATATATATTAATTAAAATTTAATAATATATAATAAATAAAATTAAATTATTTTTAATATATTATTAAATTTTAATAAGGCTTTATATATTTTTCTTATTTTATAGCTAATTTAGTCTTAAAAGTATTTGCTAAATAGATTTATATAATTTAATTATATTATTAAAATTATAAATTTTATATTATATTAAAATAATTTTATTAAAAAGGGAATATTTTATTTTTAAAATAATAGCTTTAATATTATATAAAACTTATATAAAGATTTTAAAAGAAATAAAAATATTAATTATTTTAATAATAAGAAATCTATTAATATTAAATATATATAAATATTATAATTAATATAATTAATTAGCTTAATTTATATATTTAGTTTTAATTTAATTTTTCTTAATTAAATTTTATTTTTTTAATATCTTTAATAGTATTAATTTTAATTTATTAACTGTTAAAATAAAAAGATTTATTATAATTTAAATAATCTTTAAAATAATCCTAATTATATTAATAATATTTTATTATTTAATTATTAATATGATAATATTTATATAAAAAATAATTAATTTATTTTTATTATAATATTTTTAAGTTTTTTATTTATATTTATTAGAGGGAAAATAGCTTTTCAGATTTAATTAGGCTTATTATTAAAAAACTAGTTTATAGTTTTAATATAGTAATTAATAATATTATTATTTTTCTATTTATTATCTTTTTAATTAGGATTTTTATTATTTTTTATAATTAATTTAATAGATTTTTCTGGAAATAATTAAATCTTAATATAAAAGAAATTTAAATATTTCCTTTTATATATATTAAATAAGATTAATATAATTAATTAATATATTTTAAAGTAATTCTTATTATTTCTTAATTATAATTTATTTTTTATTTTTATATATTTATATTTATTAATTAAGGCTAATAATTAAATAAAAGGTTTTTTTTATAAGGGCTATAATATAATATTTTTATTATTATTTTATTATTATTTTTATATTTTCTTTTAATTATTATATTTTTAATAAATTGTTTATTTCTAATTAATCTTTCTTTATATTAAGATTTAATAAATATTTATTATTAATTTTCCTTTTTATCTTAAAATTATTTATAAATTAGTTTAATTATATATATAATTAATACATTAATTATTAAAAGTAATAAGCTTAATAAGGATTATATACCTTTTTTATATAAAGCTATATTAAGATAATAAAAGATATGAATAATATTAATATAATAATATAAATAGGAAAATAAATTTAATATTAAGAGACTTAATATTATTATTTTTATTAAGATTTAATATTAAATTTATATTTCCCTTAATATTTCTTAATTTAATATATTTTTTCTTTTATATTTATTTAAAAATAATCTTTTTTTTAATCTTAAAATAAAAGCTATTTAATTATGTTAAATATAAATTAATTATTTTATTATTATATTTTATAAAAACAGCCCCCTAAAATATTAAATATAATATAATATTATATTTTTATTTTAATATATAAATTATAAATTATATTTTATATTAAATATTATTATTTTATATTTTATATTAATATTTTTATTTATATTTATTACTTCCTTATTTTCTCTTTTATATAATCTTATTTCTTTAATGTTTTATTATATTCTTTTATTAATATAATCTTTTTATTATAAATTATATTAATCTTTTAAAAAGATATTTCTTTTCACTTTTTATTAATTATTTAATATAATAATATTATATTTTCTTTAGAAAAAAGAAAAATATATAAAAAGCTATATATATATATATTAATATTTATATAAAAGAATTATAAATAAAATATTATTTAAGAATTTCTAGATTATAATTAATATATATAATATTATTTAAGAAATTATTAAATCCTTTTTAATATTTATATTTAAAAATGAATTTTAATTTTAATTATATTAATTATTTATATTAATTTTAATTTAATTATTTAATTTATTATATTTGATATTAAATATATTATTATTATATTAAAGAATATATAAATATTTATAAAAGTTTTATATATTTATTAAGTTTTTATTATTAAAAATCTTTTTAATTTTTATTTTTAATTTATATAGTTTTTTTTATTAATTATTATATTAAAATATTTAATATTTAATTTACTTTTTATATTAATAATACCCTTATAGATTTATTCTTTATTATTAATAATTAACCTTTTTTTAAATCTAAATAGCTTCTTTAAATTAATACCCCCTAATTTATTATATAGTGTTAAATTTATAATAAATAATTAAAAATATAAAATATATTTAATAATAACTTTTCTCTTTTTAATTATTTTTAATAAATTAATAAAAATATTAATATAAATAATAATTTTAATATTAAAAATCTTAATTTTTATATTTAATAATTATTTTTATTATAAATTATTTTTAAAATTTTATTAAATATTTTTATTTTAATTTTTAAAATTTTTAGCCTTAAGGCTTTTATTATTTATATTAATATTTATAATATTTTTAATATTAATATAATAAATCTTTAATTATTTTATATTAATATTCTTTTATAATAATTATTATATTAAGAATTTTAAAAATTAATATAAAATTTTTTAATTTATATAATCTTTATTAAATTAATTAGATTTTTATTAAATTAATTTTTAATTTTTATTTAATATTATTTTTATATATTTATTAAATTTATAATTTTATAAAATTTTATATTATTTTCTTCCTTAATTAATATACCTTTTTAATAAGCCTTATTTTATACTCTTACTTTTATTCTTTATTTATAAGGACCTAAGGCCTCTTTACTTACTTTCCCTATTACCTATAGGTCCCCATATTAACTAACTTAAGTCCCTATAGGTCCCTATAAAATATTCTTAGGTCCCTAGAGGTACCCATAGGTGCCCAATTTTATGCTCTAAGTAGGAGGCGAGGCCGCCACCTCATACTAGACACATCTCTTCTATGAATTAAAAGGCCCGGTAGCCAGGAGAGCTGCAGGTAGCCGTGCTTTATAGTGTTGAGTGAGCTCAGATGACCGCTTGCAGACATGCATCAAAATCAAATCATTATCTTTTGCCAAATATGGTGCAGCGGTCATTCTGACATGTAGACAAGCGAGACGTATATAAAGTTGGCCAGATAGTTTGTCCTTTGAAGCTCGACACGACTGGTGAAGATTTCTCCTCAATCGCTCTTATATGACTGACGCGCCGCAGTGCCCAGTGCATAATGTCGATATGTGTCCAATGACGAGATTCACTGCGGGTGAGGATCGCCTGAACCGCTTCAAAGAATTGCCAACTTTCAGGGAACTAGGTCGTAGATGCTGCTTGTTTCTCAAGGCGTGATGGTCGTTGTCGCTCGATACATAGAAGATATCGCGAGGGAATAAACAGGATTGGGGAAGTGAGGGAGAAACGGCGTGCAACACTGCCATTCGAACGCGCAATGGATAGACCGCCAGGTAGAAATGCAGGTCGGTATAGAGTCGGGGCCCACAACTTCAACACCCCACAACTTCGGCATCCCTAAATGCCTCATTTCCTGTCCACCCCTCACAGGATATTAACCACATTTCAATTAATTAACATTAGAATAAGCCTATTTCTTCATAATGTTACGTTAGATCGATTAGGACTGCGAAGCGCTAATTAAAGAAGCGATGCAGGCAGCGAAAGAGACCTTAATCTTAGGTTCCGTAAGGGAGTGCAGACTCGGGAGGATAATATTATAGAATTAACTTAAAGGAAGCATTAATATCTATAAGGCTAAAGAGGCTTTATAGAGGCTATTCCGGGAGTAAGAGGATTATATTATTAATTAGATTCTGCTTAAAGAAGCCGCTAGCTAGGCTCTAAATTAGGCCTAGATTATAGGTTTTACCTAGTTTATCCTCTTGCATAATAGTAATAATAAGGCCCTTAACTATAATTAGATTACCCACTTTATTAATTAATATTCTAAAGTTAAAATAAAGCTATTATAATCTATTAAAGCTATTTAAATATATATAATAATAAAGGAGGCCTTAGAAATATATATTAAATATATTAATACCCTTATAAAGGAGAGAAATATTAAATTAAGCTATATTTATAATGCTAATAAGATTAAGGTCTAAAAAGGGGAAATTAATACTAAAAGGGTTATTAGAACTAATTTAATAAAATATTCTATTATTAATAATTATAACTTAAAGCCCTAAATCTTTATTATTAAGTATAAAAATACTTTAGGGATTAAGGTTTAGCTTTATATTATTTTTATAGGCTTATAGCTTTAAGGGTAATAATTTCTTAATAAAATTAAAGATTAAATATATAATTATATTCCCTTAAGCTAATTAAATATTAAGATCTTTAGGAAATAATTTAATAAGGTATTCCTATTAGAAATAAAGCCTAAAGATTAATCCTTATAATAAATGCTTATTCTAAATAGTTATAAAATTTATATTATAATTAATATAATATATATTACCTTCTAAAGGAAGGTTTAGTTTATTTATTTTCTATTATACTTATTATATATCTCTTAGCCTCTAAATATTAATATTTTTTTCCCCTTAAAGGCCTATTTCTATTAAAATATAAAAGGGTTCTTAAGCTTTAATATAACTGCCTTAAGGCAAAAATAGATCTTTCTTTAGGCATATTTTAAGGCATTAAAGAAGGCATTCTATAATAAGAACCTTTAATCTAGCTTTTAGGTAATAGGAATCTAGCTAATAAATATTTCCCAGTTTATAAATAAAATTATTAAGCCTAATAAACTGCCTGCCCTAAAGGAGCTTATTTTAGCTGCAAAAGATAAACTAAGTATATTAAAAAAGAGGAAATTAAAGAGCAAATAGTTTTATTATACTCTATTAAATGCAAAAAATATTAAATTGTAGCTTTATATTATAAAAGAGAACTTAAAAAATAGGGATTATAATCTTTATATTTTTGCTTTAAAGGTTAATAAATAATTAAATTAAAAAAATAATATTATTACTACCTTATAGCTTTAAAATAAATATCTTATATAGAAATTTAAATTAATAAAGCCCTAAAATAAAAAAGCTATTAATTATAATCCTAATAAGACCTTTATATATATCCTAGAGATTATTTAGGCTTATTATAAGGCAATAATAGTAATATTATAATATAAAGCTAAATATAAATCTAATTTAATTATAGATATTTTGATGGGGGAAATAACACAACTACATAACACTACGACCTATAAGATAGTATGTAGGGTAGGTAGTGGAGGGAGGGAGCGAGACTGGAGGAAAAGAGGGTTTTCTGTAGGAAAACGCCGAAATAGATGCAGCTAGGGCTTGCAGCTAATAGGGATAAAATAGAACTAAATAATCAACTAATAAGAGATAATAATAATATTTTAAATAAGATAAATAAATTTTAATTCTTTAGGGGGAAAATGCATATTAAGGAAGTCCTCCTCCTAATAGGGAAATCCTTCCCCCTTTATGCTAAAACTGGCTAACTATAGCTAGGCGCATAGACTAGCTAAAAATCTATTAGCTAATAAAAATCCTTTAGGCCCTATAATTATTTATTTCTACTAATTATTATTTTCTATTATTATAAACCTCCCTATAAAGAATAACTCTTATCCTTAAGATTTAAATTCTTTATAATATATTAAGATTAACCTCCTTAATTTTATTATTCCTTTATATTTATTTCTTTAAATAGAGCCCTTAATTTATTTAATTACCTTCCTAAAAATAAGGTTCCCTTTACTAAAAGAAGCCTAATTATTCCCTTAGCTAGATTAATAAGCCTAATTTATTATTAATTAAGCCTAGTTTATTTTTAATTAAGTCTAATTTAATTTAATAGGATTAGAGCATTCTAATTAGGCGCTCTTAATAGCTAGATATTTAGAGCGCAAGCCTAAAGATATTTAATATAGGGCTTAGGGCTATTAAGCTCTTGCAAGATAATAAAGTAGGCATATGCCTAGGCATTAAGTATTATATTTAAGATAATATAATTAGGGGAAGTGGGTTAGATAGTATAATAGAGGGGGTATAGGGCCAGTAATACTAAGAACTATTTAATCCTTTAGAGTCTATAGGCTTTTATGGGGTTATAGGAGGAGGGGGCATTAATATAGGTAGAAGCTTCCGAGCTAGAGGAGGTAGTATCTAGTCCTATCCAGGCTAAGAGGGCAATAGTGCGAGTAACCTAGAAATTGCTTAGGCACTATATTCTAGAGCTTTATTATATAGGGACTTAATAATAGCTCTATTACTCCTAGAAAGCTAGAATATAATAGGGATAAAGTAGTTCTTTAGGGTCTTTATAATCCCTATTTATTAGGATATTAAGACTAACTTATTAGGAATATATATAGTAAAAGTCTTAATCTAGCTTAAGAATAATATAGGTTAATTAGGTATTTTATTTAGGTTAAGGGCTAAAAAAGGCTAGGTAGTAATATTCTATATATTAAGCACTTTAGGATTATTTAATAGCTTAATAAGATTAAAGAGCTTGCCCTTCCCTATTATATTAAGGCGCTCTAGTCTATTAATTATTAATTTATTAATAATAACTAGCTTCTATATAGGTAATTAGTTAGGTATTTAGGCAGCTTTCTTTTTTAGCGATTTCTAAGGGGCTATAGGCAATACTAAAGGTTATAATACTACCCACTTTTTTAGGGATTATAATAGTATTTTAGGAGGGGGTAGGGTATATGGCTTTATAGGCAGAGCTAGCGCTGCAATAGGTATATTAATAGCTAGGCCCTAGGGCCCTAGGGCTAGAGTTATATAGCGGGGGAATATAGAGTTAATTAGGCGCTCCCTATATAGGAGGTACTATATAAAGCCTATCCTCCTATTCTTATATTCTTCTTAGGCAATTAGAGGCATAATATAGTCTGCAATTTATATAGAAGGGGGTAAGGTAGGCAGGGCTTGATCTTAATAGGAGTTAGTCTTATTTATAGAGTAGATAATATAATGGCTTTTTTAAGTAAGGGTTATAGAGAATCCGCGCTAATTAATTAATTAATAATTACCCTAATAAATTAGGTTTATAGCCTTATTATAGGGAAGAGTATTAATAAACTAGTATTAAAAGGGGCTTAAGTCTTTTATTAGGTTATATAGCTATAAATACTTTAAGACTCTAAACTGCTAGATGCCTAGTTCCTTAAAGGCGGCCTATAGGAATAGCTAGTAGATATATTTAAACCCTTACTTTATATCCTTAAGCGATATTTAGCTAAAGTTATTTATTAGAGCTAATATTTAATCTCTTAAGGGGAGGCAATTATTCTATATTATAATATACTATTCTAGATCTCTTACTATTATAGATTATATAGGTATATATCCTTTAATATAAATATTTATAAGGCTATATTAAATAATTAGGGCCTCTAAAGAATACCTAATAAATAATTAGATATTAAGGAATATATAGATTATTATAATATACTTATAACTCTACCTATCTAATTAAGTATAAAAAGGGGGGTAAAGGACCTTAAAGTAGTAGGGGAGGGCTATATTGCCTAGGACCTACTGGAAAGCCAGAGTAAAGAGCTTGCAGTAGAGATTAGCTCCCTATTTCTATATATTAAAATAAATAATGCATTTAAAGCCTTAATTAAAAATATAGAATGCCTAATAAGTATTCTTAAAGTTTACTAGCCCTATTATAAATTACTTATTATAAATAGCAGTCTTTATATATATAAGGGAAGTATAATTTAAGTTTTCTTTATAGTATAATATTTATTTAATGCTTTTATTTAGGAATGCAATTAATAGGTTTAGGGTTATTTAATTAGATAGATAGTACTTAGTAATCTTTATATTTAGGCAGATAATAAGGGGATTAGGGGCAATAGTAATTAGGTCCTTTATATTATATTTAATTATAATAAGAATTACCTATAAAGTAGATAGTTTTATTTAATCTTTATTAATAAGGGTATAGATTGCGCTTTAAATATTTATATAATATTAGGCCTAACTTATAATAATAATTTATTTATCTTTATAGTATTTTTATAGTAGAATATCTATAAAGCTCGCTATAGTAGCTTCTTAGGAAATATTAAGGTCTAATTAGGAAGTCTATAGTGGCTATTAAATATAGGGGTAGATAAGTATGGGTTATATATAGATAATAATTACTAATAGTATAGCTATTAAGGACTTATTATATAAGTAGAATTAGCCTTTATTTCTATTTTAATAAATAATAAATTATTTAAATTTATTAATTAGATAATAAGATTAGCTTAGGAAATATTAAATATTATTATTTAGGTTAGGGGTTTTAGCTAGGGTTATTGCCTTTAGGGGCTAGAATTAGAGATTGCTAATTCTGCAAGTTATATAGGTTCTAGGCGTCTCCTCCGCCATTTAGGAGGGTAGTAAGGTTAAGAGGTTATCTAATTAGATAGTTTATATACTTACTAATATATTAAGCGGCTTAGGTAAGGAATAAGGGTTGCAATAAGGATATAGGAAGAGGGTTAGTAATATAAGGAAAGTAGGGTAAAAGAGAAAGAAAGTAGGAGAGGATTTATTTATTTAAGTATTTAAGGGTATAAAGAGGAATAAATAGGTATTTTAGGTATTTAGGGAATAATTTAGGCTTAAGGCCTTAATATGCAGTATATTTAGTTATTTACTTGCCTATTTATTTAGGCATTAATACTAAATAATTACTTTTTAGTTCTTTATTCTTAAGGTTAATTTAGGTCTTAAGTTTCTTCCTTCTTCTAACCTCCTTAAGTCCTTATCTTCCTTCTATTTAACTATTTAATTAGGTATGGCTCCCCCTCTTTTTACTATTTAGGCAATTAAGGGCATTAAGGGGGCTTAGGCTAACCTCCTTGATATTTCTAACTAATTAATTAGCTAGCTTTAGGATACTAAGTTCTATAAATAGACCTAAATATTCTAGCTTTATTGCAATATAATTTAGTTATTAATTATTAAAATTAGATTATATTAGTTCTAAAATATAAATTCTTCTTTTCTTTTATTACCCCTTTATTCTTATTAATTAAATAATTTCTTAATTTAATAATAAATTTACTATTTAGATTTATTTATAAATAGCCTTTAATTAATTTAGGCAGCTTTTATATATTAAACTGGCTTTATAAAAGATAAAGGAGAAATTAATAAAAGCATTATTTTATAATTAAATTAAATTTACTAATTAAAAGGATTATATTCTAGAATCTACTATTAAAATCATTAAGTTAAAGGCCATAAAGCTCTAGCCTATATATATTCCAGTAGATCTTACTTATAAATACAGTTATTTGGTCCGGGAGATCTTATATTGGCCTAAGCACTTAAAGGCCCTGGTTATAGCCTTTATAGGGTATTAGAACCTAATTATATATTTATACTGCATCTAGACTTATTTATCTAATATCTTTACTAATTAGAAGTATATTCTTATTTTATTCTATATTTATTAATTAATCCTAGGCTTTATAAAGGGGCAATATATTAATTATATTTAATATTCCTATAGTAAATATAAATAGATTTTATTATATAAATACTAATTAATTGCTCTTAATATTAGAGAACTATCTAATTATCTTTAGGGCTCTATTAGGCCTAAGAATCCTAAGATTTATATTATAGGAGTTCTTAATTAGGCTAGCTGCCCTTAGATCTTAGAGATAGAGGAATTAGATAATTTTATGCGCAGGGATCCTAAGGTAAAGGCAAAAATAAAAAACCATTAGTCATAAGATAAGGAGTTTAGCTTCTTCCTATTATAATAATAGCTAGGCTTTAATAGGCTATTAATTTAATAGGTTTTATTAATAATTAGCTTTAAAGGGGGGGTAAAGGGGGCAAGTAATATAATTAGTAGGGAATTAGGTTCTTTAGTAATCCGGTCTTAGGCAGTAATAGACTTTAGTTTAGTGCTCCTTAAGTAGGGTACTAAAGTAATAAAGGGTATAAGTAATATATTATTTTCTTTATTCTTTTTCTCCCCTTAATAATAAGGAATAATATTTAAAACCCTTATTATTAATTACCTTTTTATTATATCTTTTTAAATTATAATTATATATTTAACCAATTCTTAACTATATTTATATATTTTATAGCTTCTATTTTGCCTATTTAAGGGATAATTATTTTAAATTAAATTAAAGGTATTATTATAAAAGGCGCTATTAGGTAATCCTTGCCTATATTATTTTTATTATTTAGCTTATATTAGGTATTAATAATATATCTATCCTTAGTATTTTCTTCCTAATTAAATGGTTCTTATTATTAGGGCTTCTTATTATAAAAAAGGCGCTTTGCAAATTAAGGGTTATCCTTATTAGCATTAGCAGCCTACTATCTATCTTTATCCTTATAAAACCTCTTAAAGTAGTCCCTATAGATAGAAATTAGAAGCTTAGGGCTACTTTAGAGCTAAAAGCAATATGCTTTATTGCCTGATTTATAAATTATAATATATAGGCTAATCTATTAGGGCTTAAGCTTAGCCTCTTAAAATAAATCTCTAGCTTAATAGGAATTATAATAAAGTATAAGGTTACTTATTTAGATAGCTTACTTATATAAGAGCCTTAAATAGTTCTAATTAGTGCGAATAGCTAGCTTCTAGCAGTATTCTATAGCCTTCTGCCTTATATCCTCTATATTCTTATCTAGCTGCATAATAATCTTTAGCCTTACCTTAATTATTTAATTATATATCTTTACCTTATTCTAATTAATAATTCGCTATATTAAGATATCCACTTTAAGTAGGAAGATAGGCTTCTATTTATAGATTAAGTAAAATAGTGAGTAATTATAGGATACTTAAGGTATAGTGCAATTAGCCAGGAGGATATAGCTTAGGTTATTAGGCCATATACCTAAATATATAGGGTTCTATTTTATAATAAATTTAATAATTAATTAATACCTAGCTTTAATAATCCTATTTACTTTTAGGTTATATATTAATATTAAGATAATTTTTGCCCTTAAGGCCTATAGAGTAGGTTTAAAGTCTTATATTAATTTTAAGCTATTATCCACTATTATTACTAGGATTATTCCCTATTTGGAAATAATGCCTTATATAAAGACCTTAATAGCGCTTATATTTAATGCAGGGATAGCTATAGCCTCTACCCACTCTATTAGATTGCAATAGGCTTCTAGTAGGTACTTATAGCCTTAGGCTTATAGGAGGTATTAGGTATCTATATAGACCTTAAATATTAATTATTTAGGTTATATTAATATAATATACTCCTTAACCTTAATTATTAAGTATTTTTAGTAGATTTTGCAGATTTAGATGCAGGTAGTTATTTTAGTCTATATACTTGCCTACTAATATTTCCTCTAAAGGATAGTAATAGTTAAATTATGGCCCTTATGGCCTAGATTAATATAGCAGGATATAATTAATTAGTTCTTAATTATTAAGTTAGATATTACTAGATATAGGGGTCTATAGAATCTATTCTATTTATAGCCTTAGCGCTAAAAGAATCCTCCCTAAATAAAGTACTAGGTGGCTTCTCTTTTAATCTAGGCATATTTAATAGCTATTAAGCTAATAAGATATTATATAATGTAAAGAAACTCTCCTAATTATAGCTATTTACCTTTATATTTAGTAGCTAGGTATTATATCTACTTAATATAATTAATCTCTAAATCTTTAAATTAGAGCTTATTATTAATTAGCCTTAAATCTCTAAATATAATTAAATATAAATATAAATTAATAAAATCCTTAATATTATCCTTTATTTCCTTATCCTTTTAATTAAATAGTCCTGCCTATTTTCGCAATAATCTATTAGCAATTAAATTCTTAATGCCCTTAATATACTAGACTATAAAATTAAAGAGGAGAATATAATTTAACCACTAGATAACCAAGGCTCTAGGAATATTATTAATATAACTATTAAATTAATAAATAAGGACTTACGAATTAATCTTAAGGGTAAATAATATACTATAAATTATCCCTTATAACCTTCTAATTGCATAAAGGATAGCTTAGCACTCCCTCTTTATAGTATTATATTTATATTTCGCATTATTCTATAATCCTAATTTAAACCAAATTAGGTATCTCTTTCTATTAATTATCTATATAAGAATATATTCCTATCTATATAGGCTAGCATTAACTATTAGGATTACCTCCCTAGCTCCTAGGCTGCAGTCTAGTGTAATTAGTATAGGTATAGAGGTTATTTTATGCTTTAGTATTTTTAGTGCTTTTATTTAATTTAATTTTTAGGCGAATTTAATATCCTTTTTAAGGAGTATTATAAGGGGTCTTATAATTAATATAAAGCCTATAATCTAATAGCAATAATACCTAATAATACTTAAGAATAAATAGACTTCTATAATAAAATTGCAATCTTCCTACTCTATAATCTTAATAATTTTAAACTCCTTTAGGGCTTAGCTATTAGTACTATATAAATAGCCTATTATTATAGCTAACCTTTAATAGAACTGAGATTTCAGGACTGATATTATATATTTAGATAGTTCTATATTAAGGAGGGTCTTATTAAGGTTAATTAAATACTCTAGGATATACTATCTAATACTGGGCCAGGCTAGCTCGTCTTTATATATAATCTTAGGTCCCTTAATAATAATATTATCTAGGAAAGTATAGTAGATGTCTAGGAGGAGGTTAAATAGGATTTAGGTAATAATCCTTAAGAATTAGGTAATAGAGTTAGTAGCTCCTTATAGTAAGGTATATATTTGCAGGAGTCTAATAGGCATTTAGAAAGTTATTAAGTCCCTACTTTTCTTATTTAATAGTACCTAATTATATCTAGAAAAAAAGTTAAGGAGTAAAAGTATTTTATATATTATTATATCTATTAAGAATTTATTTATATTTAGGGGCATAAAACTATTATATATTATATACTTATTAATGCAAATAGCTAAATTAATTAGATAGATCTTATTATCCTTTTTAGCAATTAGTATAAATAGGTTTTAATAGGCCTTATAGCCCTCCTTAAGTATCCCTCTTTTTATATAAACCTTTAGGAGCTCTATTACCTTTTACTTAAGGCTAAATAGAATAGGGATAGTCCCTAATTATTAAGCCGAATAGGAGATAACTTTTAGGACTTATAGTAATATAATAATAAGGTTAAATTGCCTGCACTTATTAAAATCCTAGATTAAGGTAGTTTTCTAATTTTAGAGGATCTAAAGGTAAATATTTTACTTCTTAAGGTTAAGGTCTTTCTTTATTTAATTAAGTAGTTCTTTATATTAATTAGGTATAAATTATATTCTTTCTTTTATTATTAAGAATTTTAAGGTAATAATATTATTATATAGTGCATTTTATTTTAGCTTTCTTTTTATATTTTTTTACTTTTTCTCCCTTTAGTAAGGGTCTCCTTCTAGTATAGAACTATTTAAGGGTTAATTATTAATAGGGTGGATCTTAATGCCCTTCTGCTTAAAGAGAGTGTTTATGCTTATATAAGGGGCGGCATAAGGGTGGCAGTCTTCCTCTTTCTTTTTCTTTTTCTTCCTCCTTTTTCTCCTTAATTTAATATTCTATCTTATTTTCTCGAACTTAATATAGGCTACTATTATACTTTCTATCTATTCCTTCTATAATTCCTTAATAATTAATTAAATAATAAATTCTAAATCCCCTTAAAATAGGTATTAAATTAATCTTAGATTATTATCTCCTTTTAAGGGGAAATTACTTAATAGGTCCCTTAAAAGGAGGCTTATAATCTGCATCTAGATATTATCCTTATGCTTTTTTAAGTGCAGGACTTCCTATTTAATTAACCCTAAACCTAGAGTTATAAGGTAAATATTATTTAAATTTATTCTAATTATTATTTAATTAGGGATAATAAAGTAATTAAATAAAAGCTTAATAGCTTAAATAAAAGGCATGCCTAGAATAAATAGAACTATAACTATCTCTAGAGGGGCAATAAATATTTAGATTAAAGTATAAATATTACTAAAATATAAAATAGTATTATAAAATCTAATTATCCTAACCTTTCCTTTAGAATAGAATATAATAGAAATTCGGCAAGGGGTGATTATTAAGTGGCATTTTTTCGCTAGATTACTTGCAATTAGATTGCCTTTTAACCTAAAATTAATAAGGGCCTTAATTATTCCTTTATTATAATGCTAGAGGCAGACTGCCACTTTTAGGGTATCTTATATATATATTAGGACTTAGGACTTATTAATAAGCGAGATAGGGTATATAATAATCTTTAATTAATTAAATAATTCCTAAAGGAATATAGGTTATAGGCAGGCAATAAAGTTAATAATATCTTACTATTTATTTTTATTAATATAAAGGTACTATCTAAATAGTAAATTATTAGGTATTAATAGGGTATTAATACTATTTAGGTCTTTAGGAAATATTATATAATTAATATTATATTTCTTTATTATTAAATTATAATAAGATATAATATTAGGAATCTTCTTAATAATTATAAAATAAATAGCTAAAATATACTATTACTTTCTGGATTTTGCCTTAATAATTAGCTTTTCTTATTTAATATATTTAATATTATTAATACTTATTATAATAATATTAAAGTCCTTTACTATAAATTTAATAATTTTAGATATTAATAGAAAAATATTATATATTAATATTAAGATCTTTTTATTATAAATCTTATTTAAGACCCTCTAGCTAGCTTTATTATAGGCTAAGTTATTAATATAGAGGTTCTTAAGTTATAATGCCCTCTTAACCTCCTTTTAATTAGCTACTTTATGTCGGTTTATAATGCAGGGGATAGAAGGGGCACTATCTTTTATAGCAGTTATTCCTACTATTACTTTAATTAGGAAGGACTGGACTTGGAGTTTATTGTCTTCTGAGTTAGATATATTATAGATAAAAATAGGGTTTATTTTTAGTAGGGGTCCTATAAGTTTAGTAGAATTTAGCTTTAGTAGAGGTCTTATAGGTTTAATAGCTATACTAGATATATTAATTAAATAATTGCCTATAAGATTTGGGATATATTAGGCAAATTAATTAAGGCATTTTTATTTAAATAGGGTTAGACCTTATTTATATTTTGGCTAGATAGAGCTTTTAATATTATTAATTTAAGCTTAATACTTTAGGTTAAGTAAAAGATCTAGCTAGTAAATTAGGAGTCTCCTAATATATGATTAGAGGGCTAGGGAGGTATAATATATAATTAAGCATAAAGGAACTAAGGATTTGCATTTAATGCCTATAAA
This sequence comes from Thelonectria rubi, assembly GCA_013420875.1. Taxonomy (NCBI): domain Eukaryota; kingdom Fungi; phylum Ascomycota; class Sordariomycetes; order Hypocreales; family Nectriaceae; genus Thelonectria; species Thelonectria rubi. The sequence continues at coordinate 543,662 of WMHX01000043.1, forward strand.
GTAGGCACCTATAGAAAAGTTATATTTAATATATCCCTTCTAGTAGTTATTATTATATAGCTTATATTGGTTAGGGAAGTAGCTAATATTCTAGCAGTACTAGTATAGCCTCTTTATATTAGATTAGTATAGGTTTTAGGTTTAGATAGTATGAATCTCTATAATAGGCTTATTATTTAAGTAATTAGATAGATCTAGAGTTAGGTATAAGTTTTTTATATCCCTAAGGCCTTAGGTATAGAGTTTCTACTTCTCCTCTTAAGCTATTATTTATTCCCTTTTATTTTTATAGTTAATAATTAAGGTAAATTAGATTTTAAGGTTATCTATTTTAGCTATTAATAGGTTAATAGCTTCTTTTATAGGGTCAATAGGTTTTATAGGCTAGGGCAATATTAGGCCCTAAAATGGGAATCATAATATAGGGGGAGGTCCTAGGATTATATTATAGTATCTTAGCTATTAGTACTGGTTCTAGAGAGGGGCTAAGTAGTCTTTAGGGTTATTAATATATAATTCTATTATAGATCCTTAATATTAGATAGCTAGCTTAATCTTAATATAGTTTAAGACTAATTTAAAAAGCTCCTTATATAGCTTCTAGCCTAATTAATTAGGGGTTATATAGTACTAATAATAAAGTATAGTAATAATAGAGTTTAGGATCACCCTATAAAAGGCTTGCCTAGCCTTATAGCTACCATTTATTTCCTTAATAGTCTAGGAAATAAAATAATAATATTATAATATTTATACTTAAAATGCTTTAAGGTTATTACTTAATGGGCTATATTAATTTATCCTATTTAGCTTAAATATAGCTAATTCTAATTAATTAGGATTATTATTCTTAAAAATAGCCTTTAAGCGCTTCTTAGCTTTATCCTAAATATAGTTTTTAAATATATACTTTATGCATTCTTTAATATATAGCTTAAAATAATATAATTAAAAATATTTAGGCCATTTAGTCTTATTATACCCTTAGTCTTTAATAATAAGTTTAAATTAAATAAGATAATCTATAATATTTTAGCTATTAAATTAAGCTAAAGGGATATTAAGGCATTAAGCAGCTTTAGTACTAAAGGCATCCTTAATTACTACTATAAGTCTATTAATAGCAATCTTATTAAGTATAACTTAAATAGAGGGTATTATTATATTAAGGCCTATTTAGGAGCTTTCTAAAGATTTAAAGGCTATACTTAAATAGCTATAAATTAGGCTTAAGGTAATAATAGATTATAGTATAGGAGCAGGATATATAAGTGCCTTTAGGGTTATAGGGCAGGAGGAGGGTCTAATAAATACTCTTCTAATTTATCTAAATGCTAATTACTAGGGCCTAAATATTAATTAATAGCCTTAATTATAATTAATTAGATAGTTATTAAATTATTTTTCTATAAGGGGTTAGGCTAAGTATTATAAGGGTATTAACCTTAAGGGTGGTTTCTTAAGAATACTTTTAGGCTAGAGGCTTAAGTCCTTAGGATTAGGCAGTATAGTAGCTATAGTGCTCTTAAGCAATATACTTAAGTCCTTAATCTCTATTGCTATAAGGGATAGTATACTTTTAAGCTATACGCTTAAGTCCTTAATCCTAATTAAACTAAAAGATTGCTTTAATTATCTATAAATAAATAAGGATCCTAAAATTAAGTTTAATAATTAATTAGATAGAATTATTAATATAATTTAAATTATAAATTAAAGTAATATAATAGATAGTTTAGGTATTAGTAAGGGGTTATTATTATATTAATTCTTCCTCTTATGCATATTAGTCTTCTTATTACTATAGCCAGCCGCTTTTTTTAAGTATATAAACTATATAAATATTATCTATAGGCCCATCTTAACTGCTTCCTTAGAGATACTATAGCTCATTACTATATCTCCTATTTCCTAGCTAATTATCGCTAGTTAGGGGTTTAGGGCTAAAGTATTTGCCCGCTTAGGGGTAAGGTTTAGAGCTAATAACTTAGCTATTTCAGCTAGTATTAGTACTCCTAGACAGTCTATAAGAATAGTAATTAATTAATTAATTATTAAGGGGGTTTTTAGTGCAATAAGTATTAATTCAGACCTTTAGTCCTTTAATAATAATTACTATTTATTATAATTTATAAATAGAATTAAATCTTTTGCTATTAATAATACTATTATAAATAAACCTAAAATAATATTAAATTAAATAATCTTTAATAAATTAGAGTTAAATTTTATTTATTTTTATTAATTATTTAATTAATTAGACTTAATAATTAATATTATATTAATTAGAGGTTATTAGGTAAGGGTAGGAGTTTTTTAGGGTCTTTTAAGGTTACTTATAGAATAACCTCTATAGCTATCTTTATTACTCCTGCTTCTTGCTCTCTCTTTATATTTAGGTTTTCTAGTAATAGCTTAGAAGTATTACTATCTTTCTAATTAATTAGTTTTAATTATAAAAGCAGTTTATTTCCTTAATATAATCTCTAAATTTAATAGGGGAAATAATATAACTATATAATATTATAACCTATAAGATAGTATATAGGGTAAGTAGTAAAGGGAGGGAGCGAGACTGGAGGAAAAGAGGGTTTTCTATAGGAAAACGCCAAAATAAATGCAGCTGGGGCTTGCAGCTAATAGGGATAAAATAGAACCAAATAATCAACTAATAAGAGATAATAATAATACTTTAAATAAGATAAATAAACTTTAATTCTTTGGGGGGAAAATGCATATTAAGGAAGTCCTCCTCCTAGTAGGGAAATCCTTCCCCCTTTATGCTAAAGCTGGCCAACTGCAGCCAGGCGCACAGACCAGCCAAAAATCCATTAGCCAATAAAAATCCTCTAGGCCCCACAATCGTTCATTTCCGCCAATCGTCATTTTCCACTGCCACAATATACTGGAAATCGCTTAGGTAGAGAAGGAGGATATATATATTAATTTCTAATTATAATTAGTAATAATTCTTTTTTTTAATTAAAATATTATTAAATTTAATTAACCCCTTAATCGGAAAGTAAGGCATTTAGTGATGCTAAAGTTATGGGGTGATGAAATTATGGGCCCCAACTCTAATTACCTTAAGTATTTTCCCGAATTACCTTGCACTTCTCCCAAGTCGTGTCCATAATAAGTTACATTAACATTTAGGTAGCTTGTCCCCCCACGCCCTCAAAGTCGTATCTCAACGCCACCGCTTCGTCCGTCTGTAGAAAGAAGGCTAAGAAGAGTCCCCGAGACGGATGAATGGAAGAAGACTAGGAAACTTTACTTGTATTTTGAAGCCTGCGAGGAGGTGCATCGCACCAAGAAGGTACTCCGATGCATTTTCCCTCCGGCTCATCCTCGCCAAGATCCGCGGCTTGGCCCCCAAACCTCAGCTCAATACGATTGTGAGTAAAAAAACTGCGACAACTCCGCAATGGTGGAGAATAGCTTGCCTGCTTACCCTCAACTGGATGAAGGAGAGCTCAGCTCAAGACACCAATGCTGCAGGCGGGTGGCGGTGCTGTTGCTGCGGTACAGCGTGCAAACGTGACCCGTGGGCCGTAACTCACCTAGGTACAAATAGAAGACGCAGAACCTGACCTTGCCTGTCATCTTGGCCAAAAATTCTCATCTTCCCTCTCATAATGACCCACCTAACACCCGACCCGGCTCCTGAGAGGGACTCGCTTCTTTCGAATGACTCCACGTCGTCACAACTCACAGTGGGCGCCTTGAAGCCGGCTGATGAGAACCATGACGGCACCCGTCAAACCGGAAAGCTCAGCGCTCGATACGAAGACTTCCACCGCCTGCAACCGCCCCTGCTCTTCATCAGGCTCGTTTTAATCCCGCTCGCGATGACGGGGTTCTACGGCTGGATGTACTTTGGCCTCATCAAACCAACCTCGAACGACTGGTTCAAATACAGCAACTATGGTTACGACCAGCAATGGATATACTACGCTTGGTTCGTAGTCGGCGTGTTTGGCCTGCAGTGGTCCAAGGACGGACTCCTCGGCGTCGAAGTTGTGATGCTTCAGTCACCCTTTTGGAGAGCTCATTCGCGAGAAGCTCTCGAGGACCACCGGCAGGGATTGTGGAGCGGTCCTGAAGGCTGGCTGAGCCTTATTGTGATCTTGTTCAATAAAGTCTTTGGCAAAGAAAAGAGAGGCGAAGAAAAGAGATTACCAGGCCGTCTCATGGGTCTGTTCGTTTCTCTGAGCTTCTGCTTGTTTGTTGGCCTCACACTCTCTGGATTAACCTCAAACGCCACCGACGGCTTCATCTTCTCGGACAAGGCACCGGATGTTGTTGGACGCCAATGGGAAAACCTCAATGGCCGATACCTCAGCTTTTACAAAGAAGACGTGGCAAAGGCCTGGGCAATCGGCTCACCAACAACGGTCCCCGGATACGGTATTTTGTATCTTCCCGAATACGCCAATCGCGACGATTTCGAGAGTCTCAAAAATTTCCCCAACGACATTCCTCTCGACAAGAACCTCCCTGAGATGTTCCTCGCCCCGCAAGCCAAGAATCCCATCGGGGGTGATGCTTGGGGCCTACGAGCAAGCTACAACTGCTCCGTGGTCAAGGACGCATCCGAGTTCACCATCCTAAATGACAGATCATCCACCACTGTATCGGATTCTTCCTCTGAGCCGAGGGAGTCTTGGGCGCGTCTACAGTCGCCCACTGGAAGCTTGACATACGTTTGGAACACTGAAGGGCCATTGGAATCTAAGAATCTTTGGGCGTATGCGGAGATTGGCATCAGCAACGCCTCGAAATTGGTTTACGACGGAAGCGAGCCCGAATCCTTCACGCAAGAAGCCTTAGGACATGCTGAGGTGGTCGAATACGCGCTCTGGCAAATTCGCTTCAAGAGTGCCTACCCCGACCCCGCCGACTTTTCGTTTAATTCCAGTCTCAAGCCAGTCATCGACGGAATGCCTCAGATCCTCGTCCAGCTGGATAACGGAACATGGGCCAGGAACAATTCTTTTTTTCGAATCAAGAAGCTCGGCAGCAAAGAAGGCGACGACCTTGGTGACTACATTCATTTCAACACCAGCAGAGGCGCAGCATTCGGGGACAGGAAAATTGAAAATGTGGCGGAACCGATTGGCGTCCGATGCAAGGTCTTATCCGCGCTCGGCAGTGCCAAGATTGATCCTCTTGAGTCGACTTTTAGCTCATTCAAAAGGTCGCCAGCTGCATGGGACGCCAACATATCTGACGAACCTCTTACCCGCCTAGGGAGTGTTGTTCCTACAGCAATGTTCCAACAGTACATCGGATTATTCAAATCAACAGGCTCTCCTGGGCCCCGGGTGGTTTCCAACTCGATGGCCTATGAGCAGTGGATCGTACCAGACGTCTTGCAAAAGTCTCTCATGCGAGCCTTTGGACTAGAGGCATTGCAGCTCATGTACGACGGCACATACGGATTTGAGGGGGCTTGGACTAACCAGAATCTGACCTCATCAAAGGAAGGGAAACTCGTGGCACCGGGGGATCTCGAGGGGTGGGTTCCATTGATCTTCTTCATCCCGTGGATGATCGTGAGCGTTTGGCTTGGGCTCCAATACGGGTTTAAAAAGGGGAGATTGAGTGACAAACTGGATGAGAAGAGTTTTAAAGCTCTCGAAGAACGTTTGAGCGAACCTGGAGGAGGTGCTTAAGGAGTTCTTGATATTATATTTTCTCTTATTAGGCGGACCTTAGATCTAATCATGTAATTACATTTGAAGGATGCCACGGTAGGCGGAGTAGCCGCTGATTGCTTGTGCTGGCATCTTACCCAAATGAAAGCCTCGTTTACTTGGCGTTGATGTTCTCAGAGGCTCTTTACGGTGAGATACACAATTGGGCACTTGGGGGAAATTATGCACCATTCGTGCGTTTGGGTTCCAATGGTTTGTGTAGGCCAAGTGCAAGAAACCAAGGTGCTCAACGGTACCACCAACCACCCCAGCTTGCGCTAACAATTTCGGAGGACAGCCACCAGCCCTCATAGCTATCCGAAAAAGGTGTATTGGATCGGTATACTGTCCTCACATCCAAATAGACACTCATGCTGTCAGCTTCTTCGTGCTGGATGCAACCAAAGGTCCATACTATTTCGTAATCAGACCACCACCCGCGATCTGCAGGTAAGACGACGTCATCGGAAAACTGTTTCACCCATCGAGTTACCACATCGAAAGCATCAAGTGTCCCATCATAGGCCGAAGGGAACGAGGGGTTTGCGTTTACCCTTGCACGAAGTCGTACAAGACACGGAAAGAAGCATGGGGTTAAGCCCATCACGGAGTTAAGCCACCTTCCTCATCAGCAATTACCGATCCGTCTTGGAGGAACTTAGGAAGTAACAACCCAGCCGCCCAGGTGCATAAACACATGTGACACGCTGTCATCTTCTGCAGAATTGATCCCATCCAAACCAACTTCGTCAATCATCCATCATCACGAAAGTTGTCTTTTCCTATCCCAGCCATCATGACCGAGCAACACCGAGCAGCCGTGATCCCCCAGAAGGGAGGCCCTTTGGCGGTCACATACCGAACTACACCTGAGCCCGGCCCCAAGGAAATCCTCATCCAAGTCAAAGCCGTGGCCTTGAACCCCGTCGACTACGCTCAGCGCGACATGGGCATGCCTCCTGTGCCCAGCTACCCCACCGTCGTCGGATCTGACGTGGCTGGCTTGGTCGCTAAGGTGGGATCCGGCGTCTCGAATGCACCTCTGCCCGGCTCCCGAGTCATTGCATTTGCTTCGTCCTTTTATCAAGGCGGCTCCCCAGACTACGGTGCTTGCCAAGAATATGTCCTGGCTCGGGCGGAAGGCGTCACTCCGCTCCCCGATGCTCTCTCATTCGAACAGGGCGCCATCTTCCCCATGGCCGTCTTGACTTCCCTGTCGGGTTGGAACACCATTGGGATTTCTCTTGACACCAAGTTCGCCCCGGAGGACAAGCAGGCAGTTCTCATCTGGGGCGGTGCTAGCAGCGTTGGCACCTTTGCCGTCCAATCCGCAAAGACATTGGGCTTCACCGTCTATGCCACGGCCAGCACCAAGAACCACGAGTACCTCAAGACTCTTGGAGCAGACGCTGTTTTCGACTACAAGTCGAGCGACGTGGTCTCGCAGATTGTATCTCAGGCCCGTCAGGATGGCGTCACTCTGCGGACGGCATACTGCGCCGCAGAGGGGTCTCTGCAACCGACCTTGGACGTCCTCAAGAACACAAAGGGGAATGCAGTCGCCAAGATCGCTTACGCCCCTCCTTTGCGCCCGGGAGCCCCAACACTCGAGGGAGTCGATGTTAAGTTTATTATGCCACCGATGGATCCAGTTGAGAGAAACGACCACATCCACAAGTGCTTCAATGTCTGGCTTCGCAAAGGGCTCGATTCGGCTACGGTGGTTCCCAGCCCTCAGATTCGGGTTGAAGCGGGAGGTTTGGAAGGGTTGAACAAGGCGCTGGATTTGTTGAAGGGAGGTGTCAGTGCTACCAAGATCGTAGTCCCAATTTGAGGGGAGACAATTTGTTGTCTTTTCCCAGGGCGAATTGAATGTAGCCACAGACTAATTGAAGACTTAACTTTCGCAGACTCACACGAGTATGATCCGTTCTTTGACTTGTACCGTATGAAGCTCGTTGGTGTACGTACTGCAGTTCTGAGGAGTGATGAACCCTGTTCATGCCTAAGCAACAGGTGGAAGTAATTACTACAAGGCTACAAAGCTGTTCTTATTCTTGGCACGATAATGTTTAATACCGTGTGCCCGGCATCGATCACTATTGGGTAGCAGGCATTAACGAGGTCGTGCGCTGCGAATGAGTCGACAAGTTCTTTTCCTCTTCTATTTTCTGAGGAGTAGGTCGAAGATATCGACAAATGGGTCTTTCTTAACTGTAAGAAGTTGTTCCCGGAGCCAGATGTCCCTCCATGCCAGCCCAGCGAGATGCATACATGTACTGCACCGCTCCCCCTCTTCTCATGCCACACGGGGCCCACGGTGTACGACTAATCTATGTCCAGAGGAAAGACAACGGGACATTCTCGGTCGATGGTTGAGGACCCAGCAAAGGTGTGCGCTGACTCTCGTCACTGTCATCTTCTGGTTTGTCCTGGCTTGGCACCGGCATGGCGGTTCCCACCCGGGAAACTTGGAGTTGGCTGTGGATTCTTGCTTCTGTTCCCTCTTCGGTGCCGACTGTATGTCACGGTCAGTACGCAGTGCCACTCGTGGAGGTGTAGATATAAACATACCCGCGAGAAAGGTCAGGAAGCTTGTCACGACGGTGATCCAGACGGCCGTGGCCGCCAGTTGTCCGAAACCCCAGGAATGCTCGCCGCCGTTGATTTGCTCCATCTTCTTGAATACATTCGCCACGTCGGCGACGAAGATTATCAACAGGCCTAGACCCAGAAGCTCGGCTGCCAACAGAATGAAGGGAAAGATTCGACTACAGAGTCGTAGGACTCGAAGGTATTTGAGACTGCTCGTCTGGCCTTTGGGCGTACCGTTCGAGAACTTTGAGTCAAAATGCCACCTGAGAAGAGCGGTGCACTCTTCAAGAAGCATGATGGCAGAGATGCAGTGTACGGCGGGAGCCAGTGTTGTCGTGAGCTTGAAAACCTGCTGCGACACATCAGGTCCCTGCAGTTGCGACCCCAAACAGTAGGACATGGGCCCTGGATTATTCCCACAGTCCTCTACCGCGGCGTTGTCCCTCAGGTTCGTGATAAACTTCTCGGGATCCGCCCACGAGCCTGCATTCCTGGAGCCATGGGCGATGATCATCAAGAGCCAGCTGGCCACCATGGGAATCATGGAAACAACCCTCGAAATCCCGCCTTTCCCGACTCGCTGGCGACACGGCTGGAGAAAGACGACGGAACACGTGCCCACGACCAAGAGGCCGAAGGCAATGTCGCGGTTCATCGTGTAGGAGAAGACCGACGTCACGTTGGCCAATCCCAAGTCGCCTGCGCCCCCAAAGGCGCAGAGGAAGATGACGGCGATGGTCAAGCCAAAGGCCGTCTGGGCGTCTTGGAGGTTGGACACGGCGGAGTGAACGGCGATGGCAAAGTTGCCCGCGGGCTCCAGGTCTAGAGTGTCCGGTGGTGCCAGCTCAGTTCCTCCCGGAGGACCTAGGAGCTTCGAGGCGCCGTTCCCGCGCAGCTCTCGCACCGCTATCTGGAAGCGAGTCCAAGAGCGGTACGTGGACCAAAAGAAGGCGGCGAAAGTGAGGACGAGGCCAATCTGAATAGCGTAGGAGACCAGAATGCCCGGTCCGGCAATGTCCGAGTCGATGCCCAAGCCGGCATCCTGACAATACGGTCGGTCGATGACGCTGGCGAAGTCTGCGATGTTGTCGGGGTCGATGGGATCGCACCGGAACCTCTGCAGACGCGACGTGCAGCTTCCGTACTTGGAGTCGGAGCAGGACTGCCAGAAGCATTGCCGCACGCTTGCGAAGACGTGCAGTCCGTCGAAAGCCTCGAGCGAGCCGCCCAGGTGGAAGATGTGGTCCACATCCCCAAGATCTTCGGGGTCGACCGTCTTATTGCCCTGGACCACTTCCATGGTCACCGTGGCCAGGGCCATGCAGTTCCAGACGTTCTCGGGAGAGGCAAACATGGCCGTGGCGTTGCTGCAGGTGCGTGTGCAATTGGGTGTCTTCCACGTCTCCGTGGTGCACCCCGCGGTGTGAAGCCGAATCCACTCCCCGTTTGCGCGTAGGACGGCTCCAACTCTGTTGAAGTAGGCTTCGTGCCATGCCTGCCATAGAGTGGGAGTGGCATAGGTGTAGTTGTACTCGCTAATGGTCCGAAACTTGTAGCCATAAGACATGATGAAGATAGTGGGGGTATGGTGAGGACAATGGGGAGAAACTGTCGAGTTGCTTCATTGATGACCAGCGTAGGTAAAATACAAGCCCAAGCGGCGACGAGTATTAACTCACCACTACCAGCCAGAAGCAATGAAAACAAGAAGCAGGCTGGCGCTTATTTATGCCCTCGACGGCAAGGCCCACGCACCGCTCGCGTCCTATTGGAGTGGAAACCCGCGACGAGACAATAGGAGATTCGGCTCCGGGCTGCGACGATCAGAATGCGTTTTGACGACCAGAATTAGGTATCGCTCATGCCTGACATGCAGCACTGCCACTGCGGTCTCATGGGGGCTGCAATAAAAGTCCGCCATCTGATTAGTGTAGGCGCCCAGACTAGAACCAACCTGCTTCGCCGATGCCGACTGAGCCGTGCCGTGCCGTCGAGGAGTTACATGGTTAGTTGGATCCCGGAATCGCCAGGAATCAACAATGGGACCGGAGAGTCTGGGGTCAAGAATTGTCCCCAAGCTTGGCGGCATTTATTCGAAAGTAACAAGTTCCCAGTCCACTCAGTATTCTCTGAGGCTTGCTAATTAGAGGAGCAATCTGCTGTATTATCTCGAGTCTTCAACTACATACACTATCTCGCGTCCTAAAAGCCCAATGAAGATCCCCTTATCTTCTACTCAAGCTGGGTTAACCTTCTTCATCTCTCCAGTCTTGATGTCGAAAACAAATCCCTGGGTGCCCTTCTTTAGCTCCTCTCTGAGGAACGGCGTCTTTCGAACCCATTCGAGATCGTCCTTGACACTGACTTCGACGCTGTTTACGTGCCGTTAGCAATGTCCAGGAACCTTTGAGTAATGTGAAACTGGGTATTAGGGGGCTTTCTTACTCCGTGATGGGGCCAAAGTCCATCTTCTCAAGCTCAGCCCAGTGGTCCTTATCCACAAAGGTCTTCATGCTGGCACGGATTCCCTCGTCGGTGACGTGGGTGGTGCCACAGTCTGTGTGATGAATGATGGCAATCTCCTCGAGCCTGAAAAGGGAGTCTACGAGGTTGATATCCCGGAGAGCATCGCGAACGTGTCCTCCTGCATTGCGGGAGACGAGGACTTCTGTGCGAGGGGTCAGCTCGATCCAGCCAGTCCGCTCCTCTGGCGCTCACCTCCATGGTCAAGATTGAAGAATTTCTCAGGGACGCAGCGAGGATCAACGCAGGTCACTATGAGTGAGATTGGTCAGCTTCGTGGAACAGATGTGCAGCCAAGGGAAAGTCAGGGTGCCTACCGATGATGGTGCGGGGAGGAGGCGCCCCAGATTCCCGCAGCTCGGTCAGGTGGGGAAGAGGTTGATGGGCAATAGCCCTACGGGAGTTAGCAACAGTTTCTCTTGGGTGGAGTTTGAGACTAACTTGTGCCTCTTGAGAAGATCCTCAATGGATGGGCGAGGTTCCATGGCTTGTGGCTTGGTAACGGTGATGTCTTGGTGACGGTGTGCTGGGAAGCTGTGCAAAAGTGCAAGTTGAGAGTCGTTGGTGTATTGGAATGAGTGAGGTTGAGTTTCAATGGCAATGTCGACGCCTTTTATAGATCTCTTCAGGATTGCTTATGAATAATCTCTATCTATATTCCTGGTCTTCATTTCCAACCCCAATTCTACATCTTTCCGCCGCAACAGCCTGTTCATCGATCCTGTGATTGTGGCTGAAAAGCGTCCAGGGCACTGGTATCCTAAACGGGAAAGCTAATTCCCGGGCATGAAGCGGCAAGTGTCACTGTTGATTCGCCGTATCTGCATCCTCGGTACAGCGCCATTTTCGAGCCACTGATTAGTGATACTGATAATAACTGTAAATAGGCTCTGCAAGAAGGTGGGAGGCGCCATTTGTCTGTACGTCCTGCTTACTGGACATGGCTTTCGCGCTGTTCCTTTTCAGGTTCATGGTGCCCTGGCCTCATTGCTTATAATTACTCATCCGGCTCCCGGGTCCTCCGACTAAGCTCTTTTCTTTAGAAGGGCCATCGGACAACTCCGCAAAGCAGATCAGGATTGACAATAGTCAGCAGGCCCGGAATGCCTGTCAAAATGGGTTAACGGTAGCCTGGGTCTCTGACGAATTCTACCAGCAGGTTTCAGGACACACCCAAGGTCCAGTTCCCCAGATGGCCTTCTCGTTCGTCAACTATGACGGTCCAACGCTCCCCGAGGATCCGAGCGTGCGCAAGCTCATTCGTCGACAAGCCATGAGAGACGCGGCTTCGGACAGGAGATCACGGGGCGGTTACGGGCAGACCAATCTCAGGCAATATCCGGTGTTCCTGACACACGGGGATATCGAGGGCGAGCAGGCTTCCTCATTGTTTCAATCTTCGATTGACTCCAATCAAGACACAGCGGAGCGCCCACGACGAACACGAGGCCCGGCACTCTCCCGTGCTCGCGCCCCTACATTGCCCTTCTCCATTGCGTATCCCGACATCACCACGACCGAAAAGTTCGCACTCTTACTGAATCTCGCTCCATTGACAGGCCTGCGCCTCGGCATCGCCAAGGTTTCGTCCCCAAAGTGCGACCTCGTTTCCCCGGCGAATCCCTTCCCCGCCTCGGATGTAGGAAGCCCCAAGTTGGCGCACTTCATTACGGACCGATATGCAGAAGCGCCGACCTTGCGCTATGCTACCGACTGTGTCGTCGCAAAGCTACGACAGACGTTTAGAGGCCAAAGTCGCCCATCCCAAGACGATCAAGAGACGGTCTTGCGGCGTTACACAATAGCGTTGAAGGCCCTCCAAGCGGCCCTGGAGGACGAAACGCAGAGAATGACGCCGGAAACGTTGTGTGCGACGGAGTTGTTGGCTGTTTTTGAGGTACAAGTCGTCCTTGAGAATCTCCTCAAGTGTCTAATCACTGATTCATACCTCAGTTACTTGATGATAATATTCAGTCTCATTCGTGGATTCACCACGCTGGTGGTGCTGCCCTGCTGATACAAATTCGAGGGGCCAATGGATTCAACACCGAGTGGGAAATGGCCCTTTTCATGGCCCATATTGGTCCAACTGTCAGTACTATCAAACTCTCCCATATCTCATCTTTGTCTAATTTCCAGGCTAATCGGCTATGCAGGTAATGGACGCTTTTCTGGGCAACAAATCATGTTTCCTGGCGGAAGAAGGTTGGAAGAAACTCATGCGCTCCGTCATCCGCAGCGAGGGCTCATTCATCCAACAGCAAGATCTTGCCCTCGCCATGTGGTGCCATCTCGTCGAGGGGCCAGAGAGGTTCAAGGAGGTGACGGATGCCATCTCGGCGCCCGCGCCGCCGCCTCGGGGTGTCATTGACTCCATCATTACGCAGCTGCTGATAGACAGGGAGAGCCTGGTGAGCTGGATGGAACGGGCGCCGACGCTCCCAGGGTTTCTGGATGAAGAGTTTGAGGAGGACGAACATGGCATCATGTTCCCACGACTGACATTCGAAAAGGGCAAATCCCACGCTCCTCACGTTACTCAGCTCGCGCTTTGGGGGACGAATATCATGTGCCGCATCCTCAAGTCACGTCTCCTGGTCGCCATGGCCCCAGTTCGATTCCGTGATCTAGAACTCGAATGCCAACGCTTGGCCAGCAAGATAATGATGCTGGAGAAGGCTGCAGCCGAGAACAATGCTGACGGGCTGCTTCAGACCGTGTTCATTTCTCAGAGCACTTGGATTGCGAAAGGTGTGGTCGAAACGCAGAGCATCTGGAACAAGGGAACGGAGGAGAATTGCGCTGGCATGATTGAGAAGTGGAAATTCGAAGCTTGGTGTAGAGCTATTGGAAGGAAGTTTTGATGGAGGGATGCATATCTATCTTGAAGGCGTTCAGGTAATATCAATCCCATCTCAAAGCTCGCCCTCTCCTTCAAACCTGCCATCGGGACCTTCCTGAGGATATTCCTTTCCCCCCCTCACAAGGTCAGTCACGCCGGCGACGGCGTTTTCCATCCAGAACTGCGTCCCGTTTGGCCTCGCCAACGACTCGCCAACGCTCCAGTCCGTGTTGTGAACCAGCCACTTCTCATCCAGCGTTCCCAAAAACACGTCCAATGTGCGGTGGTCATCTTCGGACCTCCAGATCAGTGAAGTACCGCAACGCCGGCAGAATCCTCGGAAACGCCGGGGGGATGATTCGTACTCCTCATAAGTCTCATACGTGCGAAGCTGCGGCTGGAAACTTCCCACGGATACGACGAGGAATTGGGCGATCAAGGAGGAAGTCCATTTTCGACACATTGTGCCTGCAACAGTGAGCATCGGGTCATAAAGCATGTGAAAGGAGTCAACGGGTCATGGGAACTCGATACTCACACTGGCACGTTGAGGACTGTAAATATAATTCAGTGAGAGTTTCATGGTGCATTCACATCAGCACAGATCTTCGACTCACCACCGGGGGCCATGGGGATTGTCTTGACGAGGAGATGGAATAACGAATTGCACCGCAAAGGCATCCGCCCGAGATTTCAGTGGGAAATTCCATGCCGGTCTCGTGCTGGTCTCAAATCGGCGGGATGGGTCCGAATTTGGACTCCTGGAAGCGCTCCTCAATTGACAAAATAAAATGGTCGCGAGAGTTTAGAGGTGACTTGGTGAGGAGGTTGGCTCTGCTTTGGAACCTGAGACATCGGGATTGAGACATTCGAATATTACCGAGCAAGGTCGGGTTTCGGGAAACCGGAAAATCACTCGCTTTCGGTTTCATGGGTCGATCCTCAGTTTAGGGTATGACTTGGTATTGAAGAACGTCACATTGATGACGCCAAAAAGTACTTGTGCATGGGCACTTGGTAACAGGGAAGAAGGGGGAAATGTCTTGAGGTATAGTCAAATTGGATACTGGAATATTTGCTTGTGAATATCGCGTAATACTAAATGGCTCTACACGAGAATCCCTCCGTCAATTATTTCGTTGAGCTGGGAGCACCATCCATGACACGAAAACAATCTGGCACGCGTCAAACATCGAATCGTTGACAGTTCCTAAGAATGTAATCAAAAGCGAAACCGGTTCAGTTGACTACATACATAGTTATCTAACAATGATGATAACCACTCAACCCTCACAAGACATTGAAAACCTCATCTCACCGGGAGCCATTGTGCTCGGGCACCTGTCCCAGGCTCACCCCCCATCCTTTTACACTTCCTTCCTCTTCCTCAAACCATGTAATACATCAGACCTCCACTCCTCTTTATTGACCATGGCAATGAGCCCTCCCCTATAGTCTACAACTAACTCATCGACCTCTTCCCTCAGCTGGAGGCACGTTTCGGTCCCGACGCCGGACTCGAGGCTGAGGAGGTGCGTTCCTTGGCCTCCTGACTTGTTGGTGCTGGTTCTCAAACGTATTGAGATCGTCGGCATCTTGGTCCCTGGGCGGCCAAGTAACAGTTCGGCCTCCCTTGGGGTTTTGTTCCTTGAAGCCGAGGCTTCCGTCCGGGCGCTCCACGCGAGTCAAGCGGTTGGATTCGTCGTCGAAGCGGTTCAGTTGCTGCCGGCCTCCTCGATCCATTGGCTCGACACGGGATCGCTCAAAATCCTCAAGATTACCTTCTGGGTGATAGAGGACAGCGACCACGCCGTCTTTCTGGCCAGTCGCAAGGTTTGTAGGCACGATTGCGCGAAACGGCCCCGGGTCGTTCACCTCGGTTCGAGTCACCCTGGCCCTGTCGTTATGATGAACCGGCCCTTGAAGGTCTTCAATTCTTCGGGCTGGTGTGCTGCGCTGACTCAAGTCCATTCGGGTGTTGACGGGAATCTCGTACAATCTCTTGTTGTTGGGGTCCTTGACCTCATGTGGATCAATGAGGGCCTCCCTATTCTCGAACCGTTTTGGAT
The DNA here is from genome assembly GCA_013420875.1 of Thelonectria rubi. Lineage (NCBI taxonomy): Eukaryota > Fungi > Ascomycota > Sordariomycetes > Hypocreales > Nectriaceae > Thelonectria > Thelonectria rubi. The sequence goes on from WMHX01000043.1 coordinate 559,390, forward strand.
AAAAGCCGCGGCGATTCTCTCCCCGCGGGTCTTCGACTTGGGCAGCTGTTTGCTCGACTTTCTTCGCTGGTAGAGCACCTCGTGGGGTCCAGAATTGCTGTGATGTCGTCTTAGCACTGATGGATAAGGAAAGAGAGAGAGAGAGAGGGCCGTCAAGGAGAAGATATCTGGACAAACATCACGGGGGAGAAAGGAAGGTAGGGCAATAATTACCGTCTTCTTTTGTTCGTCGTCGGTGTTGCGCCTGGGCGTTTCCGATCGCCCGAAGAGTCTGTTCATCATGATCGCGGGGGCAGAATGGTATATGTTGAGAGGATCTGGATGAGAGGGCAAGGAGAGTGAAAGATGACTTCAAATAAAGTGGAAGCGTAGCTGAGAAAGTCTTTGACCTGCAAAGATGCGAGTTGTCGATGTTGTAGCTATTCTAAACTGACTGAAGGGCTGGCGAGGCAGAGGCTTTTTAAACAATAAAAGCCAGCGGGCAGGGGAAAGGTACCAAGATTAATCCACCAAAGACTCCAACATTCAAAGAATCGCTTCATTCAGGTGGGATGTGCCGCTGATGCCGCCCAGCCGCTCACGAGAAACAGTCTGGAAGGCAGGGAACACTGAACAGTGAGGTCTAAGTGGGGGAGGTGGGAGTCGCACGATATGTATGTTGGTTCTTGAACCAACGGACCGGCTTCACCTGAGACATCTCGACCGGATGAAAGCAACACTAGCGCTAGATGAGTCCAATGGGAGAGACGTCGGCCGTTCTCGTAAGGGGCCGGATGGAACATTCAGCGTCGTATTGACTCTGGCGCGCGCTTCTCAGGAGGAATCCCCCGCCCGGCCGCGGGCCCGGCCTCGTCTCCATTGTGCAAACCCTTTTTATATTTATCATCGTATGAGGAGTCACCCAATCAGCCCTGGGCCTCGCTAGTTTCAGACTCGTGATGGATGGATGATGCGTAATGCGACATGACCCAACGTCACCAACTATCTAGACATCCCTGCGAGTATGTCTCGCGCCTACAGCGCCGCCGGCTGATTGGACAGCGCCTGTGATGTGCCTCGATCCTTCAGGGCGCAGCAAACGCCACCGGCGCTAAAATCGGACCATGGCCGACTTCCTCCACCTCCTAGGACTCTGGCTCTGCAACATTTCCTCTCTTGCTTTCAGTCCTTGGTCAATCATTCATTACTTGACCCTCTGCCATCAGTCCATTCCTGCATCGTTTCGATACGCACTACATCTTCTGAATCTATTCCTCTTTCTACCCGGAACTCTTCTCTGCCGTTTACCCAGCCAGCGTGGTTGTTACGTGCTTCCTGTCGCAATGAGCAACCGTGAAACCCAAGACATCCCAGCCCTGGCCGTCAAGATGTCCTCGACACAGCCTACTTGGCTACAAAGTCTCGAAAATATGATTGAAGAGAATAGAGAAGAATACTTCGATGACGAAACCTGCGCCGAGATCGTTCGAGACCTGCTCCTCGCGCCAGAGGACGATGCCACCGCTATCCCCAACGCCGTTGAAAGATTTCTACAGCACTACAAAGTGGGCCGTTCCAACGAACACCTCGAGTTGAGGCAGCCTCCCAGGTACAGTGTGGATTTATTTGAGCTCAGCCTAGGGGCTGCTCTCACCGCGGCCGTGATAGATATATCTCCGTTCGAGGCGAGGCATGACAGGCTGGCGAACCTTCTTATTGCCATTAGAGACAGCGGTGCACCGAAAGAAAACTTTCTGTACAATCCAGATGTGTGTATTCCCCGTTCCTTTCCTGATTTCCCATAAACACTGGGTACTAATGCTGAAAAGGACCCTGTCTTCGTTTACTATGGCAACGGCACTGGACGACATCTGTATAACAGCTGGAGTCATTATACTGGTAGGCAGAGAACCCCAACACTGCTCTAGCACGATGTGCTTTGGTTATTCTCTCATACTAACGTGTGTCTGGTTCTGTGTCAACAGTGCATGACGATACTAAAGACACACCTTCTGAGACTGCACTCTCAGCTTGCACCCATTGGATCAATCTGAATGCCTTCATAGCCAAGATTTTCGAGGGTGGCATCCTCGATGGTAAAGCACCGAGCTGGATTTCAACCGACTTCAGGAATGCATTTCCGGAGCGCCGTAAAGGCGACTACAACTTCGCGACTAATATTGGTCACAAAACACAAGTCCTTGTCGTCGCCAACGACATTCTCATTGCAGGAGACGCTTTGGTCAGAGAGTTGAAAACTTACCCAGGCAAGTGGCCTTGGATGAGCAGCCCGGAGGTCTGGAAGCGCTGGGCTCTCGGGTTTCGAGAAGTCGCCGAGGCGGATGGAGCGGAATCGGAAGATCCTTACTGGGATCTGAAGACGAAGGCCAAAAAGGCCTCTGATAAGATGGTCAAGCTGTACCCGGACCTTTTTGAGGAGGAATCGAAGGAGGAATCGAAGGAGGAATCGAAGGAGGAATCGAAGGAGGAATCGAAGGAGGAATCGAAGGAGGAATCGGAGGAGAATTCGGAGGCGGGATTGAAGGAGGAATCGGAGGAATCGAAGAATATATAAAGACCGAAAGGAGATGAGTAATTTGTTCTAGAGTTCCTAGCCATTGATGCCAAATTGCCAGTTTGAAACAGCAACATCCTCTCCAAGTCAGAACGAGTTGTGACCTTCCCATGCCGAAACCTTACTCCGCACTGTTAGAACCATCCCTTGCACAAATGAGTTGGCAACTTCCTTAAACGAGCATTGGTCCGGTGGTCGGCGACACAACCGCATGTGGTGTGACGATGTGACGATGTGACCAACCCCGCATATTCTCCCATAACTGATTGTTGAGGCATAATTATGCTCTCTTCTCTATCTGATTTATTCTCTCTTTTCCTTCTTTCTAACCTTTAACAAGGAAACAACGGCCAACCATTTGGCCAAGAATAAACAAAGAATGACAGTCAGCGAAGACCCAAGTGGCCAGAAAGGTCCCTCTGCAGAATCTGCCATTCTACCTCCCCAACATTGGTCATGGCTTGCCAAAGTGAGTGACTTAACATGAATGGTACCGTGTACTCATTCGAGCTTGTTCAAGGAAATCGGGGCACACGAAGACGCCCACGATGATCTTGAAGGATCCACGGCTTCGATCGTCTCAAGCATCCTCCAATACAGAACACTCAACGGCAGAAAGTACCACAGTGGTCAAGGAAAGGCGGAATACTGGTACGTGGAACTCGTACTATATAATACTTGTGACTAATATCGGAAAAGGGGAAGCGTAGACGGGGAACAGAGTGAGGCGATGGATATCAAGTAGGACGCCATTTGCGGCATGACTTCTAAGTTCTACGGAATTAATACTCACCCATCTCCAGCCATCATGTCCTCACTCTTCTACTGGACGGGAAACTTTACTTGGCCCCGTTGAAGCAGGACATTCAGGTAAGTCTCTCGAAGTGTAGCTAAACTTGGCCTAATTCAGTTCTAGAAAGCGATTGATATCGGAACCGGCACAGGTAAGGATTCAACGACGAAACATTGAAATCAAAGGCTTTAGCTACCCTAAGTCTAGGTATTTGGGCCATGTAGGTGTCCTGAAGGTGTTGGTTCTTTACCGAGACCTGACATGCGCAAGTGATTTTGCCGATGAATTCCCCAATGCCTCTGTTGTCGGGACGGATATCTCCCCGATCCAACACGACTGGATCCCCCCGAATCTGGAATTGTGAGAACTGGGCTTCCTGTCCCTCCACTGCATTTTCTGCTACTAACATGCGTCAGTCAAATCGATGACTGCACTCAAGACTGGACGTTTGACGAAAACTCCGTCGACTACGTGCACACGCGCTGGCTCGTCGGCAGCATCGCCGACTGGACCGCGCTCTTCAAACAGGCGTATAAGGCCCTGAAACCGGGTGGCTACCTCGAGAGCTACGAACCCATGTCGTGCTTCCAGAGCGACGATGGTACTGTGAGCGAGACGAGCGCCTTGAACCAATGGGGCAAGTTTTTTGTTGAGGGAGGACGTGCCATCGGTCGCTCATTTACCATTATTGAGGACGAGGTTCAGAGAAAGGCCATGAAAGAAGCCGGCTTCATCGACATTGAAGAACGGAACGTCAAGGTTTGTCTTGCTTAGCATTATCGGTGTAGAAGCAACGGCTGACAAGCCAGAACCCCGTCGGTCGCTGGCCAAAGGATCCAAAGCTCAAGGAAATCGGCACCATGATGCAGCTCGCCTTTGAAAAGGACCCGGAAGGAACGGTGTTATTCATGGCCACGACGTTGGGCTGGACGAGAAAGCAGGTTGGTGCCTACCTGACGCACTTCCGGCGCGAAATACGATCTATGGACATTCATGGTTACTACTACCAGAGGATTGTCTGGGGTCGGAAGCCTGAGACGGCCTGAGTCTAAGACGTTCATGAGGACGTGCTGGAACTCATCTGGTCTGGTGGTAGGGACTCATACCTTGCCAGCGAGGAGTACTTCATACGTGTGTGAATGAGATTATATCTTATCATTTGCCAAAACGCCCTTCCTCTGAAGTCTATACCGTCGGAACCCAGAAATGTTGTCATGAGCCACACCCAAAGAATCTATAATAAATTGCCTGTACCCCAACGATATCCTCGCAAGCTAAACCTTCTGGTCGTTGGAATCTGTATTGACCTTCTCATATTGCTGCTTCCTCGCCGTCTTGTTTGATCCCTTTCCTTGAGCAAAACACTCGTCGGCAATGGGCCATCGCTCTGGCTCACGATAAAACTCGTCTCGCTTCTCCATGGTCAACATGCCCGCAAAATCGAACGGGTCGGCGATGAACATGAACCAGGACCGCTTGTGAATCCAGCCGGGTCCCAGTCGCTCGGTCTTGCCGTCATAGTCCAAGTACTGCCGTTGGTCGCTGGGGATGAAGCGTCCGGGGTGGATGATATTGAGCCAGTAGGTGTAAATCATAACGGGGATCGTCTCGAGCACGTAGAGCGGCCACTCGTGCGCCAGAAGCGCGCCGGCTTTGGTGCCGGTGCCATCCAGGATGGATCGGAGCTGGAAAGACTCGACGGCGCGGAAAACACACCGGACGATGATGAGAGTCGAGGTTCCGTACAGCATGATGAACATGATGCGCACGTTTCGAGGCAGCATCTTGGCCTTTGAGCAGCGATGATGTAGAATGCCGGTTAATGCGATAAAGGCGATTTCGACAACGCCCTGAAGAACTACGGCGATGGCCACAAGAGTGGCGCCCTGGAGTAAGAGATCCTTGTCGTCTCTCCCCTGTCCACCCGCCATCCAGGAGCTGCCAATGGCTGTCAACATCTCCACGAGGGCGCCGAGGAACAAGAAGATGTAGACGATGCGATTCGGGTTGATGATGGAATGCATCGGGAGGTAGTGCATTAGGCGACCCAGCGTGTTGTATTCGGCGGCCGAGTAGATGGGAGGAGCGAGGTAGATGAAAATGGTCTGGAGCATGAAAAAGGGCAGATTGTCTGGATACTGGATGGAGATGCACCGAAGAATCCAGCCGCTGGTGTAGAAGAGGCCGCCGTAAAACATGAAGAAGGTGACTTTCCAGAATTTATACCGACTGTAGGGAAGAGGTTAGAACCCGAGACTGAATAAAGGAGTGAATTGAACGACTTACAAATTCTGGTAGCCGTGAAGAAGTGTTGAAATGCCAGCAACCGCCGCCGCTACAGCAGCGAGGACCTGGTTGGCGTCGTAGCCAAACAAGTTGCCTGGGGTAGCCATGGTTTCAGGTAGTTGGATGGGGAATATGGTGAGTTGAGCCCTTGGTTATCTCTTCAATAAGTTTGCCAGTCTGTTGTAGATTTATATATTCCATCATCGAGAAGCAACGGAATCTCCTTCAATGACGAAACCCGCCAACACGGTGATTGTTCCACGCAGCCCCCGAACGAGGAGGACCCCAAGGCTGAAGACCCTGGAACGACCCCTGGAACCAGACCTGGAAACCAGCCCTACGGCGGTCCGTCTGGACAGTCCTGGCTTAGCTCCTTGTCTGATGTGCGCGGCGATCTCGGGCCAGCGCGGGCATCGCCTCACAGCGCTGCGTATTTCCGAAACGGGCATAGCCAGCGCAGCATCTTCCTTGAAGGATGAGCAGAGCCAAAGCGAGAACCGGCCTGGTATTTAATGAGACTGAAATCAGCCGGGACAGAGACTCGCTGAGATGACGCGAGGAGCGCAGAGAGACTACCATACCTCGACGTGTACGTACGACACATTTCCCCGCATTCACGTGATGGAGGAGGAATTCGCAACGATTTGACGCAAATAATGTGTGAATTATGTCATAGCATTAGAACCAGCATATTGGCTAGATCCCATTACTAATGCTCGGGAACAGCAACCGTAACCCGTTCTTCTGTGGGAGCCGCGAGATCTGCACCGTCCCGATATCGCGAACCGTGCCCCTTGGAGGTTTATGTATAGCCGCCCATCCGAGAGTGAAGACCAAAGGAACCTCTCTCAACGGCAGTAGGAATTGCACCCAAAGTCTACATCAAATAGCTCCGTCGGCTGTGTCTCCGTCTCCCATCAGCAAGCAACACCCCTTAGCAGAGGGGTCGCTCAATCAGCAATCAAGGACCGTCTTCCCACCACTAGTCCTCGAAGACCAACCCATCGATGAGAAGCCTCCTCTGCGAGTCATCGTCACCGGAGGGGGAATTAATGGGATTACTGCCGGTATCTTATTACCTGCCAAAATTCCCCGAATTGACCTGGTTATATATGAGAGAGATAATGACATCGTAAGCATCTGGTACCACTCGTCTCCATTTCCTCAACTTACATCTACCAGGGAGGCGTCTAGAATTCCAATGTCTATCCAGGTTCCGATACGACGTCCCGTCTCACGCGTTACCAGTCAACCTTTGCGCCGTCGCCTTCGTGGACCGAGGCATACGCCCAAGGTGCCGAGATTCGGGCGTATTGCGACAAGGTTGCTGACGATTACGACTTGCGCAAATACATTCGGACGAGATCCCGTATCGTTTCCGCTGAGTGGTCCGAGGAGAAGGGTAAATGGCTTGTGACTGTTCAGTCAGACACGGGGGAGTTTGTTGACGAGGCCAATTTTCTCATCACGGCCGCCGGTCACTTTAGCGATCCAAGATGGAATCAAAGACCTAGCCCAACTAATCGCCGAAAATATTTACAAAGCCCAAACCAGCCCTGAAGAGTATCTCAAGTCTCGCAAGACGGCAAGACGCACGAGTCGAGATTGTTCAGCCGCTTCGGCGGAATCTGCAATGGGAATAAGATCGACGCGAGGGATACCATCACGCCGTTGAAGCGTCTCGGGGGCGACGCTCAGCTGGCTGGCGAGGTAATACTCGACTTTCGGCCAAATTTTCATCGGTTGACCCCGGTCCTGGTTATCTGGAGGCGCTCCTCGCGGACAATCTCGCCTACATAACGGATCATATTGCAGCCCATTATGCGACATGAATCTGGACTCTGGCGATTTCCATTGTCGCCCATGATCCGTAGTGAGCCAGGGTGAGTCTGCAGAGACGAGGTCGATGCCGTGCTGGAACTGACGCCTCTTGCAAGTTCTTGTTGCATCATACCGCAGGATGGCCTCCCTGTTGTACTAGGCTGCAGTCGGCTCAGCGAACACAAAGAAGTTTCTTTGTTACGGCAGCACGTGAATTGATGGATGGAGTAACGACAGCAATTTCGGGATAGCGCAATGAACAAGTTATCAAAGAATGAAATTCCTCGATGGGCTCTAAACTGCTGGGCTGAGTTGGCTCCGCGAAGATAAAGAAGGCTTCTTTGTTACAAATAGCACGTGACTTGGTGTTTGCATTAAGATCGGAGCATTCGGGACACCGGGCGTAATAAAAAAGTTATCAAAGAAAGCGGGAACTCTCCTGGGGCATTTGTATATAAGGAGATGTCTTCCATGGCAAGTACCTTGTGATCACATCTCCTCACCACAACCACAAAGCTTCAGACAACCTTCAATTGTCGAACTCGTTCACCCATCATGGATTGCGCGACAAACAACTTCTCTGACCGGGCTGGTCGGTTCATTGGCCGCCGCATCAAGCTCGGAGTCTCGTGCGCGATCCGTAACTGGAGACTGTTCTTGGCCTGCTACGCCTGCATCACCATCATTGGCGGCATTCTTCTGCACTACACTGTCCACGACGAGCCTCACCCTCTCGGAGATGCGGCGAGGAGCACGCAAAGCCTCGCGGCCCGATGGGGTGGTTTTGACGACCGTCCCATGACGAACAAGTGCTATCGTCAGGAGCGCACAGCCATGCTCCTCGCCCTCTTTTTGGGCATCTTTGGCATTGACCAGTTCTACGCTCACCACTGGCCCCTGGCCGTGTTCAAGCTTCTAACTCTCGGCGGTCTGTGCTGGTGGGCCATGATTGACATGATCCTCTGGATTGTGGGCGGCGTTTATGGTACCCCAGGATGCCCCAAAGATAATGGATGGCGTTCTTAGTTGCGGTTGGACGGCATTCGGGTTGACGGGTTCGGAATCTTAGGCGGAGATTGGAAATGGCTCGGTGCTTTGAGTCCTGTCCAGCGGAATAACCAACTGGTAGTGAACGCCGAAGGGGGATATGAGACTGCAGAATGGCTGCAAAGTACCTGGGACCATCCTGTAACTTAAGTCCTTCTTATAGAACCTACCTACTCATTAGAATTCTGGAGGTGATGTAGCTATTGTTGAAGCCTTACTGCTGGCAAGGTGCATGCTTATGATGACTCCATCTTTGACTCCTTCATCACGAAAGGCGGCTCAATTATGGATTAGAGCAGCTATTAAAGAGTAGAGTTCCAATATTAACTGTTCGGGGTCCTCCATTAGGTACTTAAATGTCTCATAAAGCAGATTAAGAGGGGTATTAGATGTGCGACTATGTGCTCATAAACTGGATTTGTATTTTGTTCGAACAAGAGCCGCTCTGTAGCAGTCATGTAAGAATCCGCGTGGTTTCGCGATTCAATTTTGTCTGCTACATGCCAATAGCTACCTATCCTCTAATCACTCCAGTGCGCCCTTAAGCTTACTTGCGTTTCTCTTGACATTCGCTCAAAGAAAATATCGAATTAGAGTTGCTTAACGGATAATTCGATATGCAATACTGACCTTTAGGTGTTCCATTAAGCCTAAGGGCATACCGGCTTCCGGACCGCTCACCGGCGGAGCGTTGCATGACTACGGTACCTGGGACTCACTGAGAATCAAAGGATAGGTACGTAGTATCAGAACTCACATAAACAGGTATCCTAGATGGTAGGCCTTTATTCCTATCGTACAGTTTTGCAAGATTAAGTTATTCCATGTGCGCGCATCCCAAAGTCAACGCAGTCATTTACGGCACTGGCCACGACGTAACCTTTAGCACCCAATGTTCTGTCCTTCGCCGAGGCATCGATCCCCAAATAGCGTGGCGACCTGGAGGAAAACCCACACTATACAGGCCTGTACCTCGGCATAGCGGTTCCAAAATGCCCAACTTCCTGACCATCCTAGGCGCCAACTCGACCGGACTGGCGGGCGCGCTGTGCCTCTCAGTCGAAAACCAGCTGATTTAATGTACGTAGCCAAGATTCTCCGCAAGGAGTCGACGCAGAGCTTCAGGAGCCTCGCGCCTATAGCGAGTCCTTCTTCCCCGGCGCCGTCGTGAGCGAGCACTGCAGTTCGTGGTACAATGGCGGCATCGGGGGCCATCACGTCCACGGGCTCTGGCCTGGGAGCGGCGCGCACGTTAACCTGGTGAGGAAAGATCCAAGGTGGGAGAATATCAGCACACGTACTGGAATCCGCGGGGGAATAAGTTCACGTGGCTGGGGTCCTGGGGAATGGCTGGACGACTAAGGATGTGCTTGCGTCGGAGGGCGCCGAGGGCATCGACTGAACTTGGATCTCACGCCGTGGCTGGAAGAGGAAGTGCTGGATAAGAAGGTTGACCTGAGGGTGTAGAAATTAATTATATCGTAGTATCTTGGGGTTTGTTTAACTAATAATTCGTCAATAAATCTGCAGCTAATGACACTATTATTCCTACATACCTACAGAATTCGACATCAGGACGACTGCGTTGTTTCCAGTCGTCGATGTTTTGTGAATATTAATCTAACGTGAGAAGCTCGGAATAAAATTCACTTAGCGAACTCTTGGTGGTTGGACCTGTCAGAAGATAGTAGAGCAGTTTGCCGAGAAAAAGTCGGCCCTATTTCTCCAGACTCGACAGGGAGATACAGGTATACCTGTATCCTGGCGCACCAGACTGTAGACACGTCCTTCGATTCACACGACCATCGACCACCGACAAGGACGTTCTGCCGACCTCGCTCACATCTGCCTCTGTCGAGAACCCTGAGAATCGCAATCAGAAAGTGCCATGGCCTACCTACCCGGAACTGTTGGGCTCCCGCTTAAATGGAGGTGCAGCCTTGTCCCCAGTCCGACTCGTCATGCCGGCGTCAAAGCTCTGGATTCTAGGACTCGCAGGAGAAACCCGCGGAGCGCCGTCCCCCTCAACTCGAGACGGCGTGTTCTGATGTCACTCACAATCGCGAGCGCGCAATGAGACGTTGCAACTGACGTGGTGAGGCGGTGGGCATATGTGTGACTTCATGATGCCAGAACATGTGAATGCTCGCAACGTGACGACATTACTTTTTGGGTAACAAAAGAGCACAGCCCAACACGGCCGAATACGAAAAGGCTGGGGAAAATGGCGATATGGTATGTTATACATGTCTCTTGCCGGCGCTACGTCTAACACTTGCAAACAAGCGAATCTCACTTTCGTGCATAAATACGTGGCCCGCGGTGCAAACGTCGGCGCGCCTCACCCAATCGATGCCGGCAAGCGCTTTTGCGGGCTGTGTTGGTAGCAAACAGCCAAAGAGTGTGCGGAGGGCGGTGGTGTGAGCTTGTTTCGAGCGGGAGGGCACAATAGGCGAGGCCAGCTGAGCAGCAGCACGGCTTACGTTTTTATGGAGGGCTGTCTGTGCTATCTTTACTCTCGGACATGTCACTTGGGAGGGAATGAAACCACACGGTTCGTCGGCGGGAATGGGCAGACGCAGGTGTTCGCCCCAATCGGAGAGATTCCAGCACGCACCGCCGTCGAGTTTGTGCCATGCACAATTCCTGTTTCGAGGCGATTGTGAAACAGGGCAGGCACAACGAGGCTCGAACAAGACGGCGGCTCGATCCTCTTGCGGAACGGGACGATTTGGGACATGTGCGTGGCCCAACGGATCCGTCGTCACAGCCGTCGTCACACACCCGCAGCGGCAAACGGCTAATGCACGAAAGCCACACACATGGGGTGACCGCAGCCTGATCCGAGCTGGAGCAAGAGGGCCACGCAAAGGCGGTGACCGAGGCGGCAAGGGATGGGGTGGTTCGGCAAGTCGTCTCCCACGGCACACGGATTGGTGCTCGACTCGCTGCCTCTCCCGCTGCGCGCTTAGCACAGCTCCTCAACGGGCATCACACGTGGACCGGGTCTGGAGACGGTCGGCCCACGACGCCTCTCCAGATGGAGCTTGCCGCTCCTGTAATGTCTTCCAAAGTATAATCACAATCTGTTGCCTCGCCCGACTTGACTGCGAAATCGTCCGCACGCAAGGAGGGGCCGCACCCTGGCGCCCCTGGCATGGATGCGAATCCAAATTGCATCCCGCCTATTCCCTCTGGAAGGCCTATTCCCAATAATTCCGGCGCCGCCTGGGGGTCGTTGTCGAGCATCGTCACTCCCTCGTGCCACGTTCCCGTCCCTGGCTCGAATCCAGGCGCATACTCTATCATGCGGCCCCCGAGTACCTGGCCATAAATTTGCTTTGACTCCAGAATTTATTGACTTTGCATGGATCGGTGATAGGCATACTATCGGGAGGATCGGACCTAGTGAGCACCGGATGACAGCATATGGAGGGACGTACATTAGTGCACCGCCGTTCTTATACATGCTTCCATTCCCTTGTTCGTCTAAAACCAAACCGGTGGCCCGAGTTGGATCTCTCCCATTCACTTTCTTTGTTGGTCGCAGCCCGTCTCTTCAGATCCGTCGCCATGTCGAGTTCGGTCACGGTCGATCCCATCATCATGGCCGCGTTTGGCCAGCCGCCGGACGGTTTGAACTTGGCCGAAGAGCAATACACAATGTACAACGCCGTCACGTCCGTCGCCCTGGGAGTCGCCATCGCATCCGTCGCTTTGCGCCTGTACGTGAGGAGGCTACAAGGACCGACGCTCGGGGCCGACGACTACGCCATCATCGTCAGCACGGTACGTCGAGAGACGGTCTCTTCACCACGACTCAGGTTTGCTAACGGGGAGGACTAGATATGCTCCGCTGGTACGGTCGTGTTAACGGCTCTGGGTAAGTGTTTCTTCGCAATTGACTCCGATGCCTGCCAGTTCAGTTGCTAACAGTTCGCCATAGCTGGGAGCCACGGTGCCGGTACACATATTTGGGCAAACACCCTCCCAAGATTAATGAAGCTATTAAAGGTAAGCCTCATAGAACTACTGGAACATGAATTGATGCTTATATAACTTGCAGGTCGTCTACGCCGAGCCATACATCTACGCCCTCGCCGTCACCGGAACGAAAATCAGCATTCTTTTGTTTTATCGCCGACTCTTCTACTCTAAGAACTCAACAAGAGGAACATTCTTTTACCTCTACTGGTTCGCCTTCTTCCTAGCAGCCATCTATCCCTTCATTCTCTGGATCACCATGGCCTGCGCGTGTCGGCCGGTCAGTTACTATTGGAACCAGTACATTGGCGCCGAAGGATACTGCATCGACATTCAGCGCTTCTTCCTGGCGCTGGGCATTGTCAACATGCTCAACGACGTCATCATTCTCATCGTCCCGATTCCGCGCATTATCGACCTTCAATTGAGCAACCGGCTCAAGGCATCTGTGATTGGCATTATGTTCCTGGGAGGCTTGTGAGTATCGCACAGTCCACCACCCACTCACACCCCATCTCTAACATTGTTCAGCGTCTGCATCGCAAGCATCGTGCGCATCTACTACCTCTACGGGCTCTTCACCACCCACGACTCGACCTGGTGGGTGGGATCGGCCATGGCGTGGTCTAGCATCGAGCCCTCGGTGGCCGTCATCTCGGCCTGCCTCCCGACGTTTGCGCCCCTTTTCCGCGTCAACCGATCGAGGCAAGAAAGCAACCCGTACTACATCAGCGACCGCACCGAGGCGTCGAGGCTGAACCTCCAGTTCGGAAGGTCGGCCAAGCACCACCCGCGCATGGGCATCAAGACGACGGTGCGGACGAGCGCGCCAAACTTTACCATGGACGACGACGAGGTGGAATTGACCGACAAGATGGGCTGCGGCGGCGGCGGTTCCATGTCCAGCCGCGACTTGGAGAGCCAGCTGAGCAAGAGGGATTCGGGAGATAATAGGATAATTGTCAGCACGCAGGTCATCGTCTCGTCGACGCGGAGGAAGGATTACTACTTGGAGAAATGCTTGCCGGAATTGCCAAAGGAGTAAGGAAGGGGTCACGTCACTTTGTTTGGAGTCAACAGGAGTTTCTTGTTTTTGTTGAGATACCAATTTGGATTTTACTTCTTGGGGGCGTCAATATGGCGGAAACTGCATCGTTGGAGAACGGAGAATACGAGGTCACGAGGAACGGAGTCATATACACTACAGATATTGTTCAATAACTATTACATCCAATTGGAATTCCATTGTTCATTTACCTGGCGCTGCATCCGTGCTACCATTGAATGTGCATTGCAGTATGGCCTACGATGCATGGCTGTGCCGCATTCCCCCGCGATTCCCATTTATTGGTTCTGTAAACGAAGGAGATAAGCTCCAAGTGCATGCATTCCTTGTCAGCAAAGTGTTGGTTCCGGTTCCCTTTACTGCAGGTCAAGGCTCTCGATATCCTCGTGGTATCCATGGAAACTCAATCGCCACGGCCCCCGATTGCGTAACCTGTCAACGTCACGGAGAGGCCGAGATGGATTACGAATTGGCTATACGACAATGGGATGAGAATTGTGTTGGTAGGTAAAAGGGGCCAGTTGGTAGCTGCTCCAAGGGGGATCGTGGATGCATTTCATGTTTATTCGGACTGGGTTTGCTCAGCATCTCGAAGGTCCAGGAATGATCCTTGCGGAGAAGATATTAACCCAAGTGTCCCTCGGGACTGCAGAACGCGTCACGAATGGTTGCGTTCTTGCTGGGGAGGGATGGGTTAGAGTGGTATCGGCGTTCGCATACTTCCGATTTATCTGAGACAGCGGTGACAACCAACGGACAAGGATGACAAGGAAACGCCTGCACCGACAAGACGAAAATGTCCAACGATTCGTATCGAATGCCACTGTCGTATTTTCTTCACAGCGTTCGGCCTCCTGTCAAACTTCGCTTGAAAAAAGTATCCTTGCAACCCCGTCAAACGTCGGTAATCATGGCAGTTTGCGCAATTCCCGACACGAGAATGATCCTCGAGATGTGCGGGTAGCGAAAGGCCCGTCCACCTCGAATCGAGGCTGGGTGCCTGGTTCTGAAACAGAGGGCAGAATGCCTTTGGAATTTCCACGGCGAGGGAGGGTTCATGCTTTGATCTGGAGAATCAAGATAATTTCCGACCCCTACAGATTGTCACGACGTTTCTTGGTCTTAGGTACCTTGCCATCGGTCACGATATGGACTTTCGGAGATTTAGTCTCCATTCAAGTGAGCCGGAATGAAAACTTCCGGGAAATCTATGTTATTTCATTATTCGTACCTAAGTAGGCACAATGGTAAGCTGTTACCCAGTGAGTGGTCTAGTGACTCTAGTCTTATTTTCTGGGGGTGAGGCTACGTTGTTTAATTTGTAGATCAATCGAAGATTCTAATGCGGCTCGTCAGCCTTCTTGCTGCTACTTGCACGATGGTGATGGAATGTAGTTATCGTCTAGGATTATTTCCATGTAGCAAGAGAGGATGAAGGGGCTGGACAGGCTTTGGCAGAAGAATTCCTTTTTCGAATATTCTCGTTAAAAATTGTCCTGTCTGCAGCGGTCAGGTCTGAAGTATCGAAAGTACGCGTGTCATGGCTGAATACACGGAAATGTGCCGAAGACTGGAACTTGAACCTTTTCTAGTCGAGGATAGAATTCGCAGTAGTGAGTCGGTAACCCCTTCACAGCCAAGCGCTGATACATGTATCAAACATCCATTTCCTCAATCGACTTCTGAGCCTTCTCCTTCCAATCTTCCCTCCAACGACTCAAGGGCGGTCGTCCTTCAACCAGATCACCAGCAGCCCATTTAACCCTTTTCTTATCCAAGTCTTCCGAAACATCATTGTCGGGGCACACGACCCAAAACTGCCCTTCTTGCATCTTCGTCTCCAAGTAGTCCACCACTTGGTCCGGCCACCAGGCGCCGTCCGGCTTCGTCGTCCCGACGTTGGCGCGGTTTCCGCTCATGCCCGTGTACGTCCAGCCGGGGACCAGGAGATGAACCGCGATGTTTTTGTCACGTAGGTCCCAGCTGAGATGCTCCGCGAGTGACTTGACGGCCGCCTTTGAGGAGTTGTACGCTGGGGCTCCCGGCGGGTTGGTGATGCCCTGTTTCGATCCGGTGATGACGATGGAGGGACGAGTTCCGGCAGAAGCCGTCGCCTCCACAAGGGGTAAAAGAGCGGCGATGCCGTTGACGACGCCAAAGATATTGGTCCTGTAAACCTTCTCAAAGGCCGACACGTCGGTCCAAGGCGACTTTGCACCCATTCCCGCATTTAGGGCGAGGAAATTGACCCGGCCTGCAACCAATTAGGCTCCGGAATCAGCGTGCTACTGGGATACCTACCGCCATATTCCTCATTCAACATCTTTTTCAGGGCTTCCCAGTCTTCTCCATGGCCGACATCCATCCTGTGCGCCGTGACTGTGCCCCCGATGCTCGACTTAGCGGCGGCGAGAGCTTCATCGTCCCGATCGGCAATGATAACACGCATTCCGTGGTCGTGACATCTCTTCGCCAGCGAGAAACCAATTCCCGAGGCTCCGCCGGTGATGACGGAAACGCCGCCTTTGATGAAGATTTGTGACATTGCGATGAAGACTTAATCGAGGCAGGAGATGTCGGATGGGAAGGTTGAAGTCTGGTATAAAAGGCGTTGAGTCCTTAACGCCGCTTCGTGTTAAGTCCGATGCGATGCATGACAGCGAGGCACGAGGTACCGTCGACAGCTCATGAAAAGAGCAGCCGAGGGAAAGCATCCACAATGATGTCAGCCATGATATTCACCCAATCGTATTAGCCATGCGGTTCAACTCGTTGAGGTGAATGAGAGGTTGATTACTAATGCGGGTTGGCGCTAGACATGGACTCAATACCACTTGACGGTGCTGAGGGGGCGGGGATGCAGGTAAACAGCATCGAAAGTTGCTTTTATTAATGGAGTGAAGAGCTTGAGGTATGGCTTGAGTCCTTGACGTAGAACTATGGTTGTCATTACCAAGACCCTCTAGACTTGGTCATTGCAGCCAGCTAGTTCGCTCAGTCTGTGCTCATTGCTCATCAAGATTCCTATCTATTGTACGACGAAATCGAAGCTGGCGACGACGACCGCCTCTTGCGCCTGTGCTTCGGCGACTTTGGCTTCTCAACCTTTGGCTTCTCCCCCTTTGGCTTCTCCGTCTTGGCGTGGTCAGCCTTGGCCAAGCTCTTGACCAACTTCTCCATCTTCCAGATTAGGTACTCGTGCTCTTCCTGGATAAGGTCGCGCAGCTGAGTCTTGGTGACCTCGAGCGTCTCGGCGGCCTCGTCCGAGTGGTGGCTCGAGCGAGACTCGACCCGGACCAGCGCCCTTTCCTCGTTCTGGACTTCCGAGGGGAGGCTCTTCTGGTAGGCCGTCGGGAAGCGGAAGAGCCACTGGCTGATGTAGCTCGATATCAGGGGCCGCAGTTCGCGCATGACCCACGTGTGCAGGTTTTCGAGAATGGCCTCGAGCTTGATGATGTCCATGGCTACCGTGGCGTCTCCCTTCCATACACATACCATTCTCTACCAAAGTGTCAGCCATCCCGTGTGTGCTTCAGACCAGGTTCGATTCTCACGTGGTCTTCTCCCTTGTTGCAGGCATACGCAATCCAAATCTTGACGCTCTTCCCAACAGTTGTCATGGTCACCACCGGCGGGACATGCACATCGTCCGTCTTGTTCTCGGCATACGTCGCGAGAAGCTGGTACATGATCAGCGTCGCGTCCGCCGCGTTGGCCGCTCGACAGTAGCAGCGCGACTCCTTGTCGCGCAGCACGTCCTCCTTGTGCTCGACGATGAGCCACGGAAAGCACTGGTAGTCGGAGCCGGTCAGCTCGGTTTGCCAGCCCTTGTCGAAGACGCCGGCCGTGCTGGGCTGGAGTCCCTGGTGCGTCAGGTGCTCGAGCACCTTGCGCGAGAAATTCCTGGCCATTCCCTCCTTCGGGTTGCTGGGCCATTGCCACCTGTCGACCTTTTGTTTGCCCTTGTCTTCGGGGTCGAAGACGGGCAAGTAGGCGACGCAGTCTGGAGTGGGCGCCGGGAGCTCTTTCTTCTGGAGTCGAATGTCGGCGTCTTTTTCGAACAAGGTCCAAGGCTGAGCCGATGCCCTAGGTCTTGCGTGAGTTTTCAGCTAGCCGATACTGGTAGTCATCCTGAGCTTACCATTCCAACGAGTCGTAGTATGTCTTCATCCGAGCCGTTCTGACATGTTCATTAGCCAAAATATCACTCAGGCTACTCTGGTCCAAGGGGAAGGCTACAAACCGCCTACCGTCCCCTTCGCTGATTGCCGCTTCCTTTATGAGAGGCTCAAAGAAGTGTTCGTAGTAGTACTTCTTCCATTCGGTATCCTGATCCCCCCCATCGTGGAGCAGCCAGGCTTGGTGCTTGGTACGGCGGTACATTGTCAGCTTAGCCCTCACGGCATCGCACTCGACCTTCTTGGCGCGCCGCAGTCTAAAGGCGTGTTCCCAGTCGAGCGTGTTGATATCGTCGTCGTGTCTCAAGCCGAACTGGTCCGCGACGGTGCAGTCAAAGTCCAACAGCGCAGCTCGCAGCGAAGCGACCTGCGGCGGAGGCTGCTCCACCTCCTGCGCATCTTCGTAGAAGAAGATGTGGTTATCTCGGAGGAGCTCGGGCATTAAATTCCAAGTCGACATGGTGTCGTCATGTTGGGGGTCCCCAGAGGAACTCGCGAGGATGGGATCGAGGGGCGCGGGACTCGCGACTGGAGTTCGTACGATCGTCGAAGATGAAGCCGACGAGATTCATGAGAGAGCCTGAGCGGTTGACACGTCGTCTCGGGCTCCAAACGCGGCCCCACCGCAGCCCAAAGGATGAGAGCTCGTCTGGCGAATGACGCGCATGATTCCCGCTACGCACAGCGGGAATTCGCGTTTATTCGCGGGGTTGACGGCTGAGCATCGACACGTTCGTCGTTCAAAAGCAGCGGCTACCTCGTGGAGATCGAGTGGTCAACGGTGTGACCGTTGCACTCTTGCAGCTCGGTAGCGGAAGAAGATGCATTGTGGCTGATGCCGTTCAAGCCTCATCCCAGACAAAGCCCGTACCCGAAGATGCCCATCGACATCATATCTACCTAGATTCCGTACACTCCCCCACAACTAGATGCCTCTGGGCTCCTCGTCAAACTTCAGAATGCACACCCGTCCTATCCAGGAGCAGCCGATACATATCTGCCGGTCCCTGACCTCCGATTTAGCACCCCGATAAGAGGGTGGCACCCACATCAGCTTCCCCGAACCCCATGTGATCCAATCTAGCTCAAGACCAAACCCATACCCTCTAATGGCTTTTCTAAGCTCGATGTAGCCTTGAACGGTTGTCCCATCTGTGCTCTGCGATACATCTAGCTCCCCTATATCAGTGACGAGGCGCTTGCCGCCTTGTTTAAACGCCAAGCGTCTAAGCGGCATTTTTGATACCCCGATGAGCTCAAGAGAACGCCTTCCGCTGCCAATGTTCCAGAGTCGGATACATGAATCCAAAGTCCCTGCCAATACGAGGCCATTGGGCGAGAGTGCTAGCGCTCGAATTGGTCCCCAAGGGTTGATTTCATCCATGCCGTGGAGTTCCTCTTTCTTGATGCCCGCGTTCAGGTCCCAGGCGACGATCCGGGCTTTTTTGGGACTCATCGGACTCGTCGCAAGCAGCCTGCCGTCGGCTGAAAATGCCACTCTGAAAATTGGCGCCTCGTGGCTGAAACCGTCTCGTCTCCTCCCTGAGCTCAAGTCGAAAAGTTGAAGAGTCCCAAATGTGGCAAAGGCAAGATGTTTGCCGTCCGGTGAGATTGAGAAATGTAAGGGGTTCCTCCCTGCGGACCCAGCGAGTTCACGTCCACAGGTTGCCTCCATTTGCCACATCTCCTGTATCTTCTCCCCCGACAAGTCCCAAATCCGTATCTTGCCGTGGCGGTCCTCACGTTCCAACGTCACCAGAACCTTGCCAACAGGTGAGAATGCAACATCACTGATGAACCCGCTTCGTTCGTGACCATTGTCAGCAAGGATGCCCGTAGTTAGTCCCGTGCAAGGATCCCAAAACTTAATCTCTTCGCCCCTTGCAACTGAAACAATTTGTCGTCCATCCGGGCTTGATCTGACTAGAGTGATGTCGCTTCGGGGCTCGTGGTCGAGCACCCCGGCGGGGTGAGGCGAAGGTCCGATGTCCCAAAGTCGCACTATGCCGTTGAACGTGACGGATGCCAATGTCTTGTCATCGGGCGAGAAGGCGAGGCCGGCCACGAAGAATTCATCGTAGCTGCTGAATGTCATTATTTTCAAGCCTGTGGCAGTATGCAAGAGGGATAGGCTCGTCTCGGCTGACACAGCAATTAGTTGGCCATTCTTGGAAAACACGGCCGCGCTAATATGAGTAATCGCGCCTTGATGCGTCGACTTCCCTGTTCGAGGATTGCAGAGGTAAAGGGAATCGTTCGTCGAACATGCCAGCAACCTGCCGTCCTGTGTGACTGAGAGTGTCCGGGGGGGAAGACCTGAGCTTCCCGTTCTTCCGACTTGGAATTTTCTGAGCTCCCGACCTGATGCAACTTCGTATGCCCGAACATAGCCGTCTACTCCGGTTGATGCAAGAAGGTGAGCATCTCCCGAGAAGGCAACTGCTGTGATGGGCGCGTCAGGTCCTCGCAGCTCTTGTGTTAAGCTGCCCTTCACAATGTCAAAAACCAACACTGTGCCATTCTTCACGCCGCAAGCTAGGAACCTCCCGTCGTGCGAGAGGTCAAGGCAACCCGTCTCGAACGCTTCAAATGACACAAACGTCTCGCCTGTTGATGAATCCAAAATCTGGATGGTGCTCTGATTCGCCCAGGCGACTAGTTTCCCACTTGGAGAGACTCGAACAAGTTCGTTCCTTTTCCCAAGCGATACCCAAGAGGGTTGACCTGTTATCAATTGGCGAAAATTAGGCTGCATCTTTGGGATCTTTTCCCCGGTTTTCGAATCCCAATGACGGGTACGTCCATCGTCGAAAGCGATGAAGAGATCGTTTCCATCAGAGAAGAAAATCGAAACAGGAGTCCCGCTGCCATTATCTCCCATCACGCGTAGGCATGCATCCCAGTTTTCTTCAGTGTTTGGCATTTGCTGGATCCACGCCGGTGCGCAGTGCTGGAAGAGCTTCCTGACGATGCTATTTTTTGGCGCGAAGACGATGGCCGAGGCGTAAAGCTGGAGGGGATGCTGATTGACAATCGGACTGTACGTGAGCACAAGCCGATTCGCGTCGTGTAGGAAACGGGATACCTCGGTTCCGCTGGTTCTCTAAGAAGCTGTGAGTGGGTAGTTGTGCACTCGGAGCCTACAGCAACAGCAGGATACTCACACTGACGATGGATTGAAGCATCTCAATCATGTAGACACTTTCTGCCATCTTCCCCAAGAGGCTGAGGGCCTCGAGCCAGTAGAGGAAATAGCCCTTGAGGAAGCGGTAGGTTTCATCATGATCGGTAATGAGGACGCCGCTCTCCTTCAAGTGATGAGGCCAGTAGACGCATGCGTATCGAATTTCATCCGGAAGCCGCGAATTAACGACTGCCTGTTGAATATTCTCACGAAGAATCCCAGGCTGCTCGAGGTTGCAAATGTCTTTCCTGAGATGTCCACCAGAGGACAAGAGGTCAAGGCATCGGAGCGCGATCCTCTTATTGGCTTCCATTTCGTTGATCCAAAACGGGTTCGTGTCGCGTTTTGTAGAGTCAGTAAGAAAGTCCCGGAACGATAGATGGAACATTCTCACGGGGAGGTAGGAGGAATTGGGGACGCTGAGCACTGCGTGAAAGAAGCGCAGCATGCCGTCGATGGTGCGACCTTCAACGCCGAGCAGGCGGGACAGGCTCGACGTCGATAGCGGCTCAGACAAGAGAACAATGGTCCCAATGATGGTGCGAAAGTCGACGAGGAACTTTTCTCGGGCCCTCTCGGATCGACCGACGATGAGAAGCATCCGATCGAGCGTTGGGCGATACGTCGCGTCCAGCTTTTCCACCTCTGATTGCTCAGCCGTAATCTCATATTTGAGAACATGCTCCAGTTGGCTACCGGGATCGGATGTGGAATCTTGGATGAAGCGACATATCGTGGTCGCAAAAATGAAGAGCGGCGAGGCCATTTGAACGAGGGAATCGACCGTCTTTTTGCCAGGCCAGGTGTCGCTGAGCCAGCTTTCACGAGGCACCTGGCTGTTGTAATCGATTCTGATATTTTCCAGTCGGTCAATGAGGAACTCGTTCAAGTCGTGCTCTATCACTGGTTTTGGTATCTCATGCAGAAGCAAGTCGGTGTACTTGCCCCGGATGCTATGAAACCCAAGTCGGATGGGAAGCTCGGGTCGGCTGGTTACAAATGTCTTCAGTTTGATGGAAGTGAAGGACTTGAGGAGAGGCAAGAGTTGGATGGTGGTGCGCGCGTCTTCGAAAGGATCGCATTCGTCCAGCGCGTCTATAACAAGCACCAGGCTGCAAGGGCTGGATTGGCGGGCATCGATCTTGCGGAGGGGCTCCAGGATGAGCGCATCAAACTGGAATCTGATGGACTTGTGAGGCACGCTCGGGTCCTCATCGATGGCTTTGGTGAGCAACGGGGCCAGTCCAGGAAGTCGGGTTGAAAGTTGGGCGGCAATGGTGGTGAAGAGACGAGACGCGTTGCCTCGATCTCGTTCGCCCCTCTTGAAGAAGAAGCTCGCTGCCAGGGTCCTCTTGAGGGCAAACGACTCGGCGACGGTGCGCGAGATGGTCGACTTTCCTGTGCCCGCCATGCCGTTCAACCAGAAGATGGTTTCGGCATCGGGTTGCTCAGCCCAGTTGGCAATCTTTTGCAGCAGCTCGACTCGCGTTTTAGGATGACACTTGGAGGATTGCTCGTCGGAGCGAGAGTCAAATGCGGCAGCCTGAGCCACGGGGAGCTTGGATAGATCTATAGCCTGCCGGATGTGCTGGACATCTGAACTATTTTTTCGTAAGCCACGCTGCAACTGTCTACACGACCAAGATGACCAATACGCACTGGGTGCTGAGTTGAAGCACCGTGTTGTCAACAACCAAGGCGGTGGAGAGAACAGCTCGGTGCTGATGAAGCTTGCGAATGACCCTCTCGAGGTCTTTGCTCTCAAACGGCCACAAGATGGCGCGCATCCCGAAGCGGCGCATAGCCCTGCGAGTGCTGCCGGCGTTGAGCTTGTGCCGGAACTTGTCGCTCAGCTCCTGCAGATCAGACGAGGTGCCAGCGAGGGCTCCCTGAAACTGCTGCGTGGTCCGCAGCCTCGCGCCATCGGGGCCTTCGATGAGTTCCCGGACACCGTTGAGAGCGACCTCGAGGCTGGTCAGCTCAGCCTGCAGACGGGCAATGTCGGACCGGGCATTTTTCACAGCCGTCGAGTACTCGGCGCAGAAGGAGGCCACTTTGGCGGACAGCTCGACCACGGCGATGACATTAGCAGCCGAAGAGAGGCCGTCCATTGTGGGTGCGGCCACTGAGCGAGACGGTTGGCGAAGACGGTGAAGAGGTGAGGCATTTTGCCTTAGTCATGGAGTGTTGCCTATTAGGAATCGACGGAAGCTGCATGCAGCTTCAATTGCAGCCTGAGGACACCACATCTGCAGACACGCATACGCCGCCAGAGTGCAAAACTCAAAGAAAAAGTAAAGTTCTTTCTTATGGCCTCTAATGCCTCTTGTAGTCTTTTTAGTCTTTGATTATTGTTATCAGGGCAGCGACTCTTACAGCGACCCTCGCAGCGACTCTCACAGCAGCTCTCATAGCCTGTCGCGGACTCACGGCCTCTCGTAGTAGAGAACCGCGAGACTCGAGAGCTACTGCAAGAGTCGATGCACGAGGCTGCGATATCTACTGCAATAGTCGCGGCAATAGTCGCTGCAGTAGCCACTGAGGGTCGCTGCGAGAGTCGCTGCCTGCAATAGTCACTACGGGAGTCCTGGGAGAGTCACTACAAGTGTCGCTGCAAAACCTGCGAGTGCTGCTATGAGAGTCGCTGCGAGATGCTATAAGAGCTGTTTTATTAGGTTATCAGAGATCTCACTAAAATTCTTGGTTATTGCATTCTGGCGGACCTCGATTGCTTAAATGTGCGACGGCATTCGCACACGCAATAGGCAAAGTTGCACCATACATTACCCCGCGTCAGTTACGCGTCCGCTGATGAGAGCTCTCGGCGACTCGGCGGAGGGGAGATGAATTTAATCCTGGTACTCAGACCGACGAAGCCACAGGCCCAAACCAAGCCGTGTTTGCTGGGGCCTTCATAGGTACACTCCAGTTGAGCGACCTGCGCAGTGTCTGTACCCGCGGCGACTGTTTCCGATTCCTCTTTTCTCCCAAGTTGTTCTCTCCCACATCTCCCAACAAGAATTTTCAGAGGGCAAGCCACCAACATCATTCATGCAACAGTATCACGTCAGCATTTTCCCAATTGGGGGCCGACGGCAGACGCGCCGTCCATGTCGACACTGCCACCGCCACTCTGAAGCAGATCGCTCATTGTTGTCGCCGTCTTCGGGTCGTCCACTGGCCGACGCCCCTCGTGCGAGAAAGACGACAGAGCCAGAATTCCGGTGTGGGTGGTGGTGCTTCTCGAGCTCCAACTCGATGAATCTGGTCATGTGCATTAGCCGGGATGCAGCAATGGGCTTCGAGGACCGGGATCATGGGAATGAGGTTTGTTGGGCCGCAGCTCATTCTGAGGCCCCTCGGGCTGCGATGGCAAGACGGGAATCTGATCCCACGTAGTTGGTTCGCCGTCTCCGTCGCGATGCATGGCAATTGCAGTCTCGCAGACGCATGCGGTTGAACCTCGTATCCCTCAGCGGTTAGCGTTGTTCTCTCCCAGCCTGAGCGTGCAGGGCGGCCGAAGCTGGGGCTTATCGTCGGCGTCCAAGTGGTTTGTCGCGTGTCGGCTGCGGCCTCACATAAACTAGTAGTTGTACTTGGGGAGTCCGTAGTCAGTACTCGGTGCCACGCTCGGGAATGGCTGCTCTCGTTTGTACATGTACCCCGACTCGCCCGCATATCTCAACAGCGTTCCGTTCACGGGCGTGGGTGGCCTCCGGACAACAACGATTGGCCGTGTTGGCTGGCCTCGCCGTGCATGGGCTACGCCTCCCGGGCGCGTCGACAGCCACGGCGTTAAACGGCCGGCCGCGACTGGTCTCTCGGCCCAACTCGTCTGCTCCTGAGTCCTGGAATGCTGTTAGCGTTGTCTTGTGACGTGAAAAGTTGGCAAACATGCATAATC
Organism: Thelonectria rubi; assembly: GCA_013420875.1. Classification (NCBI taxonomy): domain Eukaryota; kingdom Fungi; phylum Ascomycota; class Sordariomycetes; order Hypocreales; family Nectriaceae; genus Thelonectria; species Thelonectria rubi. The sequence goes on from WMHX01000043.1 coordinate 584,207, forward strand.
AGTCTCCCGGCTGGCAATGGCTGGCAATGGGCGGGCAGAGGCCCCGCACGTCTTCGCCAATGACTCCCGCATTCACGTCGCACCGCATGTGCCAAGCCGTGAATCGACGCCTGGCTAGCCGTCGATGCCATGGGCTCGAATCTGGTCGTGAGGGCGGCCGGGAAAAGTGGACGGGCGCGTTGCTATCCCAATCAGCCGTCGGGTATGTATTCCGTCGTGTTCCCAGGTGTTCTCGTCCTCCGGGAGATCAATCTGATGTAACCTCTTTCTACCTACATACTCCGGTAAAACAGGCAGCAGCATAACACTCACGCCACCAATCCCTCCTCGTATCGCTGGTCAGACCAGCGCCCCCTTTGAAGCCGCCCAAGATGCCTCCCCCCGCCGAGGCCAGGAGAACGATCCGGAGGCTCTCGCGGCCCATTACGTCCGTCAACAAGGCCATAGCCCTGTACGAGGAGGCCGAAAACGTCTTCGACCTGCCGCAGGCCTTTCCCATCGTCGCCAAATGGCTGCCCCTCGTCTGCCACATCTTCACCTCGATGAAGGCCCAGCTGGAGAACACGGACCCCGATGAGGATAGCGCCGACAACCGGCGCATCTACAACGCCATCAAGGCCGAGGCGGACAGCTGCCGAGACCTCGCCGACCTCCTCGAGGACCTCTTCGAGACGGTCAAGCCCGAGGAGGGCGACGACACGGCCCAGTGCCTCAGCCGGTACCGGAAGGCCGTCGGCGACGGCGACAGGCTGGAGTGCGTCATGGAGGAGCTGCTCGGTCGCCTCCACCGCGTCGTCGAGGAGGCCATAGTCAACGACGAGCTGCTGCAACAGCTGGACGAGGCCCGAAAGGAGGTCAAGAAGGCGCCCGCGTCGTTGGACGAGGACGCACAGAAGCACTACATCTTTAACAACAAGGACAAGGGGGTCATGCCGATTCACCTCGGCAAGGGTGACATACAGACTCATATCGGTTCCGGTCCTGGCTTCAATGGAAATGCTTCTAACAATTCGTTTGACAACGGGCTTGCCCATACTGCGGGGTCGCCTGAGCCGAAGAAGAACGGGAACATCAAAGCCGCCTGCTGAGGGATGTGTGTGTATGTCATGTACTCGACTCGACTCGACTCGGAAAGGGAGCTTGGGTGCTCATGCGTGCTCAGATAACGTATCCGTACGTACTATTGAAGCTGAATCAAGTCAGTTCGTGAATATGCACCGGGCGTGCATGGCGGCAGCCTGGAATGAGCTTCATTCTTTGGGCAACCGCATGGCGCCCGCAGGGTTTGCGTGACTCGTGAGACGGTGAGACGTTACCGGTAATTTTGGGGGGCCTCACAGTGACACAAGTCACCCAGCTCCAAATGTGCGACAAGTGAATTAGTTCCTTGGGCGCCGGTTGACTGCCGTGATGCTCCCACCTCGCCGGCGCACTCAAGTCTTTCGCCCAAAATTGTTGAATCGAGGTTGGTGGGTTCCATTCCAGCAGAGGCCGCCGTCCACCACTCAGCGAAACGCCTTCTCTTCTTTCCTATCTTCGTCGTCGGGTCAGATTGGATGCTTGGGAATGTGGGAATGGAGATGCCTGCCCGCACCTCTGCCGGCTCCTTCGAGCGTTGGGCACTTTTGGCCCGGCGGCGGTGTGTAAGCTGTGTGCGTGTAACGGTCCACGTTGCACGACTTGGTTGGAGCACATTTGGACCAAAGTGCACTTTAGGATGCCGAGTATCCCGTCCATGGTCCTCTCGACGGGCAAGGTGAGATCCTCAGGTCCATGAACATACAGATGGAAATCAACTCCAAGCGATCAGCCAGGAAACACGGCGTGAACAGGAAGGACCTGGGGTAATAAGGACCCGACGGGAATCGTGGACGGGCCACCAGAGGGGCAATTTAGGGCATCCCGCCGAAGCTAGGGAGCATCCATCCGGCGACCAGCAACCCTTGCGGCCTTGTCCAGCACCAAGTCGGGTCCGACCGGATGAAACTTTCACCTGATCTCATACTCGGTACATCGTTTACCGACAGCTAACCTGAGTCCTCCTCCCCGGCTCAAACGTGTGGAAACGACGATGCCGTCGCGTCGTTGATGCCCAACGTACTTGGGGCACTGGAATGGGAGGGCTCGCAATACCCCGCCGCCAGCGTGTAATGGCGCCCGACGGTGCTGCTGCGCCGCAAGCTGACGGGTAGCGCTGCAGTAGCACAGGATTACAGCATCGCGACCTATCACCTGATGAAGGGAAGAGGTTCCAGCTCACGGTGCCAAATGACGTGTCGGTAAATGGGACAAGCGAACTTGGTGGGTAGTCTGGGGAGAGCCAGGTACGGAATAAATCTAATTACACGCAATCTAATTGGTTCATGGCATCGGCATGGGAGATGGGCGGGAGGTTGGCAGTCTGCACCGTGTGCGAAACTTGTGAGACGAATCAGGATACTGCGTAGGTAAGGTATGCTCGTGGCCAGGATGTACTCTGGAGATGCAATTCCTCGTCATAAATAATCCAGTAGGTAGCTGTCGTAGTATACATGTCTCAACCAACTTCATATCTGAAAAACCTATGCAGCTCACCCGATCCAGGTGCTCCCTAACTTCCGGTCTCCCCAATCCCCCTCAACACTACGACGAAACGCAACCCGCCAAAAGAAGCCACAACTACACGCGACAAGCGATAAGAGCTCCGGAAAATTCATATGCGTCAAACGGATTGCTAAACTGCATCGCTGTAGCAATAGGGGGCGAACTGCTTCGTCAGTGGTGTGGCGCAAGTCGTCGCGCGGTCATAGACTGATCGGTGAGTCAACCGCGAGGCCAGGTTCGACTCCCATCATCATATTAAACTATCAAATGGAATCAGAACTAGGCAATTATCAAGCTCTCTACATCAAGGCTGTAGGTTCATCTCCATTCAGCCACCCCTGCCGAATAACTCTTGAACGGCCTCCTTAAATGAGCTGAATGAAATATCTCCTGTCGCCGAGCCTAGACTTGATGCCTTGCAGTCCGCCGGACCGCTACTCGTAAGGTGCTCGGCCGCCAGCCCATTCCGTCGTGCATTCACAGGCTGCGTCGTAAAAGCGACAGCGGGGCAGCTCGAAGAATCGGTTACTCGGAAGTCTCTGAAACGAAAGTACGGAACAAACGAGCCGACAAGATTGGATCGACGACGGGTTGCGTGCACTGCCACCACGTTAGCCCAGATGTAGCCTCTGGCTATTGGCTCGCTCGCCAGCTCGTGGTCAACGTCGAGGCGTCTTGCTCTGCTTCGTCGGCCTGTTCCGTCTTGGGCATATGATTTTTCGTACCTTTCGTATCAGGATGACAAGATCGGGTTTGACCTTCATCTCATTCGACGAGCTAGCGTCCGCGATGAATGAGGCTATGGGGTGATGACGACGCCAAAGTCCCTCCCCTTGCTATACCGACCGCGAACCTTCTACCCAAAGTGCGCGTCTTTTGTCTAGCACGCGCCATCTGACACCAGCTCATCCAACGCATGTCCCGTCGTGCGGCTCAATCTAGACCAATAATTTGACCAACTGGTGCTTCGACACCGCCCCTCGAGCTTAGCTGAAGCCCACGCACGCCAATCAGGATGGCCGGTGGTGGTGAATGGGACTTTCGAAGGTCCAGGAGTTCGGTACGTCGGCCCAGACCAGGCTGAGCCCATGTCATGCCCTACAGCCCTCGACAAGATGGAGCAGGGCGGGATCTCGGCTGGACGCCGTTCGGCAGTTCTCCTGGCGCGGCATATATATCATCATCAACCCAGAGCTCAGTTGCATGCCAGCAAGACATTCCGTCCACCTCAACCAATCTGCTATAGAAATGTCGACGGTGTCAACACCAACCTCATCAATCACCATTCGCAGCCCCCTAGCATCATGCAGTCTCATATCCAGCGTCTGCTCCATCGTCGAAGCCCTACCAGACATCGACGGCCTTCCCATCCACTATCATAAGAAACTCAACGCCACCACACCTCCCCTATCCATTGATAGCTGCACCTCGTCACTCGCATCATCCTCGTCAGAGACCGAGGGCGAGTCCAGACGTCGAGACGAATTCTACCACGCCTACGAGCAACACAGTCGGACCGCCCACATGGGCATCCTCGACCCAAGCTATCAAGTCTTCACCAGCCAACACGGCCACGGCTCCATCGTGTACAAGGTCAAGAACCGCACTCTCATCGTCACCGGCGATCCCCTCTGCGCTCCGGGGCAGCTCGACCCCCTGTTGGAAGAACTACGTCAACACCGAGCCAGTCTGGGGCTGAAGCTCGCCTTCATGGGCGTGAGCGAACCCTTTGCCAACTACATCCGAGGACGCGGCTGGGCGACGCTCCATTTCGGCCGCGAGCGGATTTTAAACCCAATATCGAACCCTGTTCTCCGCAAGGGCGCCGGCAAGCGGATGCTAAGCCAAACCCGACAACTCGTCGACCCCGAGCGCGGCGGCATCACGATACACCTATACAGTCCGAGCACAGCAGGGAGAGAACTGGCGCTCGAGGTTGAGCTGCAACGACTCTACGACTGCTGGCGTGAAGAACGCAATTGTAAGCACGGGACCAGCTCGCAGGCCTTCGTCACCGTGTACGACCTCTTCTCGCATCCAGACAAGACGGTGTTTCTCTACACCAAAGACGAGGGCGGGTGCGCCAACGGGCTCGCGACTCTTCGAAGCCTCGGGGCAAACGGCGGCTTCCACCTCGATCCATGCATAGCGTCATCCTCGGCCCCCCGAGGTGTCAGCGACCTCCTCGTCATCGCAGCCATGAAGCTCCTTTCCAGAACCGGCATCGACTACCTCAGCCTCGGGTACGAGCCCTTCTCGGACCTCCGGGGAATCAGGGGCCAGTCGGGCATCCAAGCCTGGTTCACGCAGAAGGGCTACCGTCGGGTGATGCAGGCGGTGCCCGTCGATGGCAAGGCGGCCTACTACAACAAGTTCCGGCCCGACGACTCGAAGAGCTCAGACCTGTACATTGCCGTGCCCAGGGGAGTTTTCCAGGTGCAACAGTCGACCGCGTTGATGCACATTGCCAATCTTAAGATGAGTTCGTTATTCTCTCTCGATATCCGAGCAACGAGGGACAAGGCCGTTCCGAAAAGTCAGCGGGAACGAGTCATCTAAACTACCCATTTCATCACCTCGCGCACTTTGCTAGAGCTAGAGACCATTGACATACCGTAATTATAATACATTCAATACACCTGCAGCGGCCTCCGTTGTCTCTGACGAAGTCCCAGTCAATTCTACTCCGTAGTAGTGATTTGAATAGGCCCTGGCTGATTTTGCCCATAGGCGCCCTAAGACCCTTTCGGTCACAAGGAACAGTAGAAATTCCAATATAGCAATTTCAGATTCTCTATATAAGCATCATCTACGAACCCACCACTGGTGTGTTTTCGTTTTTTTACCCAAAGTACCTTTACCAAAGAAAAATGCGCATTCCCATAACACCTATCAATGAATCAATCTGTTAGTTCTCAAGTTCAACCAACCCATTTGCGGGCATTCAAGAACAGCTGGAACCAAGGTCCGAATTGTCCCCACTGGGCAAGCTGGTCCTCGGGCTTCCAGGAGCCGACGTCGGCCATGATCGTTCGCTCAGGATGAGGCATCATAGCCACGACGCGGCCGTCCTTGCTCTTCACACCGGCAACACCCTGCGGGCTGCCGTTGGGGTTGAAGGGGTATCTCTCGGTGACGTTGCCGTAGTTGTCGGTGTAACGGAGGGGAATGAGGCCCTCGCCGTTGAGAGCCTGCAAGTCGTTACCAGAGGAGAACTCTGCGCGACCTTCCCCATGAGACACGACGATGGGGAAAGAGGAGCCATTCATGCCAGAGAAGAAGACAGAGTTGTCCGACTTATCCTCGATGGTGACCTGAGAGAAACGGCCCTCAAACTGCGAGCTTGCGTTTTCGACTAGAATTCAGTTAGCCATTGACGTTACGGAATCGAAGTGAAGTGAAACGCACCAAATGTCGGCCAGTGCTCAGCCCCCGGAATCAGTTCCTTGACTATATATCAGTTAGCAATGATGCGCAAGATTAAAATGCGGTGGAGGCGGGGGGCTTACGTCGCGTGAGCATTTGGCAACCGTTGCAAACACCAAACGAGAAGGTGTCGGGTCGCTTGAAGAAGGCCTCGAAAGTGTTGCGAGCACCCTCGTGCATGAGAATGGACTGAGCCCAGCCATTGCCAGCACCAAGAACGTCACTGCGAGAAGGAGTAAGCGACTGCGAGTACGCAGATAAAATCATGGGGGCGATGTTACTTACCCATACGAGAAACCACCGCAGGCAGCCAGACCTCGGAATCCGTCCAAGGAAAAGCCGTCAAGGACATCGGACATGTGCACGTCGACCGCATCAAAGCCAGCAGCTCGGAATGCAAAAGCCATTTCAGCGTGGCCGTTCACACCCTGCTCTCTCAGAATAGCGACTACTAGGGGTCAGACAAATCTTTAATAGCTTTTTGCAAGGCTTACCTCTGGGCTTGTAAACGAGGTTCTTCAAGCTGAGGAGAGCCGGGAGGCTAACATCCGCGGGGTTGAACTTCAGGTTGTAGTGGAGACCAGGGTCCTTGACATCGAGGATGCTGTCGAACTCTGACTGCGCGCAATCTGGGTTGTCACGCAGCTTCTGCATCTCATAGGAGGTGTTCGACCACCATTGTTGCATCTGAGCCCGTTCCAAGTCGAGAACAGTCTGTGCCTTGTACTTGATCGTAAGAGTCTGCTTGGCAGTCGGCTTGATATAACCAAGGGTCTTGAGCAGGCCGGGAGGAGGGCCGCAGGTGGCGAAACATCGCTTGAACTTGGTCTCGTCGCCCCTTCGGATCTGGAAGACGGCGCCAAGCTCCTCGTTGAAGAGGGTATCGAGGACCTTGTCATTCTCAGCAATGTGGTCGAGGGAAATCTCAGCTCCGCATCGACCAGCGAACATCATTTCAGCGACAGTAGTAAGCAGACCTCCGTCTGAACGGTCATGGTACGCCAGGATAATGTCCTCCTATGGAGCGGTCAGCAGTAAGTCAACTCGAATCGCGTCAAAACATACCTGGTGTAGTTGCCACAGGGCATCGAAGAAGTCACGAATCGTCTCGGCGTCGCGAACATCAGGAGCTTCGTTACCAATCTGGCCAAGACACTGGGCCAAGGCAGAACCACCCATGGCCTTGAAACCTTGAGCAAGGTCAACGAAGATGAGCACGCTCTCGCCAACCTCTTCAACGCGACGAAGCTGGGGTGTCCAAGTGCTACGGACGTTCTCCACCAGACTAAAGGCAGAGATGACGAGGGAAACAGGGGCAGTAACCGTTCTAGACTCTGAGGTCTCTTTGTCCTTCCAGGAGGCCTTCATGGACAGCGAGTCCTTGCCAACGGGGATAGAAACACCGAGCTGGGGACAAAGCTCCATTCCAATGGCTTGGACAGCTTCGTAAAGCGCAGCGCCCTCTCCGGGGTGGCCAACGGCGGCCATCCAATTGGCAGAGAGTTTGACGCGAGTGAGATCCCCGTTCACCTTGCCAGGCTTGATATCGGCAGCACCGAGATTCATCAGACTCTCAGCGACAGCCATTCGGGCCGAAGCGGCGGCGGAAATGAGGGCCAGGGTGGGCTTCTCTCCCCTAAATGGTGGTCAGCAAAAACGACTTACAATGGTCGAGATACTTACATGGCCATGGCCTCACCGCGGTGAGACTTCTCGTCGATGCTAAAGCTGGTCAGGGTAACGGCAACGTCGGCAACGGGCGTTTGCCAAGGACCGACAAGCTGATCGCGGACCGACAAACCACCAACGGTACGGTCTCCGATAGTGATGAGGAAGTTCTTGGATCCAACCGAGGGCAGGTTGAAAACAAGTTCTGTAGCCTTCGTGACCATCTCGGAGAGGCCGGAGGTGTTGTACTGTTCTGTGAGACTCTTCACAGCATCGAAGGGGCGGAGGGCCTTCTGGACCTTCTGGACATCCTTGGAAATTCTACGTCCAGGGGGGAACAGAACGTCCATGGGGAGGTTGATGGGGTCGATGGCGGGTTGCACAGTAGGCTCGCGGTCAGTGAGCACCAGTCTGGCCACGCCATACGCGTCCTTGGAAATTGCATTTCCGACAACTGAGAAACCACAGCGCTCACGACGGCAGATGCTCGTGAAGCGGTTCAGGCCATCCCGGTTAACCAACAGAACTAGGAGAGTTAGCGAAGCGCATCGAACTGGACAAGGTATACAACGCACCATATCGTTCCTGAGACTCGTTGCACCAGATCTGTGCGAATATTATTAGACACTTCTTTTGTCCGCGGTTGTTCGTTCATACCTGCAGGGGAGACATGGAGTTGTCGGCACTCTCAACCTGGCGGAGCTCAAACTTGCCTCCGAATCCAGCATCCTTAACAAGCTCTACAAAGAGTCAGTAACGCGACTTGGGTGTTTTCACAATACCATGCTGGTGTAAATGCTGACCTGGAAGGGCGTTAGAAAGACCGCCAGCACCAACATCGTGGATGAAGGCAATGGGGCTTTCAGGGCCCAAGGCAACACAAGTGTTGATGACCATCTGAGCGCGACGTTCCATCTCGGGGTTTCCACGCTGCACACTGTCGAAATCGAGATCCGCAGTAGCTTCGTTGCCAGTATTGGAAGAAGCAGCACCACCGCCTATCGAGAAATTAGTACCTATAACAAAGGAGGTGTTGGGGTGTCACTGACCCAGTCCGATAAGCATAGCAGGACCACCAAGAACAATAACCTGAGATTGATCATGTCAGTTACCGAGCCGACTGCATCAACAACTTCCATAATTGCATCAATAGCAAAAGACTTCCCAAAGCAGCGAATAAAAGGGGTGCTTACGTGAGCTCCATCCTCAACGTGGCTCTCCTCCTTCAGAGCGTGTTGGGGTCGAACACTTCCGATACCACCAGCAATCTAGCATCTAGTCAGCGTGATATTGTTTGAGTAGGGACGGAGGTAGCTGACCATGATGGGCTTGTGATAACCTCGGTATTCGGGAGCATCGGGATCGGCCTCATTGGTGAGGAGAGTCCTAAAGGTTCCGGTAAGGGCCGGGCGACCAAATTCGTTGTTGAACCGAGCGGAACCGATTGGAGCCTCGAGCATGATATCGAGGCTGGAGGCGTAGTGGGCAGGTCGGCCAATGTCGACCTCCCAAGGCTGCTTGCTCCCGGGGATCAGAAGATCGGAGACCCAGAAACCGCAGAGGCCGGCCTTGGGCGCGGAGCCTCGTCCGACAGCGCCTTCGTCGCGAATTTCGCCTCCACTACCAGTGGCAGCGCCGGGGAAGGGGGAAATGGCCGTCGGGTGGTTGTGTGTCTCGACCTTGATAAGAGGCTGGACAACCTCCTTGGTCAACTTCCAGCTACCAGTCGAGTAATCGGGAGCCCAGTAGTGTCCCTCGACGCCATCGAGGCTATCATCAATTATTAGCGACTTAGGTTCAGTCCCTGACAAGTCCACACCTCGACCGAAGACGCAAAGGCGTTTACAGAGGGTGGAGGAGTCTAGCGCACTTACACCGCAGCGTTGTCAGAGTAGGCGCTCACAACGTATTCGGGGTTCTTCTTGTGGGTGTTCTTGATCATGCCAAAAAGGCTGTTTTCCTGGCTCACGCCATCGATCGTCCAGGCAGCATTGAAGACGTGGTGTCGGCAGTGCTCAGAGTTGACCTGCGCGAACATGAACAACTCGACATCGTTCTGCGAATTGCCTCGTTAGTTCTGGACTGGTGGGGCTTGACAGATATGGCGCATACAGGAGGTCGGCCAAGCGCAGCATACTGCTTGACAAGATACTCCATATTTGGCAGATCGAGACCGAGACCGGCTTTCTTGTTGTGTTCCTGGAGCGCGACCAGAGGGCCACGTCCGTCGGAAAAGATGTCGATGACGACGAGGGGGTTTCGGGTACCGTGGGCGAAAATCGTGTCGAGAACGGGGGACGAGGTGCTCAAAAGCTCGGTCATTCGGTCGTAGATGACATCGCGGAAATTCAAGTCCTGCTCTCCCTTGTATTCCTCCTCGAATTGAATGTTCAGAACTCGGCCGCGTTCGATGCGCTGGACGGTCTTGAGACCGCAAACGAGGGCGATGTTGGAAGCCTTGGAGCTCCAGGGAGAAACGTTGCGAGGGGTGATGAAGACCTGGACAGTCTTGTCGTCGGATTCGGTCGAAGTCGCGGAGGCTGGCTGGTCAATTGCGCGGAGCAGCTGCTTGACCTTGTTGAGAACGGCCGCGTCTTCGGTCTCGTGCTCGACGTAGTACTGCCAGAAGCCGGAGAGGTTGGCGACCTTGACGGCACTCTGGTCGTTGATACGCTGCACGAGCTTCTGCAGCTCGGAAGCCGTGAAGCACGACTCGCCGACCAAGACCTGGTGCATGGTGAATAGTTGCTGCGCTGAGCGTCGGCTTCGAAGCAGAGTGCGCTTGACGTCTCGTCGATGAGTCTCGGTTGCGGGGTGAAAAAAAAGTCCATCATGGCGGGGTTATCGCGCTCTCAATTGAAGTGGGATGGTTACGGATACGGGTTAATTTTGCTCCGTTTTCCCTAACCGTTCATCGATGAGCCAAGATCCGGAGACACGACTTGAGGTTCAATTGCTATTTCTGACACCATCTCATGTTATCCCGACGTCTTAGTCTGTTTTCCTTCCGCCCATTCATGCTCCATGCTGCCTCAACCTCAACACGAAACACCTTCCTATCAATCGCCTCACGTGCCATCGCGGGCGATCAATTAAGTGGGGCCGTTAATATGGGACAAGTCCTCGGACGCTCTTGCGGGTCTCGGCCCGGGACTCCATCAGCGGTAGAGCATAAAATACCCATAGGGACCCAGGGTTTAGGCTACCTATAGGTACCTATAGAGTAAATTAAAAATTTGGAAATACCTATAGGGACCTATAGGGAAATATAAATATTTAATATAAAAGAATAAATAAAAATAGGAATTAAGAAATACCTATAAGTACTTATAGGTAAAGAATAAAAAAATAAAAATAATATTTAATAATAATATTTAAATTATAAATTATAATTAAAAAAGAGGTATATAAGAATTAAAATTAGATTATCTTTAGGAAGCTTTTTTCCTTTTTTAATATTATATTTTATACTATTTAAATATACTTATTTGCCCCTTTATATATATTTTTGCTTATTTCTATTTATTTTTTTTTCTTTATTAAAATAAAAAGGCTATAAAATATTATATTTAATTCTTATTTTAAGCTATTAAGCCCTAAAGGGTATATATAGAATAAGTAATATAATATTACCTATTTAAATAAATAGGAGTTTAAGGGAAATAATATAATTTTTAATAGAGAGGTAAATTAAAGAATAGGAAATAAAAAGGAATATTAATAAAAAGATAATAATATATTAGGCAGTTTAAGGCTATTTTATATTTTAAGTATATTAATATTATAGTTTATTATTATTACCTTTATTCTAGGTTTAAAGTAGGGTATATTTATTATTATAAGTATTTTCTAATTATTAATAGGGATTAATATAAATAATTAATATAATTAAAAATATAAATTAATAATATATTAAATATAATAAGAAAAATAAAAATTATATTAAAATATAATATAAAATTAAATAGAGAATTAATTATTAATAAAATATAAATTAGGAATATAAAATTTATATAAACTATTAAAATTATAATTAAGGAATTCTTTTATTTAATATATAATAATTATTATATTCTTAATAATATTTTAATAAGTAAAATAATTTTAAATTAAAATAAAGTATTAATAGATTATAAAGTAATAAATTTAAGGAATTATACTTTAATTATTATTAGCTATTATTAAAAGAGAAGAATATTTTAAATATTAATTATAAGGAGAAATAAGAAATTAATATTTTTATAAAGATTAATTATTTCTTTTTTAATACTCTTAAGAATAATAAAGAGAATAAGATAATTTTTAAAGAGAAATTTTAATTAATTAAATAAATTAATTAAAAATTATTTAAAGTAAGGAATATAGCTTTAAAGTAAAAAAAAAAAAGGAATAATATTAAGCTAATTAAGAAATAAAAAAATATATAAATAATAATTTATATTAATTAATTATATTAATTTATAATTAAAATAAAAGGAAAGTAAAAAATATAAAAAAAAGAGTAAAGAGATATTATTTTAATAGTAAATTAGCTCTTAAAATATAAAGATAAGAGGACCTTTAGAATTAAAAGTTATATATTTAGAATAAGTGCTATTAAATAAAAAGTAAGGGGATAGGAGATTTAGGCTAAATTAGCTATTATATTTAGATTAAGGGTAATAAATTAAGCTTAAATTAAGAAAATAAAGAATTAAAACTTTTATATTAAGATAATAATAATAATTAGGAATTAAGCTTAATAATAATAGGAAGGATATTAATTAGAATAGAAAAGAATAATAATAAAGGTAAAGGTTATATTAAGGGCTATAAAGAGGTTCTATTAGGAGGAGATAAAATGCCTTAAGTTTATATTTAAATTATCTTTTTAATAGAGAGCTTATTATAAATAATAAAATTAAAAGGGTTTTAATAGTTAAGGAGATAGGAGTAAGAGAGTGCCTTTTCTAGCTCTTTAAAGACTTTTAATATAATAGATTAATAAGTATTCTCTATAAAGTTAATAGAAGAAGCTTAATAGGATTATAGAAAATAATATTTTAGTAAAAGGTAATCTTCTAGAGAGGAGACCTTAAGATTATTATATTTATAATAATAAATATAATAATATATACTCTAAATGCATTTAATTATAATTATAATTAACTAAATAGAGAGGAAATTATATATTATTAAAAGTAAAGGTTCAAATTTAAAGGTCTTAAAAAGGCAAGCTTAAAACTAAAAAATAGATTTATTATTATAGCGACCTAAAAAGGTAAATATAATAGAAAATTAAAGAGTTAAAGTAAATAAATATTTAAAAAAAAAAAATTAATAAAACTAGTAAAGAGGTTATATAGATCTTTAAGTCTAAAGAGAGAAAATTAAATAAAATAGTAAAAAGATTATTATAATTAATTACTATAATATATAAAAAAAGGGGGAAATTATAAAAGTAGACCTAATACTAATAAGAGAGTAATATACCTTTTTAGGGCTAAGAAACTAATAGAAGAGCTCTATCTTCTTATCTTAGGGTATTAAGATTAAGTCTATTAAGATTTAAACTAATATATAATAAGTTTAAAAAAGATTAATAAATATAATCTTTATGTACTAATATAAAGCAAGTTCCTTAAAGCCCTCCCTAAGAATATAAAGACTATTTTAATAAATATTAAAGGTATAAGACTAGCTTAAAGGATAGAGGAGGATTATAATAAGATATAGGGTTTTTATTATAAAGTGGAAAATATATTTCTAAAGCTTATTTTTTATATTAATAAATAGCTAATAAAGAGTTATAAATTAAGCGATTTATAGATTAAATTCTTTTAGCTTTAAGAGTTAAATTATATAGATCTTAAGATATTAAGTAATAACCTTAAGGGCAGTTTATATAGTGTATATATTATTAGAAAGATAATAGAAAGAATAATTAAAGATCTTAATATATTAGGAAAAAAAAGTAATAATATTAATTAGAAAGTTAATTTATTACTATTTAAATATAAAAATTAAGAGCTTAAGGGAAGTATAATTTTACTAAAAGTACTATTTAATAAATAATCTTAAATTCTAAGCTTAAATTAATATAATTATTATTAAATTTTAATAAATAGTAATATTATATAATATATTAAAAGGGGGCCAGTCTAAATATATATATTATTATATATTTACTTAAAGAGAATTAAATTTAATATAATATTTTATATTTTTAGTAAATTTAATAATAATCTTATAGATCTAAAAAGATATTAAAAGAAATATTATTATAAAGATTAATATAATATTATTTTAAGGATTATTGCAAAAAGCTAAGTAAATTAGGATAAAATAGAGAGAATTTTATTTAGATTCCCCTTTAAAATATTTAAATCTATTTCTTCTATATTATCTTCTTCTATTAATAATATAATATTCTCCTTATTATTATTATTATTTAATTAATTAATTAAGTCTTCTTTTATTAAAAGAAAGGGATCTAATAGTTTAATTTTAATAATCTTCTTAATATCTAAAATCTTATAAATAATTAGATTTAGAATATAAACTATATATTAAATAAAATCTAATTTATAAAGTAATTTTAATTAATTAAAAGGGTTAATAATATTATTAATATTTTAATTTAATTTAATTAGATTAAAATAGGCATTATTATTAGCTAAAATTAATTATAATTAACCTATAAGATTAAACTCCTTAAATATATAAATAAATGCAATATTTAATATATTACCTCCTTAATTAATAAAAATATTAATAAACTTAAATATTATATTTTATAATTCCTAATAAGCATTAATAAAAAATATTATTATGCCTAGGATTATAAAGCGCTTATTTAGGGTAGATTATAAATTAAATATAAGAGAGATCTTTATTTAAGGTAGAATATCTTTAAGGGTAATATCTTAATAGTAATAGGCCTTATAATAAATCTAAATTATAAGGGTAAATAGGCTAGGGATATTAAACTAAAGGGCTAAGAAAGTAATAAAGTTTAGGAACTTAAGGCTAAAAGTGCTATTTATATTTAAATATATATTAATAAATATCTTATTAAGTAATTAAATACCCTTAATTTACTAATTAATTATACTAATTTAAAATAAAAATAATTAGGATTAATATAATTAATTACTATAAATTAAATTATTTACTTAATATAAGAGTCTATATAAAGGCAGTAAAAATAGTAGTATTAGGTATAATAATAAAAGCCTTTAGTATTTTAGAGACTTTTAATATAATTAAAGGGCTTTTATTCTATAGCCTACTGCTAATAGATATAATAGAGTTAATTTGCACTTCCTGCAGATTACCTTTAATTAGCCTAAATATATTAAGGCAATTTAATTATAAAATACCTATATATCTAAAGCATAATATAACTTCCCCCTAAAAATATAAGTAATTAATTTATTATATCTAATAATAGGATTAATTTTACTATTTAAATATTTTTTAAACTAAATTATTAAGGACTATTATAAAGTAAAGTCACTAAGATATTATTTTAAAAAGATAAAGTATACTAATTTCCTATTCCTCTAGAAAGAGGTTAAAATATTATTTATTAAAAATATAAGAAAATATAAATAAAAGGAAAAGAATTATATTTTTTTTCTTTCTAAAGAATTTTTAAAGTAAATAGCTTTAATTAATTAGCTTTTTTATATATAGAATATTCCTTATTCTAAGATATAGGGCATATTTATCTTACTTATATTTAATGCTTACTTATATAATTATTACTTGCTTATTTATTCCTTATTTAGATTAATATAATAAGGTAGCACTTCTAGCTCCTTTAGCTCCTCTCTCTCTCCTTAATGCCCTAAATCCTTTATTTAAATTCCTAACTTTTTCACTCTAAATATAATTTAATACTATTTTTTATTAATTTATTTAAATATTATCCCTTTCTTAATTAATAGCGCTAATATTATATAATTTATTATTACTATTTAATAAGTTTATAATATCTTAAAATATACCTTTAAGTAATATAGCCCCTTATAAGCAGCTTAATATCCCTTAATTAAGCAAATTACTTCTAGCTTAATAACCTACCCTATATAATACTAGCCTATAAGAGCAATAACTTTCTCTTTAAGGAAACTAAAAGCTAAGAAATACTATAATTTATAAGCATTATATATAAAAATAACCCTATATATAAATTCTAAATATAATTAAATAGAAAAAAGCAATTTAATATTAGCACTAAAGACCTAATAGTATGTATTATAAATATATATTTAAAATATTACTTATTACCTTTTAGTTTAAACTCTCTATAAAATTCGGCAGCTTTAAAATATAATATAATTATTTATCCCTTAGATTGCATTTTAATATATTATTTAAGAGCTTTTATAAAGTATATACCTAAATCTTTACTTTTAATTATTTGCTCTTAAAGTAATTTAAGAGATAATAGAAAGCTTTCTTATTACTCTATTTAAGAGTAAATTATTATATAATTAATATAAAGATTAAAATACTAAATTATATAGATTTTAGATTTAAATCTTTATGCAATTTATATAAAAAGAATAATAATTATACTATTTAATATTAGATTAATTTGCTTAATTTATAATAGGATAGGACCTTAAAATAATATAGATTATTAGATATTTATTTAATCTAATTAGTATAATTAATTAGTATAATTAATTAATATAATTAAAAATCTCTATTTTATCTATTAATATGCATTTTATATATTATAGCAGTTTACTTTTACTTACTCCCTATTCTAATATGCCTTATTTAATTTATTCCTATATAAAAAACGTTTTAAGAGTATAGCCTCTTAAATATTTAGGAGGCTTTTGAACTTATCTTATAGCAATTCCTAATTAATATTAAGGCTATCTAGGTTATATATATTAGCTAAAATTTAGCAGTAGGCAATAAGTAAAGCTAGATTATTCTTAATATATTTCTAAATCCTAATAAGGCCTTATATACTTTCTTTATTCTATAGCCAGCTCGATCCTAAAAGTATATCCTAAATAGATTTATATAGCTTAATTATACTATTAAAACCATAAATCTTATATTATATTAAAATAAATATAAGCTACTATAGGTTAATTTAGGATTAGTTCTTTATAAAAGGATAGGGGAATATTATTTAGAACCTAATATAGTAATTAAAATATATTAATATAAATAAAAGCAATTTAAAATATTAGTTAAATTTATATATACTTTACTAAAGAATATTTTATTCTTTTACTAGTTATTATTAAATTAATTTTATTAAAAAGGGAATATTTTACTTTTAGGGCTATAGCTTTAATATTATATAATACCTATATAAGGATCTTAAAGGATATAAAGATATTAATTGCCTTAATAGTAGGAAATCTATTAATACTAAATATAAATAAGTATTATAATTAGTATAATTAATTAGCTTAATTTATATACTTTATTTTAATTTAATTATCCTAAATTGTATTTATTTTTTAGGTATATTTAGTACTATTAACCTTAATCTATTAACCCTTAAAATAGAATAACTTAATTATAACCTAAAGGATCTTTAAGATTATCCTAATTATATTAATAATATTTTACTATTTAATTATTAATATAATAATATTTATATAAGAAATAATTAACTTTCTTTTATTATAACCTCTTTTAGCTTTTTATTTATATCTATTAGCAAGAGGATAGCCTCCTAGATCTAAATAGGCTTATTATTAAGAAGCTAGTCTATAGCCTTAATATATTAAATAGTAATATTATTATCTTTCTCCTTTTAGTCCTTTTAATTAGGATTTCTATTATCCTCTATAATTAATTTAATAAACTCTTTAGGAGATAGTTAGATCTTAATATAAAAGAAATCTAGGTATTTACCCTTATGCATACTAAATAAGATTAGTATAACTAATTAGTATATTTAAAGGCTCCTCTTATTACTTTTTAACTATAGCCTGCTCCTTATCCTTATATATTTATGCTTATTAATTAGGGCTAATAGCTAAATAGGTATTTTTTTTTATAAGGACTATAATATAATGCTTTTACTATTATTTTATTACTTTTTTTATATTTTCCCTTAATTATTATACCTTTAAGAAATTATTTATTTATAATTAACTTTTTTTTATATTAGGATTTAATAAGTATTTATTATTAGCTTTCCTTTTTATCCTAAAGTTGCCTATAAGCCGGCCTAAATATATATAATTAGTAAAATAATTACTAAAAATAATAAGCTTAATAAGGACTATATACTTTTTCTATATAAGGCTATATTAAGGCAATAAGGGATATAAATAATATTAATATAATAATATAAATAGAAAGATAAATTTAATATTAAGAGATTTAATATTATTATTTTTATTAGGATTTAGTTCTTAATTTATAAATCCCTTATTATTTATTTATTCTATTTTTTCTATTCTCTTTATATTTATTAGAAAATAGTCCTTTATTTTAACCTAAAAAGGGTAATAATCTAATTAGATTAGATATAAATAATCTGCCTTATAGCTATATTCTATAGGAATTGCCCCTTAAAATACTAAATATAATATAATACTATCTATTTATTCTCGCATATAGGCTAAGTGCTACTATATATTGCTTTTCCACGCCCTATATAAATACTCTAGCCTATATTTATTAATAATCTACCTTTCTCCCTATATAACCTTACCCTAATAACCTTCTGTAAAAGCCCTTTATATAAAATAATAAAAGTTCTCTTGCAAATAACCCCTCCAATATTTATTTAATAAGATAATAAACCTAACTATTAAAACTGCAAAAAT